>JARUPZ010000014.1:6633136-6828953 GCA_031213475.1 Nereocystis luetkeana | reverse complement strand
AGAAGCACAACTATGTTGTTGTGGTCCGTCTGACCTATATATTTCTTGTCCGTGTGATCCTCCCAAATTGACCCGACCCCCCCCCCCCCCCCCCCCCCTTCCCCCGGTTCAGAAGAAGCTCACAACCTACCTACTAAAACGTCTGTGTCTTCCAGTTCACAAACGGTCCACAGCCAAAACGGCCCCAAACGGTTGCAGCGCAAGAAAAACGGCACACGTTACTCGCTTGGCTGACCAACCCAGTGGCTGCCTCGCTCGCTCGGGATCCCTTCTCTTTTTTTTTTGAAGAAGAAGGACTGCATGCGGGACGGTCCGATCCCAAGCTATAGACCCCCATGCTCTTCTCTACCTCCATCCCCGAAACAGACTCGCTCGTAGGCCACTCTACCGGTATAAAAACCTTAGTCCGTGTCGTTGCTTTGTTTGCGGGGGGGGGGGGGGGCGTTACTTCGTGTACGAACGAACCCACCTCATTCAAGTGAGGCTGTTTTTTGCCTACCAGATGTAGGCTACCTATTACGGGGGACCGCAATAAATAGGGCCTGCGGTACACAAAAAAAACTCGATATTTTCCTATTTTTACTAGGAATATTTGGTCCTATTTACTATGCCCTCCCGCGATAGTAGGCTCACCTAGAGGCGAAAAAACACGCCTCCAACTACACCGGAGTGGGTGAAGGGTTCCGTTATTTGACCAGTCTGTCTGTTCGTCCGCCTGTCTGCAGTGTGCTAACTGTCTGCAACGTTCATTCGTGGTTTTACTGGCTGAGAGAGAGGGAGCTGCACGCGGCCAAATTCCCACCAACGAAGCCGTGATCCATCGTAGGAGCGGGCGAGCTTGGGCTATATATAGCGCGTGCGGGACTTGTTTCGTGGCACGCCGTCTCGAGGTTGTTGTGGTCTTCGCTATTTTGGTGGTGTGTTTCGAGTGGGGCGATATTTTGCGGGCGGAGGGGGGGGGGCGGGGGGGGGGGGGGGGTGTACTCGATAGGAGAGCTGTACTCAATCTCATGCATGGGAGGGGGGGGGGGTCGGTTTCCTTGTTCGAACGCACACGGCCTGCTGCAAGCATGAGGCCTGCCTTGCCTAAATTGCCTCTCTCGCATTGTTCCAGGGGACCATCATACTAACCAGGACCCATCCTACATACACGAACCAGTATATTCCAGTATTTTTACCAAGCATATTTGAGTCTGATTACTATTTCCCCCCCCTAATACTACTTGTAGTAAACGCCTTTTCGAGAGAAACCCGAAACATCTTTGAGAGAGTTTACTCTTAGGTTTTACGTCTGGACTTGACCCCAAACGAATATATATTATATAATATTATGTATATATAATATATATATAATATATATATATATTATATACGATATAATATGTACCAAGTATATAATATATATACCTGGTAATATATATAATATTATACCAGGTATTATATATAATATTATATATATTATTATATATATTATATACGATATAATATATACCAGGTATATAATATATATATAATATGTATTATATATAATATAATATATATTATATATATAATATATAATATAATATATATTATATCGTATATAATAATATATATATATTTATCGTATATAACAATATATACATATATTATAAAATATACCTGGTACGATTTAATATATATAATATTATATGTTATCTATGTAATATTATATATATATATATATTGTACCTCTTATTATATTGAAGGCAGCCCTTGACCCCGATTATCGCGATTTCTTGACCCAGGTTTTTGACCCCACTTTCCCCAATCCACTACCGATCAGGCGTGACTCTCGCAAAAACAAACGTGCCAGGAATCAGAGAGGGGCGTTAGCTTTGATGGCGAGACCATGAGCAGGGGGGAGGGGGGGGGGTACCCGAGGCAACACAAGTCGTCTGCGCCAAACCTCACCTTCCCCCTGTCCTGTGTGTTGATCGCCATTTATATTGTTTTTGTCCCGCTGAAAAGGTGTTTTCGAAACACGTTTGCTGAAAGGAATGTTCTGCCGCAGACCGAGTACACGTAGGCACACCGCCGAGCTTCCGCCACACGACTAAAAAAAGGAAAAGAAGGGAAAAGAGGTTGCCTTCGACCAAATCAGCACACGGATGTGACTACCGAGGATAGCTGCGGCGGTATAGGGATGCAAGCAGAGCTCTCTCTCTCTCTCTCTCTCTCTCTCTCTCTCTCTCTCTTTCTCTCTCTCTCTCTCTCTCTCTCTCTCTCTCTCTCTCTCTCTCTCTCTCTCTCTCTCTCTCTCTCTCTCCCTCCCTCTCTCTCTTTCCCTCCCTCTCTCTATCTCTTTCTCTTTCTCTCCTACAGTATCTGGCAACGTCTGCGACTTGCTTTTGTGTTGTTAATTTCCTCAGTAAACCCATTTTTGGAACCGGAGTCACATTTTGGGGGCAAACTACTTGAAAGTAGACTCAATATTTTCGCTTGGTTCACAGCGCGGTTCTCAAACCTAAGGGGCCACGGCAGTCAGAAACGTTCGGGCGTAAAACGCTTCCAGGTACAAGGCATGCCCTATCGTAGCAGGTGCCTCAAGTTTCTCGGTCGCTCGGTAGCACCACCGTATAGTTTGTGTCGAGCGCGTGCCACCTCGGGCAGGAGAAAAGAAGAGCCCTGTTTTTACTGTAGACACGGGATCGATTGTTAGGTTACATCCGTAATATGACGCAACGAAGCAACTTCGAGGACGAGCGTTGTAATCATGTACCAAGGTGTAGCCACAGGCCTTACAAAGTGAGGGTATAAAAACGCAACAAAACACTCGGAAAACTCACAGCTTGGTAGCGCACAACCAACCGTCTACTCCAATATTTGTTGTAGCTGTACCTCTCAGTGCTTCGGTGTAGCAGCCGCTGCGTCCGGCTTCGATTTTTGTCGCCCGCGATCATCGCGGTATACACGTCTCGTACGCGTGCTCGATGTAGGGCATCCTATTCCGCGTACAGGGAGGGTCCCTCTGTACTGCCTGTGATGTCGTTTGGCGCAGCTGGGATTAACAATCCTGGCAGTACGCGGAAACCATTACGATGCCCGCGCTAGAATGCCGGTGCCCTGACTGGGCTACCGGCGCATGCGGCACTGTAGAGGGGTCGTTGCCGTACCTCGTGGGCCAGGTATGTACATGCATGCCAGGTCGCATGCAACGCACAGCGAGACCGACATCAGCTGCGCCCCTCCCCTGCACGCTGCTCTCCTGGCAGGTATTGTTGTGCGAAGGCCTAGCTGCTCGTTTTCAGTGATGGTCAAGAATGGGCCTCGTTGACAATTAGAGGGACTGCTCCTGCTCCTGCTCCTGCTCCTCCTGCCGTTTTGGCTCTGCGTGGGGAACTGAAGCTTACCCTTGCGCGTGCAGGCAGTGACGCTAAAATCGGGCGACGTTTTCGTCAGAAGATGTCGCGAGGGCGGTTCTCATCGTAAGAGAGACTGCTTGGTTGGTGCAAGGCGGATGCGTGGGCGGGTGCGTGGTGCGTAGGTGACGTGGCTATTCATAGGATGCCTGTGGACGGCTGCTGTCGCGGTCGCTTGCGAATTATTTGAATGCCATGAATGGATGGGTTCGAACGAAACGTGCCAAAGAAAGGCGTGGTACAGTAAGAGGTACCAGGTGTCACTTTTTGGCAGAAGAAGGAAAATCTGAATGGCTTGTCGTTCCACCCCCCCCCCCTTTAACCCAACATCGACGGAGTTTCAGTCTTGTGTTGTTGCGGTATTCTTCGTTATAAATGCTCCATGTAGGCTGTCGGTTCGTTCGTTCGTCGGACAGCACTTACTTGATACTTTCCTCCAAAATCAGTTTTTTGGTAGAGCTACTGCAAGTAAGTACTAAGGCATTGAGCTATTATAGAGCTCGTGAAGGTCGTGCGGGGAGACTCGGAAAAATAGATACATGGTGCTCGCCGACCGCAGCACGCATCGCTGGTTCATCTGGGACCAATCTGTACCTCGAATATAGTGATCGTTTCTATTGAACATTAGCCTATAAAAGTCACCTATAAGTTCGGGACAGAGGGACGATTGCTTTTTTTGTACAAATTTCAAGCACTCGTTTGCGTTGGCGCTTGTACACCTGCTGGGGTGGCTAGCCTTCGAGGTTCGAATCAAATACGTTCGTGGTACGCGCGCGCGTTCATTCTGCGTCGTTGTGAAAGCCCGCCTTCCCTTCCCTTCCCTTTTTTTGTTGTTGTCGTCGCTGGAGGAGGGGGCCTCTGCAGCGATACTTGTGGGCGTGTAATCGTAATCCGGCGCTTGCTGCTCTGCGTTTTGAGCTGTGAAGCCAAGATCTTCGAGACCGAAATTCAACCCAACCGGGCTCGGACTGAAGTCGACTCGACGCGAACCCAGCTCAACCTTGCTTGACTCCACTGAAAAAAACGAAAGACGAAACGATTCAACTCGAGCTTTAAACCCAACTCGACTCCCGCCGACCCTTTTCGAATCGGATCGATTCAACTCACGCCAGTTGATTCGATAAGGCTCACCTCAACTCGACTAGAGACTCGAACAATCGTAGGGGTTGCGCTTTTGTTTGGTCGAACGCAATGGTTGAGCTCCTCAAAGTGAGCAATTACCGGTCAGTATGCTACGATACTGGGCTAGCACCCTGGTCTTCCATGTGTTTGACGTATTCTCAGCTCGATATCCTGCTGCCCTACTGTAGTCACGTAGCAACACCATCGAGGCCGGCGGCGACGGCGGCGGTAGCGGCGCTAATGGTTCGGTTCTGCTTGTTCGCGCCAAAACCGGTATGTAGAGCGCATGGTCATCGGAGCATCGGAGTACCCACCGCCGCTAGGGAAATGGTGCTTGTGGGCACAGCGCCGCTAAGGTTTCTGCCGACGCCTCGCTCTGCCGAATCATAGCGCGCACCGTACCAGAGAAACACATTTTTTTCTGCCGCGTTAACGACACGAGGTAATGATTTAGTATGACTGTTTCAGGATTATTAGTAACGCACCGGAGTGCTGGGCAGGTTGCGCAACCAAACGTTCTTTGAAGTCGGGTGAAACAATATGGAGCTCCTAGTGTTGGGAACTCGGGAAATCGGTACCCCCCCCCCTCTATCGTAGAATGGGCTCGAAAATGAACTCAATGCGACTCTGGACTCAACCCAAAATTCAATTTCATTCACCTGAACCACGAGTAGAATTAGATTGTTTCTTTCTTATGCGGTCGAGGATTTTGAGCTTCAGGTTTTGACCCGATCGCATTTTCAGCTGTGCGCAAATCTAAACCATCTTCCTATCCGCAAGATCCCAGATCCATAAGGATATCGCGGAGATAGATTCGAGCAAATGCCCGAGAGGGCAATTGCTGTTGTTGTAGTATGGCCCCGCGAAGACACGCGCCGAGTGCGCTGCACTGCGCGTAGGAGCCAAGCGTCCGAGCCCACGCTGACTGCTTCTTCCGGTCTGGCGGCGAAGAGACATGCCGAGTGCGCTACGTAGAGTCAGCCTCTCTCGGTATTTTGGGTCCCACAATGTGACTGACTGTTGCTGCAGCTGTCTACGAGCACGTACCCACGGGGTGAGAGGTGTGCGCCGAGTGCGCTTTTCTTGGTCTCTAGGCCCGAGCCCGCGCCAGCCGACTGCAGTCTGGCCACGGAGAGTCGCGCGGCCCGCCGACTGCGCGTTGGGTGCGAAGCAACGTCGCTATCCAGCTGTGTCGACATCCTACTCATCGATCATTCAGCTGCCGCTTGACGTCGTGGATGACATCTTGAATCCAGAGACAATGCCTTTTTTCGATTTATATAAATATGATGGCCCAGGCCGTCGGACTTTGGGCCAAAATCTGACGACTTGGGCCATCGGGTTCTCACATCGAAAAAAACAAATCCGGTCAGATTAGTATATTCGGACTGCTTAAGCAGATCTGCTTTCATTTTTGGGATAAAACTATACAAACTTGAAGCTCGAGAACGAACGGGCGTAGGAAACAGCCCCAAGCCGACGCGCGTCTCGGAACAGTTCGAGTCAAAAAATCAACTCAGCTCGACCAAAACTTTACTGCACTCGACTTGAATAAAATACTAAAACAGGCTCAAGCCAAAACAAACTCCACACTCCAAAAAATCAACTCAACTCGACCATCAAGCAACTCAACTCACGTCGGTTTGACGAAGCTTTCTGAGGCGCAAGGTCGGCTCCTCAACACAAATCCATCGGGAGTCCTCTCGAATCAAAACGATCTAAACGTTTTTTTTTTTTTACCATATTTTGACTCAAACTCAAACCCACTTCAACTCGACTCGAACCAGCTAGCTCGGCGAATGGACCCCCGCCTCCGCTCGAACGAACTTATTAACTCCACTCGACCGGACTCGACTGGACGACGAGGGCAAGAAAGGCGCAAGGCTCAGGGCGCAAGGTCGACTATCCGGCCCCCGCTATCCCGCAAGAAATCGGCGTGAGCCTGCGCCCTCTTGGGAAACACGAGCAGAGTGGGAGTCGCCCCCGCCACGACGTGCCCCTCGTAAGACAGCACCCTCTGCAAGGTGCAACCGAGGTGGACACGCGCCCAGCACCGAGGCCGTGCCGCTGCCTCCGCCGCCGCCGCCGCCGCCGCGGCTTGGTTCGTGGGCCTTTTGTTTTCGCGGGACAGGGTGGCGCAAGGATGCGTAGTAAGTGAGTGGGTGGGGGAGTGAGGCGTGTAATCATTGTCACGCATGGTCGTAGTCGTATGATCGTAGACCCTCGCATACTTACAATGGGGTCTGGGGTCTGGGGGGGGGGGGGGTATGGGGGTTGGGGTGTGCTCGTTGTCATGCATGGCTGTAGTGGTACCAGGTACCAGGTATGAGATTATAGACATTCGCACCCTTAACCATCCGGGGGCGGTGAGGTGGTGGCAGGGGGGGGGGGGGGGGGGGCGCGAGGGAAAGCCTCCATGGAATCGGGGGGCGGCGGGGGGGGAGGGGGAGGGGGGGGGGGAGAAAGATACGTGATGGAGAAGTGAAATGCGTACAGCTTCGTTCGTCTGTGCCCCCCGCCCCTCGATATTGTTCGAGGTCCTCACATTTATTTATTATTTCACCCGCAAGACTCGGAAGGCCCACATGATATCTCTAAACCAGCAAGAAACAGCTGAATCGCTCACACCTTCCTTCGTCGGGGTCCGCCCCCGCTATCTTCGAGGCCACCATCTTCTCGAACTCCGCAACCCACTCGAACACCGACGCGGATGGCTCGACCGGCCTGAGAGGAAGGTACACTTCCAGCTCGCTGCACCTACCAGTCGACGAGTCGGAAGAAAACGCGGCGCGAAATCGACGGGAGCGGGAAACAACGCGGCGCAACCCGATGAATTGGAATAAAAATGCGGCACAACTCCAGAAACCCAAGAAAATGCGGCGTAAAACGACGAACCCGAGAGCGGGCGGGAGGAAGGGACGGTAGGGGGGGGGGGGGGGCGGTAGGGGGGGGGGGGGGCGGTAGGGGGGGGGGGGGGGGGGGGGGGGGGTCCATTGCATAAACGCGGGTAAGGTATAACCCTCCATTCACTCACTGACTCAATCGATCAGTCAATCAATCAACCAATCTACCTCGCCCACCTCACCCTGCCACCTACCCATCCACTCACCAAGCCATCAAATCCGAATCGCAGTAGGGAGGGGGGAGGAGTGTCTGCTGTGTGATCTCCGGATTTGAGTTTGGAAAAACCGGAAGAGCCGGAGAAAGCAGTCCCCAGAGAAAAAAAAAAAATGTAAGACTCTTATGAAAAAATAAACGAGAAGAATCCCCCCCCACCTGTACTCGAAAGATGTGTCCCACTGTACCGGCGGGCCCTCTTCCGGAAACGCCGCCGCAATATGCTGAGCAACGATGTCCCCGTCCCCAAACGCCTGGATAAGGTCAGACTGGCCGTACTGAGGGTAAAGCAGCAGCACAGGCCAAACAACCTATACGTAGGTGGGAAAAAACGAGAAAACAGAAAAGCACAAACATCAAATAATCGTAAGGGGGGGGGGGGGGGGGGTCAGGCGAGGGGAGGGAAGGGGGGAGCGCGGGGGTAGGTGGAAGGGAGGGGGGGGGAAAGGTGGGGGTTACATTGGGGATGAAAACTCAAATGCAAGTTTCCGTCGAGGACCTGTCCCCTGTCGATACTGCCGATGAAAACTCAACGTGACAGCCGTAGAAAAACACCAGACGAACGTCAAGGCCCTAAAACGAAACTACATGCAGCTCAATGCCCTAACACCCGTATGCCGATTTTGCACCTGGTAGCCAGTCCCCCTTTGGAAACAAACGATAAACTTGGGTACTTCGTTTAAAGCATCAACATTGTCGAGCTGGAGAACGAGGGTCACGGTGAGCACCGGGCTTCACGAGGGGCGGGCGACGGGGATCACTGTGACAGAGAGGGAGGGAAGCTTTACCCGGACCGAATCGGTGGCGAGGTGGTCGCGAGAGGGGAGGGCGCCGTACGAGGCTGAGATAGAAGCTCTGCTGTCCATTTTTTTTTTTTCCTTTTTGGCTGGTGCAAGGTGCTCCAATCAGGCAGAAAATTAACACATGAGAGGGGACGGGGGGTTTTTGTTCTTTCCGGATTTTTCGGTTTATTTTTCATTGTTTTTGCGGTGCTGCTGCTGTGCCGTGAGCACTGTGCTTTTTCTTTCGTGCATCATATCAGGTACATACAGCATATCAAAAGAAGGAAATAAGAACCCTACCTGGGGTATGTATGCACGCACGGCATGTGACTCTTGGCATTATCAAGTCGCCAGTTTGCAACTACAACAATCATACAAAAAATATATATTCAATAACCGATCTTCTGTCCGCTTCGCACATCAATGGTACGTTGATGAAATTTTCCTTCCTTATCGAGCGTAGCGGGCGGCGTAGGCCGCCCGCGGAGCGAAACGCCTTGTAAAGCCCACATCCATCTACAACCCTACCGACAGCAAAAAAAAAAAACGTAACGCCGTACTCTTAGCCATCTACGACTACACAATTTTCAGGAACACATGTGCGCTGTTTTCACACCGCTCAAACAAGCAAAAAAAACTACCAAGGCGTTATACCTCTCACCCGATTGACAGGATAAGCCGCATGGCATCACACCCGTACGCAGCCATATACCTGGAAGCATACCAGGGATACGCTTGAAAACACAAACACACACGTCACAGCTGTGACATCGAAGGTGGAGCGTCATTCAAAACCTATCTTCGCACGGTTGGTGCTGTAGCAAATTTTTGCATTCCCTTCCCATCCAGGGGCGTAGGATACGCCCTTTTGTTTTTGCTTGCTTGCATGCACGCACCCTTGTCCCATCCAACTACAGCATGGGACCGCCAGCAATAAAAGAACCTAATCCTAATCCTGAGCCGAGCCTGAGCTTCTCGTTATAGCGCCATCTGTGAACAAGATTGGGCATGTAGGCTGTCTGTTGTACTGGATTTAGCGTAGAGTTAACCGCTCGAGCCGTTTCTCTTTCTTCACCAGAATTTTCTTTTAACGTTCTAAAAAAAGTGAGCCTCCTGTTCCTTATCTAGGCTCTTTCTTACTCGTGAGCCTCCACACCGTAGTTTTGCGCTACGTCTCCAGCTCCCTCCCTTTCGAAGGTCAGATCCGGGGCCATACGGCCGGCGCCCCCTCTTCCTCCTCGCTACGGTGCATGCCTCCTCCATTTTCATCGCGATAAACAAGTTCAGCTTTTGATGCCCCCTCGCCGTCTCGCTTCGAGAGCTGAACTGTTTTTTTTTGCCCACGCTATAACGGGGGACGATAGTAAATAGGACCAAATATTGTTATTACGGGTAACCATAGTTAATAGGACCTATGGTACACATAAAAACCTATATGTTTAACCATTTTTACTAACAACATTTGGTCCTGTTAACTATGCCCCCCCCGAAATAGTAAAAATGGGGAAATGCATAGGTTTTTGTATTCAATGTAGGGCCTATTCGACATGGCCCCCCGTAATAGGCGCTTTTTGCATACCAGGTACCAGGTGCAATTTAGTGTGTGTGTGTTTTTTTTTTTTTTTTGTGTCGATACCGGTAAAAACGTGAAGAGCTGGTCGACCAAAAAAACGAACGATAAAAGCTGCCCCGTTCGCTAACCGACCGACAGAGTTACCCATCCCGAAAGTAACTCGAGAGGCTAAACACGTCATTTTTAGTCGCGTGTGCGTGTGTGTGTGTGTCTTTTTTTGTTCCCCCTCCCACAGCAACTGATTTTACGTGGGCTGGAAGCGCTATTTATCCCAGGAAGCGGACGATGATAAAATCCCAACCCAACCAAACTCTCCGCGAACACTCTTCGTATAATACTTAGCCTTCGCATGATGCCATCCATTCTCAAGAAACCAAGCGAAGAAAAAGCGCAGCACCTGATCGTCGTCCGCCAGAGGCAGGAAGTCGTTTCTCTGCTCATGGTTGGACTCCACGAACGCACTCGGCCCCAGCTTGACCCCCGAGGCCTCGCAGGCGTCCCACACAGCGGCGAGCCGCTCCAGTCTGTCCTCCCGACCCCGGCTGGCAGCAGCCGCCGCCTCCTCCGCCGATCTCAGCGATTTCTCGCACTGTCCGGATAAAAGGCAGACCGGAATAAAATGCAAAGAAAAATGACGAAAATGTCTACTATTTACGGGGGACCATAGTTAATAGGACCAAATATTGTTCGTAAAAACAGGCAAGTAGATAGGTTTTTGTGTATACCATAGGTCCTATTAACTATGGTCCCCCGTAATATTGTGCGAAAGAGAAAACAAGGTAAGACATAGCAAACGAGAACACAAGCACAATATTTCTTGAAGCGTGCAAAGAAACAAACGAAGTAAAAGCAAAAATGATGTTGGAATAGCTACTACAGCAGCATACCGTACGAAAGAGAAAAGAAGCGACGAAGGAGAAATTGATTAAAATATAGAGGCCTCATTAAGGTGGCACAAAAGAAAAAGTTAGGTAGATAAACAAACAAAACTACTATTACGGCGGACCATAGTTAATAGGACCTATGGTATGCATAAAAACCTACATATTTAACCATTTTTACTAACATTATTTGGTCCTATTAACTATGGTCCCCCGTAACATAATAGGTACCTACGCACATTTTTTGTATCGCCCCCAGAATAATAAATAAGTAATGAGAGACGTGGAGCAACTAAAGTATCAGGTATATACGTGCTAAAATAAATAAATGAACGGTACCACAAACACAAAAAAGCACAAAAACAATAGTACGAAAGAATGTATATATATCCAGTGTAACAAGATCCGGGTAGGTTTTCAAGCCCCTGGATGGCTTTTCGGAAGTGGGACACCATCCCCTGAGTTGCTTGCTGGGCCACGGAGCGTGACTTCGACCATGTAAAGCATGGGCCACGGAGCCCGGCTGGAGCCAACGCTTGCACCGTACTGTCCACGCCGCCCCCCTGCGGGCGGGGCCCCGCAGCAGGAAGCACGAGAAAAGAACCGCGGCCGAACGAGAAAAACGAACTTATTCCGGAAAAAAAACCGTCCATTTGGTACAAAGTAATACGTGCATCCAGTGTAACTTCTGTATCCAGCCCATCTACCCATCCCCACATCTACCCGTCCATGCAGCCATTCCTAATGTACCGCCGAGAAGCCCCAAGAAGCGTCAGTCGCTCACCTGACTCTTGATCTTGAGCAGGTCTTTGTTGGACGGGTCCAGCACCAACCCCTCCTCGCTCACAGAGAGCGCCTCTCTACGTTTCGTGTAGAGAGAGAGAGGGAGAGAATGAGAGACACGACGATGAAAGAATGCGCAGGGACAAGGTAAGATGACGGAACCGGCAACAGAGAAGGAAAGGGGGGGAGGGAGGGGGGGGGGGGGAGGGGCGTACTCATTTTGCTGCTCGCCGTAGGCATTTGGCCATTGACCAACGTATTCCTTCCGAGACAGAGCACCGTTCCGACTCCTACTATTAATACTACGGGGGGGCATATTAAATAGGACCTACGGTACATACAAAACCTATATTTTTCGCTATTTTAACCTACAATATTTGTTTCTATTTACCTACATGGTCCCCCGTAATAGAGACACCCCCAACAGCTGTGCGCTCTTGGCGTTGTCTCCACATAAGACCTATGCTGATGGAAACGCGACGTCCAAAAGTTTTGTTTTCAATCGTATTGCTTTCATAGAACAGACGAAAATTTCCTCGTACCGCCGCTGTGGGAAAAAAGAGAAGAACAAAAACTTGTTTGATTGTTTCTTTTTTTTTCCCCCCCTCAATGTCTGCAGGTGGCGCAATTTGTTTTTTTCTGGTTGCAAATGGTCAACACGGTGATAGAAACCAGCTCGTGCGACGATCGACGCTCAATCTCGATATAGACACAGCCCACGGCCAACCCGCTCGGTGTCCGACAAGGCTAACGAATATAGATGACGGCCTCGAAGATACCCGGCGGATCAATGGTTTAGGGGGCGAGAGCTTGCCGGCGGCGTCCTACGGTATCCTCCCAAAGCTGGAAAAAAGTTTTTTTTTTTTTTGCCTTTCGAGAGAATGGAGAAGATGTGTCTTAATAGTCTGTTTTGTGCACACCAGCGGCCAAAGGTTTTTTTTATCATACGCCTGGTCAGCTTCCGCCACATGACACCCGCCATGGTGTGGAGACGGTGACCCTAGGGTGGGTCGGAGTCCCTAAGGAGAGCACTCTGTTCAAAGTTCATGACGCAGTCGTTGGCTTTGTCGATCGATGTCTGTCAAGGACTCGGAATCTCGCCGCTTGGAACCAAAATATCGGCCTGAGTTTTTCTCAAGCCGATGTTGGCCCAACATCGGCCCCAGATTCGTTTTTTTCGGGTTTTTTTCCGAGAAAGTTTGGAACTTTTGTTTTTCTTCTAAACGTGCCCATAGGAAGCGTGTTCTAAAACGTTCTGGAGGGTATCTTTGAAATTCAAACCTTTTATTGATAATCCGCTTTCCCATTGGCATATGTCTAACACACACAAACGTTTGATAAAATTATCCCCTTTTTCTGTTTCGCCGCCTGTGGCGACCGTTTGTCTGCTAGGATAGCGATCGTGTTTTTGCTAGCGGCAAGAGGCGGTGGAACGCGCCTTACAACAAAAGTATCAGAGTCGGGGAGATGGGGCGCAAGACGGTGCGGAATCCATCGGCGACAAAATCGGATCGAAGCAGAACCAAAACCCGAACCAAACACAAACCATGTTCTCAGTGAAAATGCGCTTGGCAAGCGGGCGCGCGTCAGCCTCCTTAAGGAAGAGGTTAGCGTCGGCCTCGGGGAAGATGTTCACTGGTATAAATAAAGCCTATACACGCAGAACAAAAAAAACGAAACGAAATACATTCTTCCGGCATCGTAGCATAAAAAACAACCCACACATTCCAAATAAAGCACACAAAAAGCATGCGAAAGGAACCAACACACAAGCGCAAAGCCATGCAAACCAAGCAACCAAACAGGCAGGCACACAACACACACACAAATATGCAAAGAGGAAGGCAGAGAGACAGGATACAGCGGCAGACAGGCAGACAGACAGACAGGTAGACAGACACACAGGCAAACAGTCAGACATACAGACAGGTAGACAGACAGACAGACAGACAGACATACAAACAGACAGACGGGTAGACCGACAGGTAGACCGATAGACACGCACATAGACATAAACACAGAGAGAGACTAACGCAGCAAGCCAGCCGGCCAAAACAGGACAAACCGATAATAACGATAAGAAACAGACACAATCGAAAACGCAAACGCAAACGCAAACGCAAACGCAAACCGAAAAAAAAAAAAACGAAAAGACAGACGCATAAAACACACACACATATCGCACACAAAATACACAAAAACACATACACGAGAAAAAAAAAGCTCTCAGTCAAGACATACCACTCAACTCACTCAAAACACACACCCGAAACAATCACAAAAATGAAACAAACAATGAACAGAGCAACAGCAACAAGAACAACAAAAGCAAGCACACAAAGCAACTCTCACCGGTGTCTCCTCAAGAGGAGCTCGGCCTTGGCCTTGCGGAAGAGGCACTTCACGTTCCCGGGAGAGATAACCAGGGCCTCGTCGCAATCTTTCCTGCAGCTGCCGTAGTTCTTCAGAGCGAGGTTGGCCATAGCCCGGTTCGACAGCAGCGCCGCCTCTATCGCCTTCAGCTCGGGAGAGCCATCTCCCAGGCGGACGTTCCGAAGCCCCTCCGTGTACGACTTTGTACGTAAACGGGGTTTGCAGAGGGGGGAGGGGGTGGTGGGGTGGGGGGGGGGGGGAACGTATCATATATAAAGGCGAGCCATCCCCCAGGCGGGCGTTCTGGAGCCTCTCCGTGTACGCCTTGTTCGACTGCGTATAATGAGTTGTGGCGCGTGGGGGGGAGGGGGGGGGGAGGGGGAGGGGGCGGGCGAGATGTATCTGGAGAGCCACTCCAAGGCGGACGTCACGAAGCCCTTTCGCGTACGTCTTTGTACGCATAAGGTGTCTGCAGGGGGGGGGTGGGGGGGGGTGGAGGGTGGAGCGGAGAAGGGGCACGGGGGGGGGGGGGGGGGGGAGGACCGAAAACACCAGAACCATGGCTACAAGCACCACACCACAGGCACCACCAACGGCATCACCACTCCAACAACATCGACGATAACAAAATAGACCACAACCAGACACATCTTACGTCGGGCGTACATACATACCTGCTGAGCGTGTCTGAAGTACATAGCGTTGTTTTTTCCCCTCTTGAAGCGGTCGTTGCCCAGCTGCTTGAAGTGCTCGCCCAGGGACAGCGGCGTCTCGTCCTCGTAGGTCAGATCTTGGAAGGCTTTCACGACTCCGGGGTCCATGTCCTACTCGACGCGCGAGCGTTAACGAGGACGAAGTAAGCCTGTGCACGCATCAGGCGCTCGTGAAACACACACAAGCCCACTCGTGTTGAAATTGGCAGCCCAATCTATGAACAGACGCTGCTCTTACAGAAAAAAACGTGTACGGGTATGGTGCACTGGAATTCTTGATGTGGTGGTGTATCGCCGCTGCTGTGGCGGATAACCGGTGCACACCCTGTTGTCTTATGTGGTGTACTGGCATACACCTGGTACGGTAGTACGTAGTGCTGTGGTGATGTACTCGTGCACTCTGGTGACGGGAGGGGGGCAGTATACTGGGTGGCGGTGGTGGTATACTGGCTGACGTTGTTGTGGCAGTGTGCACCAAATTGTGGTGGGGGATGTACTGGTTGGTAATTATGTGGCGGTGTACCGGCTGGTGCTGCTGTGATGGCGTGCTCAAAGCGTTCTCGTGGTGTTCCAAGTACCACTGGTGTTATTGCCATGGTGTACTCCTGATACTCTGATACATGGGTGTGTACGCAGCTGTGACCCGCTGCTGGTGCTTCTGCTGCCCCGCTTGAGGATAGATTTCAGGGAAATTAGCTAACTCGAGAACATCACCATCCAAATCCAGCACGCCGGCTTGTACACGCACGGCAGATATCTTTCTGGCACGCCAGTGCCCAGCAAGACGGACGGGGCGTTCTACCTTACCCGCGACAAGTTTGCTCGCTCACGTGCGTACGCGGCATACCAGGTACATCATCCAAACACGCCTTACGGTCTGCTGTGTGGGACTCCCCGCTATATCGACAATAGCAACAGCTATTCGTATCAAGAGTCTACTTACAGGGAAAAAAACGTGCGGCAGCCTATACGATCGCATGGCCCGATGCTGCACGAGTTTCTCGCAGCTCCTTCACGCCACAGCGTGACAGCACCACCGCATCATAGCCCGGGCACCGCCCACACCCCCCAACAGCTCGGGCTACTCGGTTTCGGCTGATGTTGTACCTCGTCATCTACTTTTTCGATTTTCCCTCTCTACACTTCCCGAAGGAGTATCGGCTCACGGAAAAGAAGTCACACCTAACGTGAAACAAGGAATTTTATGATGTTCGCTTTTTGGCGGACGCGAATAAAATTCGACGACAAATAAATCGTGCTCAGCACTAAATACATCGCACATAAAAGCCTATGCTCAAGGTTGTCCAAGGTGTCCTGCTGTTACGGGGGAACATAGTAATTAGGACCAAATATGCCGAGTAAAAATGCCGGAATACGTAGGTTTTTCGTGCGTATTCTGGGTCCCGATTACTTTGATCCCCGGTAATAGTAGGTTATGAGCCTCGCTCACAACGCGAAGGTGTTTCTTACCAGGTACTATTCATAGAGTGTTTGCGAAACAGTGTCTTCAGAAATGTACTCCCCTTCCGTTAAAAAAAAAAGTGAATTCCCCTCCCGTCATGGTTTTGGTGTGTATGCGGACGAGATAAACAAAATCCTGCAGGCGACGCCTCACGAAATTGAGGAGGGAAGTGGGGATGCGCGGCAACCCGGGTAACCAAAAAAAGAACGAAACCAAAAAAACACGGCGCGCGAGTAGCAACGGCAGCCTAGCAATGGTGTCGGCGGCAGAGTTGTCTCCACTGGCATCCCACGAACTACAAGCAGCAGCACAGCAAGCGGCAGCTAGCTAGCGCTAGCCGCAGCTAGGGGCAGCAATAGCTCGAGCAATAAAAATGAACAGCACCAGCACCAGCACCAGTACCAGCTTCCATTGCTCGATCGCTGCTGCTGCTCTGCTCTACTGTAAAATCGAAGGGAAGCAAAATAAAAATCGCCAACACTCAATCTATTGTCGGACACATACTCGTCCATGATGATATAACCACTTACTTACTAGTAGATATAAATTCCTGAGTGTGCTCGGTTGGTACATCCCTGGCCTCTCAGAGCTCCCACTTCCAAACCGCCTCCTTTTATTACTTGCCGGACCTTTCCAGCGGGTCTTTGTTTTCTCAATTTTTCTTGGCACTCCCGGTCCTTTCTCCTTTTTGCTTCTTTCGTTTCATGTGCGGTCGTGTACTCCGAGCACGGCACGGCGGGAGAGCCCGGCGCCGTCCCGGGTGTCAGCGGGTGCTGACGGGTAGAGGGGGAGTTGCAACGAGCGCGGTCGCCGCTTTCGTGCCTAGGCGTCGCGTGTGCCTCGAAACACGAGGGATGCATCAACGGGCTCTGCCTGGCCTCAATTTGTGATTTTGGATAGAGTATGCACGGGATATAAGGGTCGTTCGAAATCGCAAGATAGGATTCAAGCGGTGCCTATTTTAGCAACCACGCTGAAGTTGAAAGGGGGAGTTCCCAGTCTGAGTACCACTACTGTCGAGCTGGCGAACGACGGCCACGGTGAGCACCGGGCTTCACGCGAGGCGGGCGACGGGGCTGACTGTGGCAGAGAGTGAGGAAAGCATTACCCGGACCGAATCGGTGGCAAGGTGGCCGCGAGAGGGGCGGGCGGCGTACGAGGCCGAGCGAGAAGCTCTGCTGTTCATTTTTCTTCTTTTTTGACCGGTGCAAGGTGTTCCAATCAGGCAGAAAAAAATTATTTCAGGAGAGGGACGGGGATTTTTTTTATTCTTCCCGATTTTTTTCGGTTTTATTTACATTGTTTTAGCGGTGCTGCTGTGCCGCTGTGCCGTGCTGTGCTTTCTCTTTTTTCGTGCATACAGCATACCAGTACCAGGTATCAAAATAATAAATAAAGTACGAACCCTACCTGGGGCATGTACGTACGTGCGGCAACCGCCAGCGATGCGCCCAGCGACGCGAAGCGTACGTGGCGTCCGAGCTGTTTTCTCCTGAAGCATGGCCGCGGGACTCTTGGCATTTGTCAACTCGCCAGTTTGCAACTATTAATACGATCATAATAAAAAACTATACCAGGTATATACGTATCAATATTATACCAGGTATACTGGTAATTCAATGATGGACCTCTGTCCTCTTCGCGTGGCAAATTGACGTACCTTTCCTTCCTGAGCGAGCGTAGTAGGCCGCCTGCCGAGCGAAGCGCCTTGTACATACATACCAGGTACTGCTTGCACTTGGCTGCTCATGCATGATCTCAATATGATACCCGTAGAATACCGTAGTAGGGAAACAAAAAACGCAAGGCAGCTTCTAGAACACCAAGCCATGTAGACGTACGTAGGGCATCATAGAGCCTGCCCCGCCAGGCACGTACATACCAGGTGTATCCTCATACCTCGACGTTCTCGGCGAACATGGGATGGTCTTCCTCGGAAATTTTCTTGAGGTACGCTTCCCGCTCCCCTTCCTTCCAGCCCTTGCCGGCCGCCACCGACTTGGCGATCTCGTCGTCCAGAGCGGAGGGCCCCGCATCCTTCTCCTCAAGAGCCGCCATTATTACGAAGTGTATTCGAGCCAAGCAGCCTAGCAAGCAGAACCAAGTCAACGGCTTATGATTGTTTGCGGCTACTGGCTGCTTCGCTGCTCGTAGGTGAAGCCTAATGCAATGGGAACTGCTATTACGATACTATTAATAGCTCACGCTGTAACAGCAGTGATGATAGCCTCGACTACACTGCTTCGCACGTCCCTGTAAGATTTGTGGTCTGCCTGGCGCAGTTGCGGTGGGAAACCCCTGTTTGATTGCAGCTGCGCGGAGCTTGTGCCCTGGATGGGTAAGAACCCAGTGGAAGTTCTCTGCTCGTATTGCTGCGGTGCACCCTCGTGGTGGCTGTGGGTCCGGACTGGACTGCTGGGTTTTTGTTGGCTTGGTGGTGCTGGGCGTATGCAACTATCGCCCCCATGATAAACGCCTTTGCAGGACTGTAGGAACTCCTGTTTCTCGCCGCGCGTTCGACACAACCAGGAAGTCTCTCCCAAAGGCTGGCACCAGGGGCTACGGAGAGAGACCGATGCAGCCCGCAAGCGCGAAAGACCTGGCCTCCAACATGTGAGCTTTGTTGGCATCCTCGGTTCCCTGTAGAAGGTCTCTTTTTTCCCCGAGAACGCCCGCCCTCTTTTTTCACCCTACGAAAGTGTCGCCAAACGTGAGCAGTAAAAGTAGTATATTGGAGGCCCATACAGGGACAACATGACAGCAGTCACCCAGACACCGATCTTGCCTGCGATGGCACGTACGGTGCTGAGGTGGAACGTGGTTGCGCGTCAGCCACACGACG
This sequence comes from Nereocystis luetkeana, assembly GCA_031213475.1. Classification (NCBI taxonomy): domain Eukaryota; class Phaeophyceae; order Laminariales; family Laminariaceae; genus Nereocystis; species Nereocystis luetkeana. The sequence continues at coordinate 6,809,925 of JARUPZ010000014.1, read as the reverse complement.
GTCTCTGCGTCTTCGTCGGCACGGTAGCGCTGGCGACGACGAAATGCGGCCGCCGAGCTCCAGACCACGCGCTCGATTGCAAGATACTTTTTTTTTTTAGTGGTATCTAGAGAAGCTGCAGCAGGCAGAAGCAGCGCGATATATCCGAAAATGTAAGGATCGATTTTGTATCAATATTGGTATCGAAACGTTTCTTACTTTTACGGACAGAGCGGCACCACGGGCGATTTGAATTTCGCTTGAGCAAGACACGCATACGACCACAGCAGCAAAAAGGGTCTCCCTTATATCGCAGATCATGAGCGGTTCCCTGCGAGGGCACCTCCGTGTGCCGTGGTACCCGCTGGGTGCAATGCAAGTACGAGGTCTCGCGAGAGCGTGTACTTGTATTCCTTTGCCCTTCTGTTGTGGCGTGCTGTCGCGCACCACCGGGTAGTGTTGGCAGTGGGGCTGCACGATCCCGTGTGAGTTGGGGTCGTGTCCTCCACCTGCATGATGTCGTGGGATATGGATTGGTACGGGGGGGGGTGGGGGGTGGATGGGTGGGTGGACGTACCTTGCACCTGGCCCAGGTAACCACTGTGCCGGCCTTCCGGCTTCATTCAAAGCAGTACCGTATCATGCTGGTATCACCGTACCAGGTACCAGGTATGACAGTGTATATATAACACATTGTACACCCCCGGTGGTAATATTTTGGGTTTTAGGTTTTTACCTGGTGCTAGTAATTGGTGGTAATGAGGCGCGACCTCGGTAATACCTGCAGTAGTCATATCTGCGATGCATCATGCTGGGCGCATACGGATTATTTTGTATTGTGATGAACGAACGAACACGAAGGGAGATCTACCACGTACGGACTACTGTACTACTGTACGCCGTCGTGGGTGCATCTCAATAATTTTCGTAAATGTTCTTGGCCTCTCCTGGCTCTTGATATGAAGAAGTACTGGATTTGGTCGTGTGTATCCTGGTTTCCACCTCGAAATCCGGCATGATAATTTGAAGACGAAATCTGCACTGCTGTAACCACAGAACTTGTATCTCTCAGGGATTGAGGAATCGGCGCGGACACTGCTGTGGTGCTGGATGTCGACGGGTAGAAAGAGTCAAGAACACACAACACTCGACATATTTTGTCCAGCAGAGTGTTTTCTGGTTGAAATTCAGCACAATAAAAATCTGCATCTCACACGTTTTGTCCAACGGAAAGAGCTTTTTCGCAACAGGTGTCACCACAACTTTACTTGGACTGATGTACGACATCTACAGCAGCAGTGCGCCTCCCGCACCATAACAGCAGCAGCAGCAGCAGCAGCAGCAGCAGCAGCAGCAGCAGTAGCAGTAGGACACACGAGGCCAGGGTCAGCGTCGCCGTACGCTCGGCTTGTCGGTCTAACCCTTGCACCCTTTGTACGCGTACATATACACATACGTACTGTAGTACGTACCCTGCACTCGGTATTTTATATGTTTCCTGCTTCCCACCTCGAGAGTCGGCATCATATTTTCGAGACGACAACACGAACATGGCATGCCCAAAAGAGCTTCTCGTAGCAGGTGCCACAACTACTGCAGCTGTGCAACATCTACATCAGAGCTTCTCCAGCAGCAAAACAGCAGCAGAGGTAGCAGTAGGATCCACGAGGCCAGGGTCAGCGTCGCAGTACGCTCGGCTTGTGCCCTTTGTACACCGTACTCGATGTTGTGTGTGTGGTTCCTGATTCCACCCTCAAAATTTGAAGACGAAATATCTACAACCTCTGATATGACATACATGTATCCAACAGAGGTTCTCGTAGCAGGTGCCACCACTACTACTGACTGCTGTACAACTACAGCAGATCTTCTCCTGTTTCTCCGTCCCCTCGTCAGTAAGAGGATAGGCCTGACAATATCACCTGCAGCACATGGCCCGAACGTTGCTGTGGACAGACAGGCGAAGTCTGCCTATGACTACTTGTAGTTGGGTTTCGTTAGCTATTACGTAGGTAGAAGAAAGCTAAAAAAACAAAGCCGCCTGCCTGCTGTGGACAGGCCCAGTCTGCCTGCTGTTGAGTGCTGCGGACAGGCTCAATCTTCCTGCTGTGGATAGGCCCAGTCTGCCTGCTGTGGACAGGCCCAGTCTGCCTGCTGTGGACAAGCATAGTCTGCCTGCTGTGGGCAGGCACAGTGTGCATGCTGTGGACAGGCACAGTCTGCCTGCTGTCTGCTGCTGTTGGCACAGGCACAAAAACCGTTATGATTTTGTATTTTGAACACGGCCCAGCACAGACATGTGCCTACACACGTTGCCGCACCTAGCTCGACGAACTGTGAACGATTTTCCACCCCACCAGGACGAGAAAGTGTCTTGCGTGTGTGTGCGTGCACAGAGCCCGCCGGGACTGGATTTGGTGGCGTGTGCGTCGAGCGCGGTGGTGAAAGGTGGACCAAAAACATGTTGAATTACACACACCAACTCACACACACACATACAGAAAAAATCAAAACAGGCACCCTACCCTCGTACCCGAGCCGTTATGAAGAGGCTTTTTTTTCCTTGGTTAAAAACCAAGTAAAAAAAGGCTCGCTTCGCTCGCTCGCCTCATTATAAATTTAACATCCGGGGGGCAAGTACGTATACATCTGTGAGGGGTTTGGTATACAGAAAACCCCGGTGATAAAGTGGGTAAGGTATTATATTACCCACCACCCCCCCGGGTGGTATCCTGTGGAGGGGGCGTGATAGCAAGGGCGGAGGTGCTACTGAATTGTGGCAGCCGTCACAAAAACGACGTTCACTATTCAACGACATATTGTTGTGGCGATGAGACAACGCCAACAATTCCCAGTCCCACTGCTGTCCTACCATCCCACCAAGGGGACGCACACAGGTCGACGACAGTTACGAGCATCCCGCTGCGGGAGTTCCAAAGTAGCGACAGCTGCAGTACGTACGTATATACTCGACTTTTCTTGAGCGTCCAGAAAGGATGTATTTGCGGCGCGGCGACTGCTTTCAATATGCGCTCTCCATTGCGACCTTCTTTCAGTATTCTGAGAGCCGGATTGATCAACGACGTCACATGCAAACACACGAGTTGGGTGGACAACCGGTCCTCGGATGGGATTATTTGCACAAAACATCACAACAGCGGGGATAGACTGTACCCACAGGAACCGACCCGTTCGTCTGCTGATTGTGAGGCGATACCTGGGAGGGTGCAGTATACACCGTCCCCCGGGTGATATCTCGGGCAGTCGTTTGGGAATTTAAAATAGTGGCCACCCGGGTGGTATAATGTGGGGGTGTGGTATCTACAAGACGGGGTGTGTTACACACGGTCATGTGTTCGATACTCTGTGCGTCAGCATGTATCATACCGCATCGTACCTGGTACTGTCAGGTACCTGGTAGGCACGAGCCCTTGTAAGGAACCCGCCCATTATAGAGAAAGGTGTTTTTTTTTTTTTCCAGGTATGAGGGACCTCGATCTGTCTACGCACCGTGTTGGCCCTCAATGAGGTACCAGGCCCCCCTTCTAGCGGGCGCTACGTGCACTAAAGGCGCTGCAGGTCACTTGAAACGATGGGCCAACGAACCCAGTCTTTTCCTCTTGGAGAAACGCCGTACGTACGACTGCACCCAGGTGCAGATTGGCGGAAGGTTCGAGTAAGGTCGTATTCTCAACCTAACCCTTTGTGCCGTTCCATCTCCTTTCGTCCTCATATTCCGCATGCCCGTCGCATCGGAAGCGCTGCCGTATCGGCCCTCTGACGGGGGGCGTTTGGTCCGTCGAAACGGTTGGGTCCGCTTCATGGGACCTACTGTCCGGTTGTTCGGTGCCGAGGGGCAAAATCTGATGAGAGGAAAGTTGCTACCGTAACGAGCGCTGAGTTCCCGCTGGGGATGCGATCGTTTTTCAGCGCCCGTCTTCTCCTTCTTTTTTTTTTTTGTGCACCCTTTTTTTTTTGTCGCGACAACGTTAAGGTTAAAAGGTTGCAAAGGTCGAGAAATTATTTTTTCCGAGAATTTTCTCACCCAGATTTTTTTCCGAAAACGCCTCCTTTTGTTCGGGTACCGGCAAAACCTTCCCCTTCTGGAAAAATCGAGCGCTAAAAATAGCCCGCATCTCCTGTGCGAAGTAATCTCTCTTGAGGTGTATGGGGGGCGTCTAATCTCGACCTTTCCTCAAACGGGGCTTCCCTGCTGTACCTATTTTTGGGCTCCTTAACACGGGACTCTACCTGCCGCACTTGTGTGTGTGTGCGTGTTTGTTTTTGTGTGTGCCAGCGAGTAGATAGAAGTGCCCTCTCTGTCGGCCGCGTTGCGTGATCCTCGCCATTTCACCCACACGACTGGAAAAGACGAAGGTGTTTACACGGGGATCAGAGTTATGGCCCGAGCACTGTGCTGGGTCTCCCGATTTTTGCTGCGCCTGATCGATGTTGTACAGTGGGTACCTCCAGGATAAGAGCACCCAAGACAAGAGCATTCTGAAGTTGAGAGCGGCCGAAACGGCTTGTCCCGCCTATGCTAGAAGCTATTTACACCTGTTTATATTAATACTTCGAAGTATAGTAACTCTAAACTCGTTTGGGCTGGTCGGTCGGTGGATACTTTCCCGCTGGCTATTTTTCTTTTCCTTAATGCTTCTAAGAGCTTGTTTGCGTTCTTCGTTCTTGCCCAGTGGCGACGTACGAGCAGCTGGTACGAGGGACGAACGCCCGCCTGCTGTGAACTCCCTGTTCAGCTCGCGACACCCCCGGGATTCCTAATCAACCGCAATCTCGATGGAGAACCTTGTTTCCTTCTACAGATAAGAGCAATACTCCCTACAAGAGCGCGTGTTTCCGTTCGTCACAGGGTGCTCTTAGATCGGGTACCCATTGCTGTGTCCCTCGTGGGATCCAGGCTATATACCCACCAAAGATGTGGGCACGCCTGGTGCTATCGGGCGGGTGTCTACCATGCGTAGGAAAGCGCGAGCCCGCCGAAGTGAGCACAGCGTCATGCGTGTTGCACGCCGACTCGCCCTAAATGCAGGACGGCCCGGCGAAACACTTCCTGCAGATTGTGTTCGTCTGGCCTGATTCAGTCAAGACTACCTTTTTTATTTCTTTTTTTGAACGCACCCGAAAAGAAGCAGCAGAGCTTACAGCAGGCTAGGTGGGTTCGGAGTCAGAGGGTCAGGCTTCCTGCATGTAGTTCTGTGGTCGGGTTACTGTAGGTCTGGGCTGATGTGCTATGCCGGAGTTGGCCACCAACGACATGCACGAAATATTTCGCCCGGCCTTCTGGCGTTTATAGGGTGGGCCTCGCATGCGTGTGGCGCAAGCCCTCGAACTGTGGTTGGGACTCTAATCATTACCTGGTACGTATCTAGGCTTTGACCCAGTATGTATGCGCACGAAATCGGGATTTTCTTCGAGTTTGGCATTTAATTCGCAGCAGTTTACCCCAAGATGCCCATTCCCGCGAATCAGCCTCAAATCTCTAAACTCTGCTCATGAAGCATGTGCGAGACAGCCCAAAAAAATGCCTGGTAGCTTTCTACGCGAAAAGTAGTTGCGAGCTTGTTGGGCCGAAGGCTATTACCATATCCTTTTGATGTTTGTGTCCCATCAGCCCCCCTTGGTTTGCGCCGGCGATGCTGTAATATCGTAACTTTGTTTTCGTCACGCTCAAATGGTTGACAGAATGAACACGAGCATGCTACGTTCTGTCGTCGGTCTGTTGTGTTCTCTCTTTTTTTTTTTTTCAACATCGTTATTTTCGCTGTTTTTGTTTTGTTTTGTTTTTTCTGCCTGCCTGCCGCTCTTTTGCTTGCCGTTTTTTCGCTTGCTTCTCTCTTTCGCGTTTGCTCGTCTCGCCTTGCTTGCCACTCTTCGCGCTTCGCTCTTTTGGTTGTCGCGCTTGACGTGTGGTGATGCAAAAGTGCGGGGGTGGAGCTGGACCGTCCCGGCTACCTCCCCACCAGCGCAGACTGCGTCAAATGGGCCCCAGGTAATGAGATATGGAACTGCCGGTATTACGGTAACCGGTAATCAGTGAACAGAAAACAAAACCAGCAACCGGTACGTGCAGCCAGTACGAGTAACCGGCGACCAGCACGAGTAACAAGTAACGAGTAAGAGGTAACCAGCGTTCAAGAAACCAGCAGTACCACGGTGCCACAGGTTTTGTCGCGGCGGTCGTTGGGGCCACATCAACTAACTCATTGCCACAGTATCCGGTATGAGTACTGCTCTAACCCGTACGAGTAACCAGCAACCGGCACGAGTGACTAGTAACCAGTAACAGGTAACCAGCTTTCAGAAGGCAGCAATACCACCGTTCCGCAGGTTTTGTTGTGGTGGTTGTTGTTGCCACATCAACTAGTACGGGGGTACCATAGTAAATAGGACCAAATATTGTTAGTAAAAATGGGTGAATATATAGGGTTTTGTGTGTACCGTAGGTCCTAAGTACTACGACCCCCCGTGAGAACCCATTGTCACAGTGTAGTCTGTGGCGACATGACCGGGAGGCTCCCGAAATTCTGGAGTCGAAGGAAAAGACAAACCAGGAGAAAAGGGGAAACGCCCTGATGGAAAGCGAACCCACCCAAAAAGCCACAATACGTACTAGGTTTGTATCAGTCACCAGTAGCTGGTATCCGCAAACCAGCCCTCTGCAACCTGGAACCTGCGACCATTGACTGTGCGAGACGGTTAGCAGCACGCAGAAGAAGGGAGCAGCTTTCAGTAGGGAGAACCTACATTCGTACCCAGCGCCCAGTCCCCGGTGGCCAGTACCCAGAACCGATAGCCATACCAAGCGAACAACACACACTCAACCGGCAATAGCGCACCCGGTAGCTTGTGAGCAGGAGCAGGCACCGGCGGACAGTACCATCGTATGCATATGCAGGGAGGGCAGTGCTCGGTATGCATCGAGGGGCATCGCGTTCAGGAAGCAGGAATGAAGGCTACCTCCCCGCCGTGTCGGGTTGTGGTTCCCGTTGTGTTTGCCACTGGTGTGGTGGTGGTGGCAGTGGTCGTTGCGGTTGTTGGTTAGATTGCTGTTGTAGTTGTACCTTTTTTAGAAATCATAGCCATGCATTTTTCCTCACTCTCAGGACAGGCTTGATGCTTTTTTTTTGTTCTGGTGGGAGATACTATTACGGGGGACCATACTGAATAGGACCAAATGTTGTCATTACGGGGAGCCATTGTTGACAGGACCAAATATTGTTAGTAAAGATGCTTACATATATAGTTTTTTATGCATACCACAGGTCCTATTAACTTTTGGTCCCCCGTAATAGTAAAAATAGAGAAATAGGTTGGTTTTTGTGTTTGCCGTAGGTCCTGTTTACTATGGTCCCCCGTAGTAGTATAGTATGCGTGTATTTCCCCATGAGGCGTTTTCGTCTTTCGCATCGGCGTCCACCACATTCAGCGTCGGTGGTGGTTCTTCATCCCAGAGAGGTGCAAGCCGATGTGGCCACAAGCTAGGAGATATCGATACCGCATCGCACATGAAAGGAAAAGTAGTGGCCAATGAAGGATGCCAAACGCACTGGATGCGACATATCATTGCACGCGCACAAAATCAAATCAAACCGATGACGCGAAATGAACAACGAAATTACCAGAGACAAGGCGACGCAGTAATACGCACTTACGGCCAGAGCAAGCAATGGACAACAATCGGGAATGCATGGTGTCGTCGCTGGGATATGCACTGAGCGCCAACAACAGCGTGCTGGGGTATGAATGCCACCACTTTGAACGCGTCCCGAAATCTGGCCCTGATACCCGATACCTGATACCCGATGCCCTATTATCGGGGGGCCGTGGTAAATAGAACCAAATATTTTTGAACCAAAATAGCGAAATATATAGTGTTTTGTGTGTACCGTAGGTCCTATTTAATAGGTTCCCCCGTAGCAGTATACCGGATGGGCGATTCTGATGGTAGAAAGTGTGCTGCGTCACTTGCTCGCGGTCCCAAGCCGAAACGTTAAGCGCGCCCGCCCCACCCCGCTTCCCCCGCGCCTCCCTTTCCCCTCCCTTTCGTGCTCCCGTCCACTTACCCCCCCCCCCCCCCCCCCCCCCACCCCCCTACCCGTCCCCGTTCTCTCCGTCTTCCCTCCGCTCGCCACGTGTGCACGCGTGCGTATGGCCTTTCGGTTTTGTTTTTGTGTGTCATCAACGTGTGTTCGCGTTCGTGCTGTCGTTGTCGTTGTTCTTGTTGTTTTTTTTTTGTTTTGTTTTTGGTTTTGTTGTTGCTTTTGTTTTTGGTTTTGTTGTTGCTTTTGGTTTTGTTTTTGTTTTTGGTTTTATTTTTGTTTTTGGTGTTGTTTTTTTTGTTGGATTTGCGTGTGTGCGTTTTTTCTTCGCGGTTGTGTGTTGTGCCCCGTGTTTTGTGTGCGTTTGCTTGTCTTAAAAATAACAATAAATCGTTTTTGTTTTGTTTTGCGTGTAATTATTGGGTGCATGCTTTCTGTGTATTGCAATGTACTGTGTGCGACGACTAAATACGTCTGTGCGTATCGACGATATGTGTTTTGTCAACTGCGCGTTGGGCATTGTGTCTTGTGTGTTTGTATCTCGCGTCTTGTGTAAATCATGCTTGCGTGGCCGCACGATCTGTTTCACATGATTTTCGCGCTGGCGTTTTTGGTTTTTGTTTCTGTATATATGGGGTGGCGTTTTTCGTCAGACGGTAGACTCGCGGTGAACATGGGCACGGTGGTCCTGGTCTACCAGCCGCGCTTCGAGGGGAAGCAAAGGTACGGCTTCACGGCGTACTCCATCCAATGCCCCGACGCGGACAACACCCTCCTAGACCTGCAGCGGTATCCGGGACAGGTGAGAAGGTTTTCCACAAACTGAGGCGCGGGAGGGGGAGGGGGGTAGGGTGGGGATTATGTATGGGGTAAATTGAGGGGCGGGGGGGGGGCGTTTCTCCATTCAATGCGCAGACACGGACAACAACCTCCTAGACCCGCAACGGTATTCGGAAAATGTGGGGAGGGTTTCCGCAAACGGAGACGGGGACAGGGGGGGAGGGGTAGCTATGCATGGAGTTTATGGCGGGGAGGGTCCTTCGTCAAATGCGTAGACGCGGACAACACCTTCCCAGAGCTGCAGTGGTATTCGGAGAAGGTAGGAAGGGTTTCCACAAGCGGGGGGGGATGGGAGGGTGGGGGCGGGGGATACAAGTGTAAATTGAGAGGAAGGGTGGGTGGGTAGGGGGTATCTCCGAAGCAAAGGGGGTGGGGGACGGAGAGGGGGAATCGGGGGGGGTACAGAGGTTTAGTGTTTTATTCCCGGCGATTTTTGCGTAGGGGGAGCCAGAAGGAGGGCGAGATTATGTTGTTGGTGTCGGTGTTGGTGTTGGTGTTGGTGCTATTTACGGGGGACCATACAGCAGTAATTAGGACCAAATATTGGTAGTAAAAATAGCGAAATATAGAAGTTTTTGTGTGTACCGTAGGTCCTATTTAATATGGCCCTCCGCAAATAGTGTTGTTGTTGTTGTTGTTGTTGTTGTTGTTGTTGTTGTTTTTGTCGCAACGCGTCGGTTCGAGGGTGTAAACGATCCCATTCGTTAAGTCTTGCCGAGGGCAAGGCGCGTGCTCATGCAATATCCCCTCTCCCCGTTCGCTCGGCCGCTTGTCACTGCCTGGTTGATTGGTTGATTGGTTGACTGGTTGACTGGTTGACCGGTTGATCGATGACTATTCATTGATCGGTGACTCGATCAGCCTTCCGACATAATGGAGTGGTCGAAAAAAGGTTTCAAGTACTTGGCCGCCCATGAGCCGTCCGGGTTGGGGAGGTGCGTCGTCGGCGGCGACTCCAACACCGTCTCCAGCATCGCCTGGTCCCCGCAAGGTATTGGTCCGCATAGACATGTTATTACCCCGCAAATATAGGGCCTTGACCCGCACATACTATATGTATATGTGGGTGGAATTGCACCGCTCGTGCCTTTTACCTGATGTTTGGTATGAACCCGCCGCCTGTGAGGTGTCGGGGTTGTGTAGGCGCGTCGTCGGCGGTGAACTCGACCACCGGCTTCGTCTGCCCCTCCCAACGTATGTGGGCTGAGCCTCTACCGGCTTTTTTGTTGTTGTTGCATTTTCGGCTTTTAAAAATAAAATAGATCCGACTTTCTCGATTTTTGCCGAAATGTAATAAAAACGGTTGTCGGCTCATTTCGGCTTAGAAGAACTAAAATCGTCTGAGAAAAAAAACGTGAGGTACCGAAAACACATTTTTCGGCTTTTTCGGCTCGAATACATCAATATCGACTCGAAGTCGGAAATTTCGCCTCGCTCCCGCGGAAGTAGGCCTCTGTTTTGTTGGAAGCAGGCGCAATCGGCGAACATCATCAGCAGAGCGCTGTCCCCATCGGCTAGCAGGCATCATTAATCCGTGTAATTCAGTTCCCTTTAAAACAAAATTGCGTTGCTCGAAATAACAAATATTGGGCGTTTTTGTACAGGGGACGAGCGAAAATTGTTCTTCGAGCAGAATTCGCCCCCCGGGTCTAAAAGTCGGCCTTCTTCCCCCACAATCGGGTCGAGAAAAAATCCGGGCTTTTTCACCCCAAAATCGGCTTTTTTGGCCTTTTCGGCACAAGGCGGAGGCTCAGCCTAGACCTATGTTCCCGCACGTAGATTGTATTGGCCCGCTAAATATTGCATTGACCCGCTCACTATATGTTTGTTTACCAGAGTTTTGCAATATAGCTTATCACCATGTCTTTGTATTGCCTCGTATGTTGTATTTTCAGAGTGAACAATATCCCGCTTGTTCGTAGTCCCGCAATTTGAGCTGTCGCCTAATGTGTTGTCCCGCACATGAAATATAATTGATCGGCATATATATTATATTTTCCCAGAATATATTTGTAGTGTCCCGCACTCGTATTATAATTGACCGGCGTATATGTTGTATTTTTCCAAAAGTCCCGCGTGTTGAAAGCTTCCCGGCGTTTGTTCCCCGCTTTTGTGGATTGCCCCGCTTTTTGAATGGGCCTCAAACTCATTGATGCCTCGCATGCATTCTGTTGACACGCCGATGTACGGTACTTTCCCAGCATGTAGCTGTATGTTGCCTCTCGAGTGTCAACTTTCCAGGGCCGTGACTTGGCTTGATGGACTCCCGGGCTCTGGTCATTACTTGGCTGACGTATCAAGCCAACTCAGTGATTTTTGTAATTGTTTTTTATAGTCGGCCGGCGCTATGTTCCGTCGTTTGGATACCAGGTGGACATGATACACAATCGGAGGTACTTCTAGGATAGCAGAAACGCGAATGGCCTTCGGTGCGGCCATCGGCACCGGCTCTGTCCCCAATGGCGATGCGTTTTGTGGGCGCCATGAGTAGACCTATCAGCTTTCCCTCCCGCTCAGAGTAGAGTGGTCTCTCGGGGGAATGCGCACCCAGTGGCAAATAAACCTTCCAGGAGTGAGAAAAGCCAGAATAGTCGGATCGTTGGCGCCGCTGCAATTAACTATTCCACCTACTGTAGCCGACTAGGCTGGTACCAAGATATACGGGCTGGCGTTTTTTAGTCGTCTGACTCATAAATTCGCAATTTTCCGGCTTTTATGGTTCGGTTTTATTAATTGTCCCCCGTTTTGAATTGTGCCGCTTGTGAAGTGTTCTCCCGTGTGGATTGCGTTGCACAGCCTGGACAATAGGCGGTAAGACCGTTGCCTGTTTGTAGGATTCCTTATTCGGGTTATATAGTATCAGTTAACATAACGATATTGTAGATTGTCCTGTTGACTGTTGACCCGGATAGCATCCAGGGGAGCCACTGTCCTGTATCCTTAACCCCTTTAGAGCCGCAGTCCCATTTTGGGGACAAACTACTTGAAGTTTGAGTGGTTTGTCCCCAAAACGAGACTTTTTTTTTTTTTTTTGCTCATTCCATTTATTATCTTCGCACATCTTCTTCTCTCTCTCCTTCCAACTCGTAACTCAGATCCGGGGTCACATAGCAGGCTCTTCTACCCCCTTCCCGCTACGGTACGTGCCTTCATTTTTATCCCGAGAAGATGTCAGCATTTTCTTCCCTCGTCGACTCGCATCGAATTGTGCCTACCCACGCTGCAAGGCGCTCTCAACAATTGAATCCTTTTTTATTTTTATTTTTGCAAATAAAGTCAAATGTCCGATCCTGCGGTTCTAAGAGGGTTAAAGGGATTGCATATAGAATACGCGGGAACGGCTTATCATACACCTTGTAAAATTTAAAGGAAAATATGGGATATAGACGAGACATATTGGGCCAGCTCGCAAAGATGAGTATCAACTATTTAATCAGTGGAACTCACAGCTGACGTAATTTCATAATTTTATTAAAAAAAAATATATATATTCTGGCCTATGACTCCAATGAACAGATACGGTCGGAACCCCGATATGGTCTTACGACCACGGTCAAGCATGATATCGAGTACACCCCCCCCCTCCCTACCCCCCACCTACCTTCCTCACCCCCCTCCTCCCGTTCATGACCCACCCCCCCATCTGCCACCCCCTTACCCCCTCCCCGCAAACGTCACCTCAACTTGTCCCCCGAGCCCCATCTGCACCCGTCCGTGTTCGGGCCGCTTTTAGCGAAACCCAAATATAGAGCAAATAGTTTGCCATTTGTGGCAAGTTTCGGCAAGTTTTTTTTATTGCTGCTCCCATTTTTTTTTCCTTTTTTTGGTCACAGTCGTTTTTTTCTATTTTTTTCCTCAGAAGAAACTTTTGTTGGCGAGTTCACGGCAGATTTTTAGTTGTCATTTCGTCATTTGACTTTTTTTTTCCGGCAAGACTTTTTTTTTTTTTTTTTGCCAAAATAGTGGGCATTTTGAGCAAACTTGTTGGTTCGTTTGAGCATTTGCACCGTGTCGTTAATATTGGTTCTTTGACTCGATTGTTCCCGTGTTTGGTAAGTGTGCACTCGCGGTGGTAGCTGTTTTTTGGGCGCCGATAACCTCCACCCGCCCGCCTTAACCCCCCCCCCACCTCCCCCCCCCAATGATGCGACTCGCCCAACACCTCACGGTGCTTCGCACTTGGTGCGAGCAATGCCTACTTGGTCGGTGAAAACCCGACGTGCTCCGTCCCGGCATTGTAGGGAGGCGAGGATCTATGGCCATACGACCGCCAATCCCCATCCCTCGTCACCCCCGCCCCCGCCCGCAACCCCCGCCCCACCCTCATCCCTAAATCTCCCCCCCACGTACCCTCCTCCCCCCGCCTCCCACGTCCGCCTCCGCGTCTACAGGTTGTGCATGGGATGGTGGCTGTCTCTTGTCGTTGACAACAACTCTGCACACGGTTACCGTGTTTCAGCCGCCTAGGAAGGACCTGCAGAGCATGGAGTGGGAGAAGTTGGCCTCGGTGTCGGACGCCGTGTTGGCTTGGGGCCTCAGGGTTTGCCCAACGTGAGGGGCGGGGGAGTGTGCGGGGTCCGTTTTACGTAGCATGGCCGCGGTAATCGCTCGCCCGGCTCCGCTTCGCTCGCGCTCCGACTACTATATTATGCTCCCGACCCCCCTTACCGCCAATCTACTGTACCGGTACATTCCTTATGCTACCCGTACTCGCCCTGCCGCACCCGTGCGTACCCTGCCCTACCCGTACTTGCCTTACCTTACGTTACCCTACAGTATAGGCCCGCCAATAAGAAAGTGCCCAACAATAAGCACATAATGCTCACTTTTTGGAGAACGCTAAAAAAATTGGGTTAAGAAAAACGGCCCAGTGATGAGCTCGACACTAAATCCTACCAGGTATGTAATAGGTTTTGCTGAAGATTATTTGAAAATGGCGCCCCGATAGGATTCTAAGGCTTGCCCAGATTTGGTGTTTCTTGTTTGCGGGCCCATACTGTACTTGCCCTACCGTACGGTCCCGTACCGTACCCTACGCTACCCTACCTTACCCTAACCTACCCTGTTGTTCCCTACCCAACCCTACTCGATCCTACCCCATATTTCACCCTACCCTACCCTACCCTACCCAATGCCACCCTAGCCTATTCTTCCCCACCCTACCCCGCGCGCGCATTTCCACCCCCTACCCTACCATACCCTACCGTTCCCTACCGTACCCTACCGCGCCCTACCCTATTCTACCCGACCCCACCCCACCCCACTCTACTCTACCATATCATACCCTATCCTACCCTGCCCTGCCCTACCCTACCCTACCCTACCCTACCCTACCCTACATTACCCCACCCAACCCTACCCAACCCAACCCTACCCTACTCTACCCTACCCTACCCTATTTTACCCTCCCTTACCCTACCCTACCCTACCCTACCCTACCCTGTTCTTCCCCATCTTACCCGCGCGCGCTTTTCCACGCTTATTCAGCGAGGGCGCTAAGAGTATCAGGGAAATGAACGCCATTGTCACCGAGGCTGACCCGTTAGCGCCCCCTCCCAAAATAACGCCACCGGGTTCAGCACCTACCGCGGCCAACGCTATGGGCGACAAGAGCGGCAGCGGCATTACCGCAGACGTTGGAAGTGGTGGCGGTGGCGCTGGCTGTGGTGGTGGGGGAGGGGGAGGCGGTGGTGGTGGTGGTGGTGGTGTTGATAGCGGTGGGGGGGATGGGGGTGGTGGTGGTGGCGATGTTGGTGTTAGTGTTGTTGGTGATGGTGGCGGTGACTGCGGCTTACCGCTCCCGGGGCTGTGGGCGCTGGCCAGGCTCTCGCGGACGCGGGCGGTGGCTTGGATGAGCCGAAGGCTTGCTTTGGGTGGCGGCGTCGGTGGCGTCGGTGGCGGCGGTGGCAAGGGTAGCACGCGTGGCGCGGCAGGAGGGGAGGAGTTCACGCTGCTGGCTTTGGCCGGTGAGGGTTCGCGTGCCCCTGTTCGTCGTCTGGGGTCTATGCCGCTGTAGGGGACGGTGGGGTAGGCTAGCCCAGGTTTCCGCATACCATGACATGAGGCGATGCTGGGGCTGCGCAGAATAGGCGTCGCTAGGTGATGCTATTACGGGAGACCATTGCTGATAGGACCTATGGTATACATAAGACCCTACCAGTATATACTTAACCATTTTTACGAACAATATTTGGTCCTGTTAACTATGGTCCCCCGTAATGGACGAAGCTGGGCTACGTTTTTATCTGTGTACCTAGGCCACGCTAGTCCAGACTGCGCTACACTATTGCGAGTGGCGATGCGGGGCGGCTGCAGGCGAGCGTAGACAATTGGACGCGGCGCGGCCTTTTTCTTGCTCCTGCTGCGCATGCTCAATGCCTTGGTCGATTTTCCGTTTTCGAAGAAAGGCAGACACGCTCGTGCCTGTGACGACTGCTTGTCCTGAAGGAGGCTGGGCTCAACCCCTTCAGAACCGCAGCCCCGTTTTGGCGACAGACCACTCAAATTTCAACTTGTTTGTCCCCAAAACGGAGCTGCGGTCCTAAAAGGGTTATTAAAGTCTACCGCGGTAAGAGCCATAAAAGTATCATTGATGGAACCCCTCCCCCCCGACACACAAACTGCCATTCCAAGGACGTATACCAATGCCGTTTCGACCCCCAGCCCGTCTATTTTTAGTATACCCATCCGCTAAACATATTCTTACCCCCCTATTCCTGCCCCCCCCTCCCCCCTATTCTTACCCCGTCGCCCTACTCTGACCCCCCCCCCCCCCCCCCCCCGTTATTCCTACCTCCAAATCCTCCGTCACCCTAGTCCCGCTTCCCCTTTGCCTCCTATAACGCTCCTGCCGACCGTTTCTCCTTCCACGTACCACTCTTTTTGTTAAAAAACCCACGTGTGCTTTTTGCTCTTCGCCCCGTGTTCCAGGGGAGTGCACCATCACCCTGTGGGCGTTTTCGGCGGCAGCAGTGACGGCGGCGCGACCTGCCAACGATTCGCCCGATAACCCAGGGGCAGAGGGGGTTTCGATGAACCTCGTGCGCGACCGTCCGGCCTGGGCGGGAGATTTGAGGACCACGGGCGGGCTGACGGCCGGTGACGGGTCAATTAGGTACCACGAAGAACTAAAGAAGAGCGCAAGAAGCAACGGCAAAGCGGCGTTTTTTATAGGGGGGGGGGGGGGGGGGGGGGGGCTGGACATTGTGTTGTGCTGTGTTGTGTTTCCGGTGTTGTTCTGTGTGTTTTTTCGTGTTTTATCCATCCGTAAGTATGGTGTGTTGCTTCTGTGACTTGGTGAAGGGGTTGCGGGGGTCGTATTTATCGTGCCGTGTGCGTGCCGTGTTAGGTCGTGGTAAGGAGAAGCCCTCCCCTCCTCACCCGGTTCCTCATCTCATACTAGGCTCCTTTCTCCCCCCCCCCTCCCCCGTCCTCCCTTTCCCCTCCTCCCTTCCCCCTCCCCCCCCCCCCCCCCTCTCCGAACTTTGCAGAGCGATAGCCTGGTGCCACGGTCGCGACAGCAAACCTAAAGTTATCAGCAAGCCCAGACCGCGCGGTGCGCCGATACCGATGCCCGGGGGGGGGACTTCGCGTGGCGCATCAATACCAATGCCGACAGCGACCCCGACGAAAAGAACGCTAGGCAGCGTTAGCGCCGGCAGCAGCGGGGGCGGGGGCGGGGGTGTTGGTGTTGGTGTTCGGGGTGGTGGTGGTGGTGGTGGAGGTGGAGGTGGAGGTGGAGGTCGCGACGCTGGCGGTGGTAGCGGTGGTGGCGGTGGTGGCGGTAGCGTTGGTAGGGGTGGCGGTTGTGGTGTTGGTGTCGGTGGTGGGGGTCGTGGTCAGGATCTTCTTGCGGTGGGTACCGCTATGGGGGCTGTACTGCTCTTGAAGGTGGCCACCAGAACGGCATCTTGCCAAGACAGCGTGATTGGTGGTGGTGGCGGTGGTGGGGGCCGGGGTGGGCGTGGTTCAGTCTTCGGCGTGGGAGGGGCGACGGTAGAAGGGCTGCCGTTTCGGAGGGTCCTAGTGTCGGACCACGACCCGGTGTCCATGCTGTCCTTCGTGTTCCCCAGGGAAGGGGGTGGGTCGGAAACGGAGGATGGGGACGGAAAAGAGGAGGACAGCGAGGCCTTTTCCTCTTCGGTGAGTGGTGGCGGGGGGGGGGTGAATTGGCATGGGTAGATAGATGTAGCGTACCTCGGCCATTCTCTCGCCTAAAATTGAATCGTCGAAGCATCGAAATAATGAAATATATATATATATATATATTATATGTACTTTTTTTTTGGTGGGGCGTGGGCCAATCGGTCGAAAAACTCTTTCCTCAATCTGCGCTCGTATATTTCAAGAGTAGGTACATGATGCATGAACACCCTCATTTTGCCTGCTTTCGTGTGAATGGCTAACGGGTCCATTGAGGGCAATTGGTTCCAGGGGGGAAATGAGGAGATGGGTACCGCGAGTTTCGGCTGTGTTATCGTTTTGTTTTGTTTTGTTTAGTTTTATTTCGTTTTGACTTTTTTTTCTGTGTTGTGTTGGTGTTGCGTGCCATGAGGCGACGGTGAAATAAGTGAGAGTCAAAATACGTGTACTACGAGGTACGCAGCGCGAAGGTAGCGGTAGTAGGCCGCAGAGAGATAACCTTGGCACCGAGTTCGTACGGAGTACATGATGTTGGAGTCCGTCCTGTGACCACGGTTTAGATTTGGGCGATGACTTTATGTTGGAGCAAAACCAAGGAACAACAACAATAAGCACAAGGGGCTCGTCTACTTTTTTTCGTCACCTTTTCATGTAGATTTTAGCCAGCGAGCGTTAGCTCTTGGTACGCTATCGGTATCCAAATACCCCAAAATTGGCCCTCTTCTCGGGGGTCTGTCTGTCTGTCTGTCTGTCTGTCTGTCTGTCCGCCTGCCTGTCTGTCTGTCTGTCTGTCCGCCTGCCTGCCTGTCTGTCCGTCTGTCTGTCTGTCTGCCTGTGTGTCTGTCTGTCTGTCTGTCTGTCCGCCTGCCTGTCTGTCTGTCTGTCCGCCTGCCTGCCTGTCTGTCCGTCTGTCTGCCTGTCTGTCTGTCTGTCTGTCTGTCTGTCTGTCCGCCTGTCTGTCTGTCTGTCTGTCTGTCTGTCTGTCTGTCTGTCGTTTTGCCTGTATGTCTATCTGCGTTTCTCTCTATGTCATTCTGCTTATCCATCTGCCCTTCTCGCGCTCGAAGCGGCCAGCACTAGCAGTGGTCAAAGGCGCGTCCGTCACCCTCTTCCCTTCCGTTGCGTCAACTACCACCACCACCACCACCACCACCACCCCTACCAACCCCCCCCCCCCCAACAAGACACAGCGACTCCCTTCTGGGTCAAAAAAAGCAGCAGGGACCTCCGACCCCGCGGCTACCACCGCCACCACCGCTGCCGCCGCCACCGCGGCCACCGCCGCTGCCCTCGCCGCTTGGCCAACCACGCCGGCAGGAATCACTTGGGCAGCCCACGACCACAACATCTCGGGGGTGTCAACAGTCCCGTTCCCCGGACCCCTCTCCAACTCCGCCTCCAACACGCGCCCCCCCTCGCACTCCAGCCCCAACTCCAACTCTAACGCCAGCCCTGCTAGCTCTACCCCAAAACCTGCGCCAAGACCCGCAGGCGAGAATGCGAGTCCCTACGGCGCGTCTAGGGGCGGCGGGCTGGGTGGACGCGGGGGCGTGAAGCGTAGGCGGGAGGGGGATGAGAAGGGTGATGTTGGGGGTCGAGAGGGTGAGGGTGGCGGAGGAAGAGGAGGAGGAGAAGCAAAGGGTGGGCGTTCTGAGCATCGGACGGTGATCTACACGTGCTCCATGGACGGGTATTGCAAGGAGTGGGAGGTCATTGTGGTTGACGGAGGAGACGCGGCGGGGAATGGACCAACAGTAAGGTACGCCCCTCTCGCCCACGCCGTCGCCGCCGGCGACCGCCCCTGTACCGCTCCGACCCCTTTGTTACCTGCCACCGTTTTGCCTTCAATAATTCCAAGTTGCGTTTGTTGCCGGCGGAAAAGGGGTCGCTAAGTTCAATGTGGGTGTAACGCTTAAGTTTTCACCGCAGCAAAAATTGGTCTACCTTAACGTTTACAGTATCCACGAAACATGATTGATGCGTGCTGTATTGCTCACAGCCTGTCCTATGCTATTTTTCGAAGTAGCTTGTCCGAGAAAAGTGTGTGTACGCTGAATCTGCTGCAGAACTCGTGAAACTCTTGTTCCAAGTACTTTTCCCGTGAAACGTGGCTGGTGCAGATTCGAAGGGGTCCCGGTCACATCCTAGCCAGGTGTTCACTAGAGGTAGGACCCTGCGGGTACCCGCCGAATTTTGGAGCCCGAACCCTACCCTACCCGCCGGGTAATGCCATTTTGACGACCGGGTACCCGGGTACCCGTTTTTTTGCCGGGTACCGGGTACCCGACCATATTTTTCAAGTTTTTTTCACATAATTTCAGTGCCACAAAGAATGAAATTTAAGTGGAGGATAGTGTGCAGTACTGTGTTCTTGCCGAAACGAGGAGTACGAACAGTTTCTATGGTTGATTCGATACACAAGCCGCCTAAAGTTGCCGTGTCGTGTATTACTTCATTGCGCTGGCGTGATATTTTGGGTTTGAATGCGCGGCGAGTGTGAAAATATGTACGATCGAGGCGCTGGTTGACGGCCTCCCGCTTAGAAGACTGCTGTGACCATTTCTCATTTTTCGACCCACTGCTACGTGGCAGACATCGGCAAGTAGCACTATGTCGTCAAGATAAAATTGATCGTGTATATCGCTGACTTACAATCCGTTGTATCATAGCTCAGAGCATAGTAATGCCGAACTACCGTCGATAACATATCAACGACCGCCTGCGCTCGAAAATCGAAGGAATCGTGCATGGATAGAAAACAAATAAGCATGAAAGAAAACGAGTACATGAATTGCTGCTCGCAAAGAAGCGGCTACCCACACATACACCCCTGAACTCAGGAGGGGCCAGGGGCCAGCATCACTGAAGCACACTCCGATACGACTCTCCACTGCTGCTGCTGTCAGAGCCGGGGCCTGCAGAGCCGTCGCTGTGCTGCTGTCTGCATCGCTTTCGAGGGTGCTTTGCACTTTGCACAGACAGGCGGCTTGGAACTTTCGGCAGGATTCTCAGAAAAGATCGGCCCCCGCCAGCAATTCAGTTTCCTGAGAGACCGCGTAAGCATCGCTCGCCTCTTGGCTCATTGTGCCTAGCTGGTGCCGTGTGACGATACTGCCGTGTGCGGTGGGCGTTCCCTTGAGCGTTGAATGTAGCTAGTTGATGGTTTGGGTTTACCAATGCCTACAGCGTGGTCAACAAAATAGTGGTTAGCACTTGTTCCGCTGGCGCCGCCGGTGCCGCGTCGCCGCTGCTGCCATTGCTGCTGCTGCCGCCGTCACCGCCGCCGCCGCGACTGCCATTGCTGTTGCCGCCGGCGCCGATTACGCCGCTGCCGCTGGTTACGCCGCCGCCGCCGCTGCTGTTGGTGCCTCCTCCGCCGCCGTTACTGCCGCCGCCGCCGCCGCCGCTGCTGCTGCTACTGCTGCCGCCGCTGGCGCCGCCACCGCAGCGGCGGCACCGCTGACAGCGCCGTCGCTGCCGCCACGCCGCCGCCGCCGCCGTCGAAGGTGTAACCAGTGTCGCCAGTGCCGCTGGTATCGGTGCGCGCCGCTACCGCTGTTGCCGCCACCGCTGGCGCGGTCGCCGCTGCTGCCGCGGCTGTTGCCACCGCCCCCGCCGCGGCCGGTGCCGCCGGTGCCGCCATTGCCGGTGCCGCCTCCACAACTGGAGTTTCTAGTGTTTGTGCAGCCGCTGCTGCAAGCGTTTTTCTCTTGCCTTTCTGCTCTGCTGTAGGTCACAGCCCTCTTCGTCCGTTGTGTTCTGTGTCACCCCGGCCCCCGACACGACTGTTTTTTGTTCTTGTTTTTGCAGGCTGAGGAAGACTGTAGGAGGGGGCGGTTGGACTCCATCTCGTGCCTGTAGGAGTCCGCCTCCCCTTCTCGGATGTTCGGCTTCCCCGAATGGCGTGATGGTGGCGTCGCTGGAGTTCCTCCGCCCCGAGAGGAGTTCGCGAAAGGTTAGGATGTGGGTTGTGGGTGTTGGCGTTAACATTGTTGTTGTAGGTGGTGGTGGTTGTGGTGGTGGGTGTTGATGCCAGTGATGGGGTAGTGGTCAGTGGGGTGATGTTGGCGTTGATGTTAGTGGTTGTCGTAGTGGTGTTTGTGGTGGCGGTGTTGGTCATGGTGTCGGTGGTGGTGATGATGATGGTGTGGTGGTGGTGGTGGCGGTGGTGTCGCGGGTGGAGTGGTCGGTGTTGATGTTGGTGGCGCTGGCGTCAGCGATGATGTTGGTTGATGTTGGTGGTGGTGGTGGTGGTGGTGGCGTTGATGTTGGAGGTGTCGGTGTTAGTTTTTGTTGTCGTTGGCGTCGTTGCGGACGTCGATGTTCTGGTTTTGGTGTTGATGGTGTTTGAGGTGATGGTTTGATATTGTTGATGTTTGTCGTCGTCATCGTTATTGTTAGTTCTTGTTGAATCAGTGTTTGGTCTACGAAATAGAGAGTTCTCGGACGTGCGTGTAGCGTGACACTCCTCTTGCTGCTGGGCGGCCACGCTCATGGACTTGACCACTGGTGTGGTCGCTATACCGGCATCCGAAAGGGATCTATGGCGATGACAGGACTATGAGTAGGGGCGGCATTCGTGTGCCGTTGTCAGCAGAAACTACAGCAGCAGCACCAGCGGTAGTGCAAATCGTGGTCTGTGTTGACTATATAGTAGTTGCTTTCGCAGGGCAAGCACCATGGAAACCTTGAAATAGCTGAAACGCACTATTTTTTCAGAACCGAGTTCTTGTGTTAGCCCCCCCCCCCCCCCCCCCTCCCCCCGCCCTCTCCCCCGGCCCCCTTCCATTTTGGCCACGCACTCACAGCCACAACGTATGATAACACACAATGCTACCTCGCCTGCCCACCGCTCCCGCCACCTTCCTTTTTTCCCCCCACCTAGGCATTCGAGCACCTGGCGCGGAAAGGTACCCACTGTAGGATTCTCGTTACGCCAATGGTGCCCGCGGCAGCCGAGCGCGCGGCTACCCTGGAGGGGGGGCAGGGCTCGATCTGGGAGTTCCCCTGCGCCCCCGGCGCGTTGTTGACGGATTGGGCGTGGTACCTGCGAGCGGCGGCTCTCTCGGATGCTGCGGTGCGTTGCTGTTGGTCCTTTGTTCTTTTTGTCGTTCGACTTTTTTTTTTTTTTTTTTTTTGTGTTTTTGGTGTAGTCTGTTGGTCTAGTCTACGGACTACTGTTGTATTGGTCTGTTGCCTCGATGAATAACATGGACAATGCCATGATAATATACCACCGTCTTGAGTGCCGCAGGGAAATCAGGGCAAACGGGACGACGTAGTTCAGATTATGTCCTCGCGCGTGGTGTTGCTAGACTTGGCGCGAATCATGAAGATCCTCTCTCTCTCTGTCTGCCTGTCTGTCTGCGCCTCCTTTGGTTTCTTCTCTAGCACAGGTAATGGACAAAGAACCTACGACTTTTCTCCGTCGACCACCCTCACTCAGTCCCACCCCATCCCACCTTACCTCACCTCACCTTTCCCCACCACGTTCTGCCCTATCCGTTCCGCCCTTCCCCTGGTGTGCGCGACAGGTTCACAGCAGTCGCGCCGACGTCATCTCGTTCTCCCTGGTTCCCACCCTCCGCAAGGCTATAGATGCAGCCATCACTTCGGCCGTGACGCAGGCCACCTCTGGTGGAGGTTCGCCCCCCCCTTCTTCACCACGATTTGCGGCCTCTGTCGCCGTCTCGGCAAAGTTCACCGGTCGCTCTGGCGCCGGCGACAGCAGCAGCAGCAGCAGCAGCAGCAGCAGCAGCGGCAGCAGCAGTACCAGCAGCAGCAGAATCAGCGCCGGCAGCAGCATCAGCGCCGGCAGCAGCATCAGCAGACCCAGTTGGAGAGGTCGCGGTAGCGGCCGAGGCCGTGGCTATGTTGGCGGTGGCGGCGGCAGCGGCGGCGGTGGCGGTGGAAGTAGCAGCGGCGGCAGCTCTAGAATGGGCAAGAATGGCGGTGCTGAGCCCACCCCGCTTCTGTGGAGCCTCCTGCGACTGCAGCATCTGCTCCTCGCGACCGCCGCGAGCGTTGCCGGGTACCACGCGTCCGTGCGAGCGGTGAGGCAGGTGGGTCCGGACGAGTCAGACTCGGACGGGGACTCGGAGGAGTCGGACGACGGTAGCGGTGATGCTAGCGGTGATCGTAGCGGTAATGGCAGCGCTAGCGTTAGCGGGAAGGGTAAGGGCAACGGTAACGGTAGCGGAAATGGTAGCGGTAGCGAAAACAGCAAGCCGGAAACCGCCAGCAAGGGCGGGGCAGCCGCCCCAGAGGCGAAGAGGTCCGAGACGGAGGTCGCGTGCGAGAGGAGAGCCCAAGAGCCCGCATCGCCGCCGCCGCTGCCGGTGCCGCCGCCACCTTCGACGCCGCTGCCGGGTAAACCGACCCCGTTGCCGCCCCCGCCTTCCGTAAGCAAAACGCAACAGAGCGGGATAAAACCCCCCCTCGACGGAAAAGAAAACAACCGCGGCGTCGACGCCTCCACCCCGGAGAAGGGTAAGAGAGCGCAGCTAAAAGAACGCCTCCACCGGCTGAAAGCCGTCGCGGACGAGACCTCCGCCGCCGCCTGCGCTGCGCGCACGCGCCTAGTTCTGATAAGGGCGTGGCAGAAGCACTCGGCGTCGTCGTCGCCGCCGCCGCCTCCTCTGCCATCGGGGCGAGGCTCGCCTTGGCGGGGACTTTCGGGGCGCGGGCGCGGGCGCGGGATAACGGTAGGTGCGTCGCTGTCGGGCGCGACAGCCCGAGGCGGCGTGACACCAATAAAACCAACGCCGCGGCCGTCAATGTCACCGTCGCCGTCGCCGCTGCCGGCACCAGCGCCGTCAAAGCTACGGTCGGACGGAGGGGATCGGGCGAACGGTAGCCGTGGTGACGCTGGAGGAAGTTGTGGCGTTTTTGGCGTGGGGGTTGCTTCTCCTGTAGCCGCGGCACAAGCGGACGTGGTGGGGGCGGCAGCGGCGGCGGTGCGGGAACGCTGCTTGCGGGAGGCGTGCCTGCTAGCACGCGCACGTTTGGAGACGGATCGCCAGGAGCGGCGGCGACTGAGGCTTGGGCAGGGCACGGGGGGCGGCGCGACCGACGGTGAGATCGTGCGCGGCGCGAGTGCCGGCAGCGTGGGGGCGGGGGGCGGCACGAGCGCCAGCATGGGCATGGGGTTCCTGGCAGGGCCGCTGGCGACACCTCCGATCGACCTTCCGCGCAAGGCTGATGTCGAGAAGGCGATGCTAAGGCGACAGCACGGTGACCAAAACGGAAGCGGGGTTAGCTCTATGCGAGCTGTTCCTCCGCCCCCTTCCTCCTCGTCCTCCACCTCCCCCGAGAAATGTGGGTTGTGCGGGGCTCAGGTCGTAGAGGTTTCCCCAGAAGGGCGAGTCGATGGGGGCGGTGGCGGTGGAGTTAGCGGGGGGGCGACGGGGCGTGGGTCCGGCGGTGGCGAGGGAGGGGCAACGGCGAGGGGAGCGGCGGGGCTAGGGACGTCGCAGGAGCTCCCCGGGTGGGCGGTGTGTCGCATGGGGCACCGCTTACGAAGGTGCATGAACTCCCTGCTACCGAGCCTCGCGGTCGAGTACAGGCGCTGCGAGGTCTGCCGGAGCGTGATGGAGATGCCCCCTCCTTCGAATGATGGCTGCGGCGGCGGTGGCGGTGGTGGAGGCGGTGAAGGTGTTAACGAGGGTGGCGGGTGTGGGTTGCCGCAAGAGCGGTGCGTGTGTGTGTTCTGCAACGTCCTGCTTGCGCCGGGGTCTTTCGCTGTTTGTTGGCTGGGCTAAAGGGGGGCGAGTTAGGGGGTAGGGGCATCGGCGTTTTTTTTTGTTTCTGTTTTTTTTGTTTCGTTTTGCATAACTACGACAGATAATCGCAACAAGGCGAAGTTCGTGCACTGTTTCGCTTTTTTTGGCTGGACTTTTTCCTTCCTCGAGAAGCGCGGTCCAGCACCTTATAACGATAGTGTGCGGCGAGATGAACCTTTTGGCCTCCCCGCTTTCGTTGTCGCGTCGGACGCACGCATACCAGTGTATCTATTCTTTACAACCGTTTTAAGCGTCTTTAAATGCACCAGGCGCATATAGAGTATTACAAAAGTAGGTCTCTGTAAACACAGCAGGTACACATGGCTTTACGTACATTAGTGTTGCAACGTCGGTAAAGCCTTCTTACAACGTGCGTGATGTTGCGACAGGTTTTTTGGCTGCATCGATTCTTTTTGTCGGAGACAAACCTACCTGGAGATATAATTGTGGTGGTATTTTCACGGGTTCGACCCGCCGATTAGTCGCGGCGACAAACCGGTACAAGTTTCAGTGAGGTTTCAGGAGATACGTGGTCATAATTCCTCAAATCTAAATTCAGAAAAGTGTCAAAATAGGCTTATGGGTACAGGTCCATTTCGACGATGTTCGGTTGGGCCAGCCCTTTTCATCAACCCAGATCACCGTTGGTGCCCTCAAAGAGTTTGCTGTCGATACGAACTCGTGATCATTGTGGAGCCGTGGTCGGCTGTGGTGCCGTAACGTTTCGCAGGCACACCCTTTCGTTGGCAGTGTCCATGCGGAGGTCCCTGTCGTGGTCTAAGGGTGACCGGCTTTCTACTTGGGGCGGGTGGTCCCGGTGCTGGTTATCCCGGACGGGCGCGCCTGGTTCGCGGCGCGTGAGCGTGCGTTCTTCGTGTCTGAAAGAACGATGCGAGTCGAGGCTCTTGTCTCTGTGAGTTACGCTGAGAGGGGAAGTATCCGCCAACATCGTTAAATTGGCGCCGCAATACATTTTGCATAGTGTCGATCGAGCCTTGGTTGCAAGCAAGACAACTGGGGTACCCCCGCACCTCTAGAAACTCTTGCATCCTCGGGAACAGGCGTCTTTGGGCTGGCACAACCCGGGGCTTGGGGATGGCTCGGGGCGAACCCGCCGTCCTTGCCCAGAAGAAGGCGGCCGCACCCGGTCCAGCGTTGGCTCCGTCGCCGGGCCTTGACGAAGCCTCTGGCCTCGTTCTCCTCGATTTTGGTCTTCCGCACCGAGCGGGTGGACTTGTCTCGGAGACGTTATTAGCTGTCCCAGAGAAAGACGTGACGCGACGTATCTATGGTGTACGAGTAGTGGGCCTGATTCACCTGCTCGCTCGATTTGTACGGCGCTCTCTTGGTGACGGGGGCTGTAGTTTGGGCGTTGTTTGTCGGCGTAGCGTCCACATCAGATGGCCCGTGAGGCGTGCAACAAGATCTCACCCAGCGCGGGGAAAGCCCTGCCTCTGCGCCTTTTCCAGGGGCGACGTCTTTCGTGGCTTGGCTTGTTCGGACGCCCCTAGCAGGGCAATTTTTCTCGGTGTAGCCACGTGCTACGTGCCCCTTCGGAGAGGCAACACGACTCTCTTGCTGGGATCGATGGCGATGCCAATCTGGGATAGCTAACGCTGCGACAGTAGAAGAAGGGAACGGCTGCTTCAATACCTCGTGGTTCATACTGTTTTCTGGTATCCGCTTCGCCATCGGAAGCCAGCGGCGTGCAAAATAACGCCGGAACCCTTGTCGTCTCCTTGCTGCTGCTGGCCACCGGAGCAGCCGATCATGCGCGTCTCTCCCATCATCCATCTCGAGAAGAACACCGGGCTTTTCGTTGTAACACTACTTTAACGACGAACGGTGTAGGCGCCGCCAGTAGGCGGCCGCATCCGCGAGCACAGCCGTTGTTGGCCTTACCTCATTGAAGGGAGTTGAATAGGCCTGCTAGGTTGAGACCATAGGTGCCCGCTTCATCTGCATCCAGGCTATTGTAGCAGGAGAAGTTATCTCGTGAACTCCCCTTCCATCTCCCAACACTAAACTACCTGAAAAATTCGGGTTGGAAATGTGAAAACTCTTCTCAAGGCAATCACCGAGGGTGGCAAGACGAACGGCAGCGACTACTGTACATGCTTCCTCGATCGAGAGGCCGTGTCCAAGATGTGGGCATGCCATATTATCACACCGGTGGCAGCCAGTAGCCTTATCGATTCACTGTCGATAACATCGCCATTTGATGCAGCTCGTCGTACGGAACAGCAAGGGATGACGTACTGTGAGCGGTTGCGGCACTTTCGGAATATGAAAAAAAAAACACTTCGCGTTTTTCATGCGGCGGAACCAAAACCGCTGGATTTTTCCAGGCACGGAGGTTCTAGATCGACTTTACCACGACTCATTAGGGGTTATCGGGTCTTTGTGGCAGAACGAAAGACTACCTACAGTAGACTATGCTCATATTTATATCAATATTGTGTTTTTTATTTTCGCTTTCACTGTCCAGCTTCTGGAAAAGCTGTGGCCACGCGTGTCACCCCCCCCCCCCCCCCCCCTCGGTACATGCCTTTGTTTTCATCTTGCAAAGTGTGCAGTATTCCCACGGCTCGTCGATTTTCATACACTGTTGCTAAACGCACGCTCTCGCACTTTACCGCTGACAGTGAAAGTTGAGTGCTTCTGCAGCAGTGTGTGTTTGTCCATCCCACTACAGCACGTGTATTCGCCCTGTTCTCTCTCCCTCCCAGTTGAGACTTGGACCCGGGTAACACAGCAGGTTTAGGTTACATCGCCACAAATTCTAGAATAAAACAGTCGGACGTTTATACTACAGCGGATGCCCCTCTGTGACGTGACCTAGGCTTTTCATACCTGAAAGGACGCCGGACACTGGCACAGTTACATCCAACGAGCTAACTAGTACCGCCTGGACGACCCTCGAACATTTTGTTCAAATAGTGTTTGCTCTGCGACTAGCGATCGACGTCCACTTGCTTGGCCGACCTCTACTCGTAGTACCCATATGCCCTCATGCAAGTCGGTTCTGGCCGGCGTCGGCAACGCATGGCACCAAAATATCTGGTAAACCGTAACATCAACAACCGTTTAGTTGGATTGCGAGCAGGAATACGCCCCTCTGTCAGCCAAGTTCACGCGATCGCTTACAGGGCTTTCCGGACGATCTCTACATTTCCTCTCCGGCCACCGTGTCATGTATGATACGAGTTTCGTACAGATCATCAGATGCTGACAGACAGTCCCCCGAGGGTCGTTCAGGCGTTTTGCTCGTCATGTACGTCATTTTCATAGGCTCTGCCGTGACTGGGCTCTTTTGAAATGAAGGATGATGGCTCACAGGACAGGATTGGCTCTCGGACCACAAGCATGCACCCACTCCCCTCCCTCTCCAATGCACCTGGCCATGCTACTGTCACCACGGTCCAGTAGAGCACAAGCGAGTCAGCTCTACGCCCTGAAAAAACAACCCACTTCGTCCCTGCGGCACCAACACAGCTCGGAAAAGGTCACCCCTGCTGAGCGAAAAACACACAAAGTAATGTTTCGAGTAATTTTCCGAAATGATGTGCATCGATGACCTGTTCACGACTGACTGCACTGGTACGAACTCTGGAGCCTCCCGTGAGCAAAGGGGTAGGGCAGGGGACACCCAGCCCCCCCCCTCGCAGCGCGCCATTCACGTATTCTGCCATCGTAGGTCCAGCTGGTAAAATCCACGCCTGACCCACCTGAAGGACGGCTGTACTTGTCGAGGCTGACCTACCACCTCCTCTCTCGTTGATGTGCCATGTTTTCAAGGCGCTTTCCTCACGAGACTATCTATACTACCTGATGCTGTATACTTTCATCAGAAAAGGCCATTTGCCTGTGCCTCTTTTTGCATTTATCCGATCGGTCCTTTTACCCCCCCCTTCCTACTATGCCATGGTTCTCGTACCGCGTCAGGGTCGTTACAACCCCTGTTCCCGCTACGAGTACGTAGTCGTCGCGCGTTTTTACGGGAGGGTAGGACGGGCGAGGGGCAGCAAAGGGCGGCACACACTTTTTGACTTTTGACATTGCTGGCTCTGACGACACCATGTGTGTGTTTTGTTTGGTTTGTGCCCCATGACGGTACTGTACGGTGTCAAATATTTTACCAACATATACCAACATACTCTCCTGTCCCGCACGGACACCTTCTCGAGGCCCCTTTGCCCATGGACACCGAGGCTACGGCAGGGAGCGTCACTTTTTTTTTTTAATCCCTTATACGTTACAGCCGCTCAGAGCAAGTCGGAGATGTGTGCTACGATAAAGATCTTGACACATTGTGGCCCAAACACCTCTCCGACTGCCGTGGGCTACGTCGTTGGACCATCAGTTACCTGGTCAGGTTTAACGTGTTGTTCGTTGTGCTCCTTGACTCTTTTAGGACTGCAGTCCCGTTTTGGGGACAAACCAGTCAATTTCTAAGTAATTTGTCCCCGAAACGGGACTGCACTCCCAAAGGGGTTGAGACCATCGGGCTACACATTCCTGTTTCATGAAGTTAGTTACTACCTGGGCTACGGCTGGTGCTGAGGTAGAGAGCTCTCAACGCGAGTAGCCCCATGCGAACGAGGAGTGCGCCCTGTATCGTACTGTGTGGCTCGGTGCCGCAGAACCACCCTTATAGAACCGCAGTCCCGTGTTGGCGACAACCCAGTCAAATTATGAGTAGTTAGTCCCCAAAACGGGACTGCGGTACTGAAAGGGCTAAGCTTCCATTCCCTTCGGTGTCGGGAAATAATGCCCCGATATGGCGTTGTCTATACACTCTTCTTGTCTTTTTACTCTGCGGCAACAAAATACCTTCCAAGCCCACTTTGGAGGGTGTGTGCCGGAGTCACTTACCCGAGTGGACCAAAATGACGGGGGGTAGTCTGTATACCGTAGCCCCCAGCCTTGAAGACAATTGGTTCACAACTATTGCGGGGGGGGGGTACAGTGAATAGGGCCTACGGTACACGCAAAAAAAAAATGTTACGTATTCTTACCAACGATAGTTGGTCTCATATACTATGGCCCCCCGTAATAGAAGTATGTGTTTGTCGCCACAAGAGTACATTACTGTGGCGTGCCCGCCCCCGCCCTGTTGGTTCGCAAAACCGTGGGTCTTCATGGCCTCCTTGTCATATGCCAGCCGGAATGTCACGGCCTCGGAGTCCCGGTCCTGGAATGGACGGGGGAGGCATGCACAACGAAAATTGCGGAATCAGCAACAATGATGCAGACAGCGCTTGGGAGGGTCCTGTGGGAACTGAAGACCATACAGCATAGATAGGTTATCCAGGGAAGCCATTGACGGGTCACGTACGCGGCGTTGTTATCAGAAAAAAACGATTCGTGAGCAACGTTATCAGATCAAGTGCAAAGCGACAGCCACGAGAGAGGTACATACGAACTAAGGACTCATCCCACGGTAGGGGTGCACCATAAGTTCCTGAGCCCCTCACGTTAGGAGCTCAACACCTCACCCGATGCAATACTTGGAAGAAATTCGTTCGTGTCACCCGACCGGCACTTGTATGCGCTAGTAGTCCTGAAACGAACATGCGAGTACATTTTTCATCCTAACTCGTAGTTCCTGACTTAAGGAACTCAATTGGCCAGAAACCTTTCGCCCAAGAAAGTGCAACCCCTACCGTGGGACGACTCTTAGAGTGGTAGTATCAGAGCGACAATCCCGCGAGAAAAGTGCTTGCTATTACGGGGGATCATAGTTAATAGGACCAAATATTGTCAGTAAGATTGGTTAAATATATAGGTTTTCAAGTAGGACATAGGTCCTGTTAACAATGGTGCCCCGTAATCGCCACATGCTCTCCTGCCGCACTAAAAACGTTTGCGGTGTACCCGTATTGCTGCCACACATATCTGTGTACGGCATCCTCGCGTGCTTTCCACAGCGGAATGCACCCACATCAAGTGATGGGTTGAAACGAAAATCGAGTTTGGCACACGCCATGCAGTGGTACGAAAGAACCGATAACATGTTGACATGTTGTGCCTCTGAACGTGGGATGCGATGCGGGCAGCGACTCTGAGACGGAACACACGAGGAGAGCTCCATGCCTCACCCGAAACTTGCTCCGAGAAAACAATCCCATGGCCCGATTCTAAAAAACGAAGGAAAAATGTGGAACACTAATGGGATACGTGTGCGTATTCTTGTAGTTTGTTGCTCAGTGGGGGACGTCCAGTCTGAAGAAATGCTACTACGGGGGACCATAGTTAATAGGACCAAATATCGTTAGTAAAAATAGTTAAATATATACCTGGTACCTGGTAGGTTTATGTATGTATAGGTCCTATTAAACTGTGGTCCCCCGTATAAGCCCAAACTTGCTATCACTATTATCGTAGCACCCGCCACATGACACAGACCCAACACTACTACAGTAATACAAACATGTGTCGTATCATCTCACTGGGCGACCGTCGAGGTTTGGTTCTCGAGGATTCTCCTCTGCTCGTCCGAGCTAGAGATGGGTCGAAGTAAGATTCGCGTGGAAACGTCGCGTGAGGTGGTCGCACGCTGTGCTAAAAACTGCTACAGTGGGTATGTATGTACGAGTCAGTGTCCGCCGCCTGGTGCTGTGTAGAAAGTAGACACTTTCTGTTCCGTCCAGTTTGTCCACCTTAGTTCCAGATGGGGTTAGTATATTTTCACCTTGGGCGGCGTTCGCAAGGTTTGTTATCGCCATTCGTCATCAGGACCTGTCCCACCTCATGCAGCGGGCGTGATAAAGAATTGAGGTCAGAGACTGCTGTAGGTATACCTCTACAGTAGTCCGACGGTACCTTGTTGTGTTCGATTTGCGAGTCCTGCTTAAGGCGTGTCCTGCGCTCGACGACGTAGGAGCCGCCGCTTAGGAGAGCGTCGACGGCGGCCCCGACGTCCCTGATGATCGACCACTCGTTGACGTCCCCGCGCTTTAGCTCGATGACCGTGTCGAAGATGGGCGCCCCAGCTCGTTGCGTCTTAACCTGAGACGTGTTTTGTATACGCTATTGTTACTCTCTCGTCGTAATGCATCGCCACAGTCAGTAGTAGTCTTGTTGCTGACGCTGCTGCTGCTGCTGCTGCCGCATACAAATTGCACAGCACAACTGTCCCGACGGTGTTGCACCCCGCAAAACGAAAATACACGTTTGTCAAATCGCAGCAGAGTTACCGCAGTGCACCCTTGCCCCCAGGAAGCAGTCTGATCGTGACATAAGCCAAGAGGTTCTTTACGCGGTGTGAGGCAACTCGAGTGAATATTCGTTCGGTCTATTTTGATGACAGTTACGTACCGGTTGGTACCCTTACCTAGTGTGCATTATGTGACTCTTGACATCTGAGGTGGTACGCGGTGACGCACGAGGGCTCACTTCTTCTCGGCCTCTACCCTGTGGGAGGACAATAGTACATAACCTGAAGCATCCATCCATAGACTGACTGCCATGCGGTCTGGGCTCCCACTGCCTGAGGCTACGAACAGTGAATACAGCGCTTATCATTCTGGGCGGACTCGTAAAGCCGTTTTTTTTTTTTTTTCAAAATTGGACGGTCCTCATATACCGCCCACGGAAGAATTACTACAGCACGTTTACGTGATATACCGAACAAAAAAAACGTGTCTTGCACCTTACCTTTCTGCCTCCATTGGCCATGGTCATGCTGTCACCCACGATGACGCTCGTTTTTCCCCCGACCAGCGTGTTAAGCTTGGGATTCTCGAGGAGTGACCGAAAGTCTCCGTGCGCGCTTGCCACCATCCGCACTCCTCTGGGAGCACAACCGGGTAGCGGGTAGAAAGGTTCGCGATCGTTACACTTTTACCTACAAGCTTTCAGACAAAGGCAATCATCGTCCTTCAGATGCCAGCCAGGATTCTCGATGCTGCAAGTATTTCGTTGGTAATTTCCTACTCGTTTCGTGACTCAAGACATGCCTCGTAAAAAACAAGTTTTGGTTAAGGGCTGGCATCGGGCCATTCCTGTGTGTATCGCGGAACGCCTGGCGCGAGCTTGGCATTCTGATGACGCTGGGGCGTTAATCGGCCTGTTTTGCAATGCGTTTGTAGTATGTTTGATATATATACGTGGTGGCTTAGAAGGAGGACCCTTACCGCTCCTTGATGTCCAAGCACGCACACGCCTCTTTGTTGTCGGATATCTTGTCCACCACGATGGTTTGGGGCGTGTGGTTGCGGAGGGCCTCGGTCATGACCCTGTTTTGCGTCGGATTAAGCATGCAACCGGAGGAGGAAAAAATGTGTTGAAAACCGCGTAAAATGGCGAAGGGCCTCGGCCCGTACCAAAATATTTGATGCTTGTACCAGCACTACAGTACCCGCGATGCTGATCATTCGTACAAAACCGTCTTATCAGCCGGCTGTCGACGTCGGAGACTCAAGCGTACATTGCATTTCACATGAGTATCTATATATTCGATGGTTTTGAGTCTACTGTGGGTTTCGTCGGGGGTGGCCTCGGTTTATCGCCCAGGGACTGAGACGGTGAGGTGCAAGCCATCGCTGCTGCCACGCCTTGCGCGTTCGCGCTGTTCGTGTGTGCGACCGTTTCGCCGCCGGTTTCTTGACGCGTTTTGGGCACCAGAAAAAGTACCACTCTTGCCTCTACGAATTCATCGGCGCGGTTTCGAACACGTGTGTAAATGTGTTTTTGTTTCCGACACTGGGGACTACCAGGTACGCGGACCGACACCATTCACACCAACACACTCACGAGAAAATCGTACGTATCCTGTTCGTACGGGCCTAAGGGGTTCAGCGGCAGATGTCATGACGGTTCACCTGCGGCACGGACGGCAGCCGAGGCGTTACATGCATGGTGCTTGAACTGCCGCGTTTTCGAGCATACGTGTATATATACCTGTGCCGTTCCTTCTTGTTGGGAACCATGATCCTCCGGCTCCGCCCGATGGCCGCGTGGTGGGGGACGTCTCCGTCGCCAGCTATTTCATTGCTCGTGTCCACGATCATGACAGCCTGGAAGCGCACCGCGTCGAGTGGCGTCGAACCACGCACCCGTTCAGAGACGAGGGGTAAGGCTTCACGGCTGTTGAGTTCTCGCTACGGCAGGGATTGCGGTATCGAGCCCTGCCATTTACATCTCCTGCTGCTGGCGGAGCTCGTCTCCACCGATGAGTTGTATGCACCCAATATATCTCTATCAAATGTGGGTTTGTTTTTGTTTTTAATAAGATGAAGGTGCTGCGCCTCCTCGATATATATGTAGCACGAAAAACACGCCCTCCGGTGTTGCCCTCCTCTCCGTCGTCAGACCCGGATACCCTCCCTCCCCCCATGATCGTGTCACAAAGTGTTCATGATAAAGCACACAAGAGGCAGTAGTTACATAGTACTCCCATTGCCATCTCCTGGAAGTGGATACATCGGAAATTGGTTTAATTCATCGAAGCTGTCATCCGGATGCAAGCCCGCCTCAATAACGGTTCTTGGTAGGGTGCAGCTCACCCTTCATGCGACTCGCCCAAGACCTCACGGTGCTTCGCGCTTGGTGCAAGCCGTATCTGCCTGGTCAAACCTGACATGCTCCGTCCCGGCATTGTAGGGATGCTGGGGTCTGTGGTGATACGACTACGGCCATACACGAGATCGAGTACATCTCCCCTATCGAGTACCCCCCCCCCCCCCCCCCCCCGGTTATGGCCAACGGCAATATTGAAGCCACTCCAACCTGTCCATATCTCGGGCAAATATGTAGGTATATGCTGTACCGCTTAGGAGACGAACTCTTCGCTCTCTCTGTCTCCCATCTCACCAGACATACTCGTATGGCGATCTACGGTATGACCACACGACATACATGCAATTGAGCATGACAAGTAGTCGAAAAAAAAAAAACACACACACACACACACACACACACCTGTGTGGCGGAGAGCTTGCGGCAAATGTCACGAATTGCGGTCGTCTTACCAGAGCCCGGTACTCCCAGGACCAGAATAGACGGCGCGCTCTGCGCCTTGCCTGACACCCAGTGGCCGCGGCGATTCGGTATAGGGGGCAATGGTAAGGGGCATTCCGAAAGCCAGACTCCCGCACTCCCCCCCACCCCCCGCACGACCTACCAGGTATATATATACAGATGCCGCGAGCTTTTGATTGCAGTCTACCTCGGAATTCGAGCTGTATTGAGGGAAATCACATGGTGAAGGGAGAAACACGTATCGTTACTTTTGCTTCGGCAACCAAGGCATCCCCATTGTGTACTTTATCCCTCTGTTCATAGCTACTTCGTATATATACCCGGTACGATATACAGCGTGCGTCAATAAGTACTTAGTGTATGCATTAGTAGTACTCGTACTCGTACATAATTGGAAACGATATTTTATGACGCACATCCATCCGTAGGTTCTCCTTAAACAGTGTGCAGTGCGTGCGTCAATCCGGCCGACGTCAAGTATCGCACTACTACGAGGTGCAGGTGTACCCTTGGCACACTTCTCCCAGAGCGTCGCAACCTGCGACGAAACGTGGTGTGTACAGGGTTCTCGTTTCTGTGCGTATGTCGCTTTCGTTCGCCGACTTCACGGTAATGCCTCATCCTGCCTCAAGTGTTCGGACGGTGCTCGTCTCACCAAGCGAACCCTCCGCGGGGAACAGCAAATCGTCGATAAGCCCGGCGCTCCCCTTGACATACCTCCCGATCCGAAGGGTCACACCGATGATTTTTCTTTCCTGTAGAACATACCAAGAGCGCGTCACAGGTTGTTCAACCCTTTCGGAAGTCAGAGGCGGGGGGGAGGGGGGGGGCGTTTGTCGAAAGTGAATCGTGATTACAGCCCTCCACGCGAGAGTTGGTTTGCTATAGTCCTTCATGTTATCTTCACAACCCGTATGGGAAAAAATACCTCGGGACGAGCATACGTTTTCTGGTCCGCAACAACTGCGGTGATTTTCTCACTCGAATTCTCCCTTCGGAGGCAAGAACAACGACAACCACCGGGCAGTCCGACGTACGTACGCGATGCAGGCGCAGCCTGAAAATTCGTGACATACATGCCATTCATGAGCACCCCCCCCCCCCACCTCCCGATCGAATAACGACAGTTGACGCAGGTTCGTCCTTTGTTTTTGTCGCTAAACCTGGGTCTCAAGATGAGGTAGAGGCCGGATAGTTCTGCACAACACAGACAGGCAAACGTGGGACGAAACTAGTGAATGTCCAAGCAGTGTATGTGTGGCCTTCGGATACACCTACCGCGAAAATGAATATGCATAGCGCCGCGGAGGGGTACCCTGCACGTGATCGACTCATCCTTTTCGTTTCGTCGTTTTTTTTTGCGGTAGGGGATTGGTCAGCAGTCGTCGCCGACCTTCGCGCCTTGTACTCGGTGCCACCTGTACGGACTGGTGGATAAGAAGTACCTGGTACGCTTTAGAGTGTTTCAGAGCGAAACGAACTTACTGTTTTTTTTTGTATAGGTTGAGTTAATGCAACGTTGAAAAACATCCGTATGCAAGTGCTGGTGTGTTTATGACCCGACCATGCTATGTAGCATGGGGGTCAACGTTGATAACTCATTTACCGAAAAGGGAAGAACACAAACATGGTTGACAACAAACAAAAAACCTGCGAGAAAAGTCGAACTCCCTTTCGCCCCCGCTGATAACTTACCTCGTAGACTCCTCGTCGTTTTCAAAAGCTTCCTTCCCAATGGCAATTTTGCAGGGTCGAGAGCTGAAGCTAGCCGAAGGGGTAGACAATGAAATCAGATCGTATGGTTTAATGCCGATGTATCACATCGAGCTTGCCATACACGAGGTTCAAGGAAATGCCAAGGTTCGGCCTTACAGCTCAGGATTTCCTTGTTTTTCCAAAAACGTCATCTCCAGGCTCTAACCCCCTCCGGCCTGCACCACCAGCATTTCCGGGATGATTTATACTTCGAATCAAAACTTGCCACACAGGGGGTGGTTTCTCCTTTGATTTGTTTTTGCGAGACTAGAACGGTAAATGAACGCGGTTGCTCTGGATTCAGCCGCTTCTTGGGCTTCACGGGGGAACCAGCCGAGTCCGAGAGCAAGCTACAGTACTGCTGACTACGCATGACATCCGCATCAACTGTACGGGCTGTGAGTGGTATAGCGCAAGCGAAGGGCAGC
The DNA here is from genome assembly GCA_031213475.1 of Nereocystis luetkeana. Lineage (NCBI taxonomy): Eukaryota > Phaeophyceae > Laminariales > Laminariaceae > Nereocystis > Nereocystis luetkeana. Next base: position 6,772,956 of record JARUPZ010000014.1, on the reverse strand, counting down.
AGACGACCCGAGCGCAGCAGCACTCTCTTGTTCAGAAGCAAGCCGATTTGGCCTCGCGTTTCTGGCACTGTGTAATCGATACATCCGGACCCGTGTGCTGCCATTCTACTGCGGTATAGGTAGACTTACGTGTACATCAGCACCGTTCGTAGTGCGTGCCGCCAGAAATATCTCAAATATTCCGATGCCCCTTCATCCGACGTACTTACGTGAATGGTACGGGTACCTTCTAGTCAAAGACAAATATAACGGCGTGGAAAACGTGAAGTCCCTGATTTATTCCGTTTTCCCTCTTTACGGGCTACTTACTATCCTACTGGCCCGGAACACCACCACCCCCCCCCCCCCCCCCCCGCCCAGCGTTAACGCATACCTGGTACGTGTTACCTTTTTTCCACGCAAGACGCTAACGCGATGGAGCTGGCCAGGAAACCCCGCTCGATTATCGTCCCCAATTTCCCCCCCGCGCTCCAGTGCGCCCACGACGTGGTCGATGTCCTGCTCTGTCACCAAGATGCTTGGGTCGCTGCATAGGTTAATTGTCCTGGGTCCTGAATAAGGATGGGAAGCAGACCAACACCAAACACGGTTAACCGCGGGTCATGGAAACCTGGCAGGAGGTGTGTATGATTAGGGGATGGGTCGAAACAAAAATCGACGTTTTTTTTAGGTAGCCGGCAACCAGTTGACCGGCTAGACCGGGAACGAACAGCGGTGTAACCGGTTTCTCTGGAAAAACCCGACGAGCGAACTACACCAAAAAAACCGTGCCTGCGGCGGCGTACGACGTCAACTTGAACGTGGCAGCGCGGACGTTGGTTGCTGTTTGAGTGCTGGCAATCCACAAACAAGAGGGGTTAAACAGGGCGCGCCACGATATGGGCAGCACGAATTTTGACGATATTTATTTCTGACTGACAGGGCTCGTCAATCTAACGTCGTTGGTATACTACGAGGCGTTCTACGGTAGAGGCTCACGCTAATTTCCTGGGGCTCCCTATTTAAGGAGCTCCATACCTCACCCGAAAACTGACTTCAGCAATAATCCGGTTGCATCCCGATGAACGATTCCATGCTCCCAAGTATACGAAAACGTCGTTTTTCGAAACAAGATTGGCAGTCAGTGCGATGATTTTTGGTGTATGTAGGAGCCCCACCATTCAGAAAACTCTTTAGCGGAAACGTGCTGTACCTCTGTTTTGAAAACGCGTCTGACCCTGCTTCACAATAGACACGTTAGGTAGGCGCTACACAATTTGATTCGATATTTTCTGACCGGTCGATCTCCCCTCGAGTTAGAACCTGCCACCAGTGGACGGTGTGACACATTTATTTACGATCAACGAAATAAATGCTAAACTTTTGTCATAAACTAGCGCATTCAAAAACCTTTCGGCGGGTTGCGCACACAAACTTCTTCGAAACGTCGTTTCGGGGCGTGAGACGTATTGACCTCTCCCCGTTGTCAGGACCTACCTCCGAAAACACGGCGCCACCCTGCCGTCGCACCTGCTCGGCATTGCTCGGGATGACACGCTCACTGCTCTATTAGGTGTTGGTATTGTTCCTCGGTTTTTCCTGGAGCAACGTCAGTTTTTTTGAGTGACTTGCAAATGACTTACTAACAGTATAGCGCCCCCTTAGCGAGGAGCTTTAAAAGGCAAGCAGGTGCCGCCCGTACCGAAGCATTCGTCTTGGCTTCGGTTTTCCGGTTCTGCTTAACCCCTTTAGAACCGCAGTCCCGTTTGGGGACAAAACTACTTGAAATTTGACTGGATTGTCCCCAGAACGGGACTGCGGTTCTAAAAGGGTTAAGCATGGTTTCCATGGTTGGTTACGTGGTTGATGTGCGACCACACTCAAACCCAAAACTATCCACGGTAGTATGGCAATTCGGCCCCGTCGTACCAGACCCGTACGATGCACTCGTACCCCTACGATACTCACCGGTGGGGTTGGATTGTTTTTTAAAAGACCGGCGTTAACCTGCCAGGGGTTTAGGTATTGGGAAGGTATTTGTATTGCTTGGGGTGGCGTGTATTATTGGACAAAAAAACAGGGTTAAATAAGGGATAGGTTTGTTAGAGACCCTTGATATCCGCTCTCCTCCGCGAGCAGATTGGGACCAGATTCAGCTTGTTGTACCACCGCTGAGAGAGCCAGCAGAGTTGCCAGTAAAAACAAACGTAGATACGTCCCAACCTTGACGCTTTCAAAACGGAACGTAAAACCATCTAAATAATAGGCGGTGATATGAAAGGGCATGCGCAACCCAGAAAATATGAGAGGAACTAGCGAGGGAGACCGTCAGTACATTTTGATCAAGCCGCCTCGCCCACTTTGATGCGACTTGTGGGCTCGCCTGTACCATTAACCTTGGCCGCCTTTTTTTCTAGATTTTCTCGTTGTTAGTCCACTACAGTTGTAAGATTAACACCATTAAAATGAGTCATCAGTAGTAGTAAGTAGTGAGTTTGACTGGTTAATTGAAATAGTTGACACAGCAGTAAGTAATACTCAACGTTGCAAGATAGATGCGTAATACGCTTAATAATGCTTTTTTATACGTGTTTCATTCACAGTATTACGGGGGACCACAGTTAACAGGACCTATGGTATAAATAAAAACCTATATGTTTTAACCATTTGTACTAATAATATTTGGTCCTGTTAACTATGCCACCCCGTAATAATAGTAGTATGGGACTTACTTGTGCACAATTTATGACATGTGTTTATATCGCAATTACTACTGAATTTTAGTACAACTCGAAATTTCTCTGATAATTTCGTAATTCGTGGTGGGAATTGATGGGAACAGACGACCGCGAATTTATCTCGCAGGGGAAGAGGCAAGTTATGTCTGCCGGAAGCCGTGTCACGACGGGGCGGGACGATAATTTCTAGCGGGAGAGATTTTATCGGCGGGGCGGGACGGTAATTGTTCGGTGCCACGGCGGGACGGGACGGTAATTTCCAACGGGAGAATTTTTTGTCGGGACGGTAATTTCCAACGGGAGATAGTTTATCGGCAGGACGGGACGGTAATAGCTCGGTGTCACGCCGGGGCGGGACGGTAGTTGTTCGATTTCACGGCGGGACGGGACGGTAATTTCCAACGGGAGAGATTTTATCGGTACGGTAATTTCCAGGGCTTTTCGCGGGTCAGGTCAAACCTTACGAGTCGGGTCGGGTCAGCTGACCCGACCCGACTCGCGAAAATTTCGAGGTGTGTTGACTTGACCCGACCCGACCCGCGAGATTTTGAAATCCTCTTGACCCGACCCGATCCGACCCGCGAGATTTAAAAGCCTCTAGACCCGACCCGACCCGTGAGATTTCAAAACCCTTTGACCCGACCCGACCCGACCCGCGAGGTTTTCAACACTTCCTGACCCGACCCGACCCGCCACCTTCCGATTGACCCGTGATACATGGGTTTCATGCGGATCGGGTCAACTGGACCCATGACATGTCTCACGGGTCAACGACGAAATCTCACGGGTCCAAAGACATAAACGTTGTACGTTGGTCGATTGGATGGTCCTTGGTCCCTTGACTTTTCCGAAAATGTCGTACGTTTGTTTGTGTTCGTTTTTTTCATTTTTTGTATATTTTTATGCATTGTTTGGTGTGCGCTTCGACAAAGACCATGCATGATGATCAGAAAGATGATGACATGGAGAATAGCACACACCCGCACTCTGCGGGGCGGATACCTCCCGGCCCCTGGGTCGACCCTATAGCTCTGACCCGATGGCTTCTGCCGGCGCCCCAGCGAGCGACCTAGCTGTGCAGGATCCAGCAACAAGCACTAAAGCGGAGGTTCTGACAGCGGGGGCCACGATCCGCGAGGATCCGGGGCCTGCTGCTGCTACTACTGTTGCTGCCGCGACGAGCGCGGGCTCCCTACACTGCTGTCATGTTTTGTCTTCATTGTTGCACCCTGCATGAGAGTGTGTGGCCGTTCATTTTTGTGGAAATGGATGGAGGTGAACATTAACACAATAATATAATACTGCTGTAAGCGACTTCATCCGACCCGGGATTCGCGTGTGATTATTCTACACGATCTATTATGCTAATTTATGCTCTTGGGGGTCTACGTATCGGCACGAGAGAAGCCTTTGGGCGGGAAACGGCGAGTATATTTTGTTGTACAATGCCGGACCCGCGGGTCACAAAGGCGACCTTCCGGCAGGCAGCTGCACACGTTAGCAAAAATACTGATCCGTGGGCCAGACCCGCGGGTCGGACGTGCGGGTCAGTCGGAAAAAACTCGCGGGTCATGATGACCTGACCCGCGAACGACCCGTATCTCACGGGTGATGACCCGACCCGACCCGTGGCATTTTGAACACCTCCTGACCTGACCCGACCCGACCCGCGAGATTTCAAAAGCTCTTGACCCGACCCGACCAGTGAGATTTCCAAACTCTTTGACCCGACCCGACCCGACCCGTGAGATGTTTTAAAATTTTGACCCGAGCCGACCCGACTCGCGAGATTTTGAAAAAAAATGATCCGACCCGACCCGACCCGCGACATTTTGAAACCCCGCTGACCCGACCCGCGGGTCGGGTGTTGACCCGCGAAAAGCCCTGGTAATTTCCAATGGGAGAGAGTTTATCGGCGGGACGGGACGGTAAGTGATGGTCAGCGAATTTGTCGGCGGGACGGGACGGGACGGCGGGACCATTTCGACGGCGTTTTTACCGTCCCGTCCCGCCGTTACCGTCCCGCCGAAATACCGTGATAAGCCTTGGAAAAAACACTCTTGGTTTAGCCCTTTTAAGACCCCAGTCCCGTTTTGGGGACAAACTACTTATAATTTGAGAGTTTTGCCCCCTCATATGGGACTGCAGTGCTAAAAGGTTTAAGATGGTTTGGATGTGCCATCCCTTCAAACCGCTCAAACCGGGTTTCGGGTTATTTGTTTAAAACCGGGATGAACCCAACCGATTCAACCATTTTTTCGTTTTTGAGAACATTGTCTCCTATCCGGCGCTCGTGTATTTCTCCAATATCAAACGGTGTCCATCTCTGATAACAATCCTCGAACAACATTCAAGCAGACAAATATTAATTTGGAGGGGAAATCAATCCTGTTAATGACCAGACACCAGGATATTTGGCTCGCTGCATAGGTCTATTGTCCCGGGTTGGTTCTAAAACACGCCAGGAGCGAACACACAACATTCATTTTGGGAGGCGATTGGCAGGCTGCACAACTACTAATTGCCGTGGACTCTGAAGCGCGTAAAACGATTTGTTTACGGGCGTTTCGGAGATCAAGTGTTACATCGTTTAGGCGGGGGACGGCCGTGAATGTAGACGGTTGACCAAGCAGACCCGAGCCGGAAAGGGTGTGACAGAGTGTGGTTGGGTGAAGAAGGTGATAACATCCTGATAAGGTTTGGTGTAGGTTCGCTGGGTATTTCATCTCATTTCAAGCGTGCATGTGTCGTCGCTTTCAATCGCGCAGAATAATTTGCTGAACGTTTCGGGCAGCGTCACATGCCCGGTACGTTTACGTATGTGTACGTGCTTATTTTCTTTTCTCCCTCCGTCCACCACACTTGTCTACTACAACACTATTATGGTGCAGTGCAAAAAAACAGGGCTTACTGACGTTCCCTCTGCCCGCCGCAGGTTCGTTTCTGTGGCCAACCCGTACCACGCCGTAAGCCTTGTCATATCGGCGAATACCCCTCCGAACTGACGTTGCTGGGATACTTATATACACGATTACATCTGATATTGATAGAACTTGAACGAGGTCGAATCGTAGACCCTAATTTTCCACATACTTGTACCAGGTATATGCCAGAGGTTCATTAGTCCTGCAATGTCGGAAGGTGCTGTTAAGGTTTGGCGTTGGTAGCCAAACTTCTCAGCAAGAAAGACCAAACGTGCTCTCAGCGTGTGGGCGAAAACCGATGATCGGTATGCAATAGTTTTGTTCAACGCACCCGGCTGAAATGTTTGGCCTCGGACTTACCCGACAAGAGGGCAGTAGGACGCGTCCCCTCGTCCATCACGATGTCCACGAGGTCCTCCTGCAAGTTTTTGAGGTCCCTGTATGTGAAAACGCATGCAGAGCGGGCGTAGCTGCGTTAACCGTAAATGTCGCCCGGGAGGCTACAGCTCCTCGTGCCGGCGGTGGCTTGGTCCTCATCATGTCTGCCCACCACTTTGCCCTCGGGCACCGCGCGCTCGTTTGCTGTTATTGGAACATCTGTACCTATTTTTGTCGGTATTTCTGTCAACAAACAGCAGCAGCAGTGACATCACTTCACATGTATGTGGACCTAGAAAGTAAATTGTCAACTAGAGCAAAGCTAAAACTAACGTAGTACAGAGAAATCACCCTATCTATACTGGCCGCTACTGCTGTAACCCCGTTAATAGAATACTTGTGTATGATCTATCTATATGTCTATATTATTACCGCATTGTGAGATAAGAGATAGATAGATGCAACAATGCCACCCTGAATGCGAATCACAAGCAGAAGTTGCCGTCGATTCGACGAAGTTGCGGGTGCTTGGGTGCGACCCTCCGAAGCATTCATTCGGATTGGATTGTCACAAATTAATTGTGGATACATCTAGCGTACGCTTTCCAGAGAGCTTCCAATTGTCGGCCGAGGTACCAGAGATATCGGTAGCGAGGTAACATTTGGGTTCCAAATGCGCAACATGCAATAATTCGCATCGCAGCACTGCCAGGAGTAGGCCAAGGATATATATCTACTTTCAACTGATAGCAACGGATGGGTAGAGCCATTCATTGCGTTCCTTCAAATCCCGTGTAATCCACGGGCAGGAAAGCAACGCCCGGCGCTCGATATTTACATGGAGTAGACTGTATTGTGCAGTATAACCTTTGCTGTCCGCCACTAAAGAAAAGTCATATATATCCGCAACAACAGGGTAATCTTCCTGTCGTACGTGCATCATTTCGACCGTCATCTGGCCAATCTGAACGGCCGCGCGCTGTTCATGTTATCCAACGGCACACCTCAAGTGCTCCTCGAGGAAGGCTTCCGGTATACGGCGAAGAACCTCGTCGGGGGAGTTGTCATGTTCTTCTGCTGTGGCGGCGATTTCGTCTCTGACGCCCGTCTCTTTCGTTCGGCCCGGGAACGACCTGTGGCCAAGGATAAAACGGGTGCACCAGGTCAGCTGCAGTCGCGTAGCACTCCCTATATGAGTACTCTGTCTTAGTGTAGTAAAGGGATACAGTTAGTGGCCCGGTGTCTGTTGCGCGCAGCGTAACTGGCGACGCAAGGGCGCGCAACAATGCGACATATATATATATGTCATGTATGTATGTGCGCGAATATTTGCCCGAAAACTAAGTAACGAAGTGCGTTTAAACGCCTCGCGAATAGAAAAAAGGAGGACGTTAAAAAAACGTTCGTCAGTGCCATATATATACAAAAAGGGGGCTCACGTTTTCTACCGATAGAGGCGAATTTGAAAAATAGTGCTTCGATTTCTTTTTTGGCCTACCTACGGCGAACAAACTTGGCCGAAACATTGCTTTGGGCGTGCGGCCAAACACGACGCGCGCCCAAAATCGCGTGTTTCGCTGCGCGCAACCAGGCCCTCCGCTGTTGTTGTTGCAGAAAACGTTTTTTCTTTTACCAAATAAATGTTACGCCATCGCACCAGCAAATCATATCCATCCCTGGTATGGCTGCATACCTCGCGAGCACATCAACGAAGGGCGTTTCTTGTCCGCTGAATTTACCGAATGCGTGACACAGTCCCGCGAACAACTCGACCCTATCGCCTTACTTGGCCGACAGCAGTTGAAAAAAGGAAGATCCAGTACCTGAACTATTACGGGGCAACACAGTTAACAGGACCTATGGTACACATAAAAACCTATATGTTTAACCATTTTTACTAACAATATTTGGTCCTGTTAACTATGGCCCCCCGTAATACACGGAACCGCAGGTGTACCTAGACGAGCTTCTATTCCCAATACTCGTTCATTTTACTCTATAACTCACCAGCGAAGAGGGCGTTTCGAAGTGGCCCTACTGCCCTGACTCACCTGCTGCAGCCACCGGCGAAAACACGACCAGGAAAATCCGGCTTCTCCATGCCCTTGCTGCTATTGCATCCGACCTTGTGCTCTCGAGCCTGTCACGTTGACGAGTCACGGTGTAGAAGGAACATAGCGTAGCGTACGAGCAAAAAATAAAGCAAAAATATGCACCCCTCCCCGATGGTATTTTCCCGCTGCACCAAGGTCTGCTGAACGCTTGAGGTTTAGGACAGCCTACTGCACTATGAAGTTTCGGGGCAGCTGAACGCTCTTGCACGCAAGTTCAGGCAAGTTGCGTACTGTACAAGCGGCATAGTACTGGGCAACCGTCCGCACGATGCACGCGGCGCGCTGCTTGAAGTTTGCATGCAAACCGCCCACGCCCATTTGCATGCAAAATTTGATTCGCTTCCATTCCATTGCATGCAACCATTGCAACGTGTAAGGGTTGCATGCAAGGGTGCATGCAAGATCGGTGAAGGTAAACAGTGCAAGATGGCTGGGAGGTTGCTTATGAGTTTGCTGGATGCGCCTCTCGTGAAGCGAACTAATACTCACCGCAACATCGTTTACGACGCGTTGAACTCGTGCGGCGGCGAGTTTTGCTCCTGTTTTGTTGCGATTATCGCGCGTGGCGTTTGCGGCTGGTACACGGGCGGTTGCCACTCCGATCGCCATGACACGAAACTCTGCACACTCGAGCTTAGTTGTTGGTGGCTGACATACCGGTTTAATTTCTACCGTAGCGGTTGGAACTGCGATTGATTTGGCCGAAATTCGCACACTACTCGAAGGCTACAGCTTGATGTGCGTCTCGCTTGCGAACAGTTAAGCGGAAACAAAAAAATATGAAAACAATGTAACCGCGACAATACTCTTTCGACAAGAATGGCCAACATCCGGATGGGTATGATGAAAAATGTTATTAGGTGTCGGCCGGTAGCGAGACGAGAGGCGATAACCACCCGAACGCACGCGTAACTACGAACTTTTGCCTACCGGTGGCTTTACCGCGACCGCACCGTCAGTTAGAAACGGAACCAGTTCATACAAAAAACGTTTGGCATTCGTGGTAGATTCCCAACATGAGCGGGCCGTCGAAAGTAGAACCACCTGAAAACACCCACACAGTTAGCGGTCGATTAGTGGGGGCTCTCGCAAACGCACATGCAGACCGCGATAATCGGAATCATTAACTTATCAATCGTGGTGGGCTCTCCCAATATTCAGCACATAACAATACGACCATCAGAACAGGTGTCCTGCCGTCGCGGAGTTGCAAGCGAAAGGGGCAACGTGTATTACCTCTTACTTTCTACGAAAGAGTTAACGGGGGCCCAAGTCTGTCACCAAAAAAAGCTGACCTCCTTAAGCTCGAAGCTGGTCATGACCCGTCCGACCCCACCACCCGAGCACGAGCCGTGGTCGCTGAACGTCATTTGCTTAGTACCCTCCAGAGTGGACATGGCGTTATCGATCCTCAGCTGCGAGCAGGTCGAAAGCGGCAGTTCGAAGGGAAAGTCAAGAAAGCAGAGATACCACACCACCACCGCAAAACATCGAGTGCTGGAATGACTGTTTGTTGTGAACGTGGCGGTGATATATACGCGATACCCCGTAGACTGATACCGTGTGCATGTGTGCCATCGGTGTTTGTTTGAACATGAGCGCCATCAGTGACGAGGTAAGAATGGAAGTGCGCGAGATGCTCGTTGCCAAGCTACGAGCATGCGCGAGAGAACATCGGCATTCCTGCAGAGGTACAGCAGCACGCGTCATCGCCGGGCATCATACCTCTTCTTTTCACTCTCTAGGTAGGTGCATTCGCATGCCCCCATTCCAAGTAGCCGCAGGCACGCACCAATCTGCGCGATGCCTGGAATGTGTTTGTCTCAAATACAATATCCACTTTTTTTCAGTTTTTCGTGGTAAAATGCCGACCTACAGAATTCAGTAGGCGCGGGGCGGGGTACAAACTCAACCAACAACGTGGAATCACTGCGGGAGTAAAAAAAACAATCATGACCATCAACTATTTCGTATCAGCGGCCATCTCAAGAGTATAATATACGATGAAGCCACCGTTCGCACCCCTCCTCCAGAGTGCGCTATTGTAGACACTATGAAAATCATTGAACCAGCGTAGACAATAGGCCGAAACCGACCTTGTGTTCCGTCCGTCGCGGCGTATTTTGTTTTTAACCAACACGATTTTACCTTGGAGGCCTCCAGAATGTGTTTCTTCTGTTCATTGTCGAGCTGTGCCTTGAGAATCTGCGCAGCCTGACGAAACGAAAAGCCACACGCGCGTGTCAACAACCACGCAGGGCCGTGATAACATGGTTGCCGTACGTAGCAGTATTTCCACACGTAGCAATACGCAAAATCCGGATAGCCCGTACCTTTCGACGGGGGTACGGGGTACCAGGTATGCACGAACGTATGCCGGTCAAAAGTCAACACTGCTGAGGCACGCTAATAACTATCGCACGAGCGAGACAACAACAACAGCAGTGCGTCAGAGATGACGTGCTGTGAGTCTCTGCCGGGGTTTTGTGAGTAGCGTGGGGAATACGTACACTCGAATGATGCGGGCCTACCTTTTGAGGTATTCTGTTGTTGGAGAGACGCAGTAGTATTACTGGGGACCCCAGTAAATAGGACCTACGGTGGACACAACAACCTATATATTTACCTATTTTTACCAACAATATTTGGTCCTGTTTACTATGGTCCCCCGTTCTAGTAGCGCGCGGATAATACCCTTGACTGGTACAAATGTGACCATGTTGGAACTTGAAAGAAAAATACCTCGCTCAAGAGCTTTAGGTGGCGTACGTATCCGACCGGTGGGTTTGCGTCGAGTGCCATGGATGGTAGCTCATAAAGCCGAAAATATCCGCACCCGGCACTTGGAGCGTGATACAACCCGCAAAATCAAATGAAGCATTTTCGAGAAGTTGTGGAGTCATGTTTCTAGTTGACACTACAAGTATTGATGGTATTACAACAGTATTCGTACCGACGTACTGGGGATAACGCGACCATTTTGCCCATCTGTACCATTAATAATACAAACAGCAGTCGTATCACCATAGAGATCACACCATCGTTCGCAGGATTGCGATCTCGGTGCGATTTGCACAGTACGCATTACGGGAGGACCTAGGTGTACGAGAGGGAACTCACCTTGAGAAGGGATGTGACCGATCGCGCCGAACAAGCTAACGCACGAGGGCTGACAGGTCTGATCGCGTCCGCAGTTATGTCGCAGCTGGCCAGCGCCCTACACGGCGAGGGGTCGAGCGGGGAAACGAAGCCATCCGTTTTTCACATTTTTTCAAGCAGTGTCGGTTGTATTGTTGTAGTAACTACAACAATACAACAGCCCGCAGTATTCTACACAATATGTCGGGTTGCACTGCTGTGGCTTCATTTCGTTGGATTTATTTCAGTGGCCAGTGTCGTGCTGTTCGTTACGAGCCTAGTGACAACCGAGTCTCCATTGCATCCTGGGCCCAAACAATTAGGGTGCTCTTACGAATCGCTGTAACGTACATCTGTGCTGCATGCAGTGGAGTTGCGACCGCTGTCGGCCGTCCGACCGCCATTGTTATTTTTGGAACCACAGCTGAGCATCAAGCCCGCGCCTTAGATTAACCCGAACAATGTTGTTAAGAGTCACCCAAGCGAGCAGCACAACAGCAGTAGTCGCCCACACAAAATGCACAACCCGCACACACGGGCGATAGGTCACCGACTGGCGGGATGGCAGGCAGTTTGATAGTGGCCAGTAGGGTGGGGTTTGATTGATCGCGGCGGGGTGAAATCGGCGGACTCGTGTGGTATGACTGTTTTCGCTTCATCATCACAACGTAGAGAGCACAGTGGAGTCCGCCGACAAGGTGCGAAGCAGCTGGACAGCCGCAGCCGAGACCGCGCGCACCCCGTGCCTCAGACGTGCACGGCTCGCTGGGCTAGTACCTTCTATAGTCTGCTTGCCTCTCGTGTGCGTCCCGTTGTTCGATGTCTTGTAGTACAGCAACTTCAACTATCAAACTAATGTTCACAGTTAGGCGAAGGAGGTTGTTTTAGGCGCCAAGAGTCGGGAGCACCACATCAGTACGCCGAAGCACAGGGCGGCTGGTGGCAACCGCTCTCCGACTGGCGGGGTGGCTGACAGTTTGACGGTGGTCAGTGCCGTGGGGTGTGACTGGCGGTGGACAGGCCAGCAGTGGCTTGTGCGGCACGGCAAACTTGTGTACGAAGTCGTCGTGTATGTTCTTCTGCATGTTTCGTATCCAGCGCGTTTGGTACGTCTGTGTGTTCTGTTTTCCGTTTTTCATCAACACACACCGTGCAGCGGGATTTGACGACAGTAGTCATACCAATCCTGCGGCGCGAATTTCTAGCAACAACAGCAGTCACTTTTTACTCCTTGGTATTTTGCCATGGTTGGACGGCAGCAGTATGCGGCGATAGGGTGCAGACTACTGTAGCCCTGTACACCGCTATTAATAGCCTTACCAGGTATCAGATAGTCCAGCAGTCGTTGACCTTTAGCCTCGGCGGCTAAAGGCTAGGTTTTGGTGGACGAATATCGAATATGGCACGATTCAGCTACTACGGACAAAGCCGGCGCATTTCGCACGGTCACCAGCACACAATAATATACAGCAAGTAGCTCCATTCACCTGAACGCGAGAACGTCTGCGAGAAGCGGAAACGTGATTGAATCAACTACTACAGTGGTATGGTTGTAGGTGTCCGTTTTGGTAAAGGCACCTACTGCGCCTATACTCAAAGGCAATTATTATTAAATAACACCTGTGAGGGCCGTCGCCGGCGGAGCCATGGTCGGCCGCGTAAACTTTCAAGAACGGATCAAGATCGGCTTGAACGTCGCCCAGCAGAACCTCTAAAGCGAGTTGTGTGTCGATTAGGCGCCCAATCGCGAGAGCGGGACAATGGCGTCGCAATGCAACGCCACCATTGTTGAAATCATGGAGGACCTGTTCACACGGCGGAAGGGTGTTCATACACGGTAAGCGGGTGTCACCCGACGAAACCGTCACGACATGACATAAAGACACGACCGTACCCCCGTCAGATACATCGCACGCCCCCGATTGTGGCGGATAGAAGGAGCTACACAGCACTACTCTAAGTCTCATTGGAAAGCCGTGTTTAGATACGAATAATAGGTGGGAATACCAGTCAGTATGCTGATGGATCTACGGCCTCACGAATGAAGGCGAAACACGTTGACCTGTGTTCTTTAGAAAGGCGCAGCGTTCGCACTACGTGTTGTTATTTACACAACGTAGTATGACTCCCCCGATCGATGTAAGGTGGCTTGGAAAACGAGAGTTTGATCTTGCATGCCTCATGATTTGATCTGTGCATGCCACCCTAAGCGGCCGAAATCTTTATATAGTAGGCTGAACAGGCCCTATCTAGTAGTATGTATGTATGCCACCTTGGTGGAGTTTGTGTCGGCGAGCATCGGGCACAGCTGCTCCAGCAGCACAGTCCTGCCTAGTGCCGTCCTCTCGAGCACCGTTACATCAAATATAGCTGCTTGCTGTCCGGACCAGCCTCCAGCGATCTGTGACGCAAAAAAAAAAGAAGAGGTAAACCGACATCAACATGTTCGGCAAGATGTCAAGGACAAACTAACTGTAGTTAGTACGGTTGTTGTGAGTGGGCTACAGTGTGTTACGGAAATTAGGCAAATATGTAGGCGCCCCTAGCCAACTGAGCGAGTTCATACGGCAAGCTGCTGCGGAAGACAGCTGATGGCCAGGCGACCTGACGACTAAACCAGGCGAGAGAAGCGAGCCATTTTAGCCCTTCGCGACCGAGGGGGGTCCGCCCGAAAGTATGCTATTTATCCCGCACGCGACAACCCTTCGTACAAAAATGTACTGCTAGACGGAAAACCAATAAGTTGGATTGTCGTTACCCCTGGGAAGCGACGAGCCACGAGCCTGGCTGACAGCTGTTATTAGCTGGCGATACACGTGAGGCCAACTCGCAGCTCTCGAAGCTCGTATATTGTATCGTGGGTCGAGGCGTTAGAGTATCTGATTACACCGGTTTGTAGATTCGACCGTCTAAATGCTCCCTCCCATCATCATGTTTTTCCCTTCAACAGCGAACGGTAAGACTATTTTTCTTCCCCTGCAGCATTCGTCGAGCGTTCAATGCATTCAAGTTTAGAGCTATGCTACCCTTTCCACTCGGTGTTTGTTGCCAGCAATGTTTGTTTTTGCCTCATACGATATGCCGTGCCGCGAGGGCGGGACCTCTCTCGGTCGACCCGGTTGACAGTGAGAGTAAGAAGGGCTGACCTAACATGCACAGCGAGTGCACATATTATATCCCTCGAGACACGTATCGTCCAACCCAGTCTCGCGGCGAACATTACAATATGGGCCCGCCAGCTAAGAAAACAACCTAATCTGAGCAAGCCTGAGATTCGTATTGTAACGCCATATATATGTGAACAACCTTGAGCAGAGGCTATCATATAGGACTTAGTGTTCACCCCTGAGCCGTTTGTGTTTGCCGACGTTTCTTCTTGGTGTTCACCAAAAAGTGAGGCTTTCGTTCTTATTGCGCCCTTTTATGTTCGTGGGCCTATACTGCGTATTGTATTGATAGACCGAAGGTAACGCGGCCGCTAGTTAGTGCAAGTTAGGAGATGAAAAACGGAATCCCTGACCCTGGCACGAATAGTTTCGAACACCAGACGATGTCACCGGGGCATGTAAAGTGAGCCTAAAAGCGCCAGCCGTCCCCCGACGTTCTTGCTAAAACAAATCATGTGACAGGTCAAAAACTCGTCGTTTCCGATCTAGGTGAAATTTGGTCCAAACGGTGCTGAACACACGAGGAGACGATCGATACCAGTTGCATTCCTCAACCCGTCCCCCCTCAAACGATGTGACCGACATACGATCGCCAAACAAACGTACAACATTTTCGTTGCTATCGAAACAAAGGGTGTTACGACTACACCGCCCTCAACTTTGTCAATTTCGATTTAAGCACACTACACAACACACGTGATGCTCCGTGTGCAAACTTATTGAGTACCAGGACACTCGATATTTTATACTGGTAGAGTACCACCCTGGCAGTTTGTTTCGTTTCAGGAGGGTTACGGTCGTTTTCTGGTTTTCTTCGGATCGGTGGGTCGGCCATACCTCCTAGATAGAATCAGACCAAAATAAGGCCGGCACTGAATGTGTTGGCTGTTGTTGCATGAACAGCGGCGCATTGCCAGAACTCCAAGTCGGACAGACCGCTCGGCAGAGGCTTGGCTCAGCTCGTACGCACATGACGCACTATCAACAGGATATATAGCTATTTATGAAATGAAATGGCGTGGGGAATGGAAATTGGGAAACGGCTGGTAACGAAGCGTAGTATGTATGAGGAATACTGCTGATTCAGGCAAAGATATTCGGTTTATATTGGAATGTCATCTACGCTATTTTGTCGGAAGGCGATAATAATACTACTACTAATAATAGTAATAATAATAATATTATTAGTACTCAGCACCCATCGCCTCGGTGGTAGTCTCATTTATATCGGGAAATTTAAATGACAAATGATACCTTTTGTGCCCGATTAAAAAGATGCCGCTGGCGTCCCATAAAGCGCAGGAGGAGGATCCTCTCCACGCCCGGCCAAGGGTTCGGGATGCCACAGTATGTAGTAAATCGCTTGTACTTGTAGGTTTATTTGGTAGCCGGGCGTAAACGTTCGATATACAGAGTACGCATGAGATGAGCACAATGTCATGGTGAGTTCTAGTGACACACCTTTACAAGGGATACTTGCCCCTTCTCGGCGCGCAACCCGCTCCCTTCCAGCTCAACGGCGATCGCGCGCCCTCTGCAGATTCGCCGCAGCGATAAGCTAACCGCACCCCCCTCGTCTTCGGGAGACATCGCGATCAAAGCTTGGGAGCAGCTCTGGACGCCGTTTATCAGATGGTAGGACGCCAGGCAGTTGTCTGGAGGCGGCACGGTGGGTGGGGTCGCAGCTGAACATGCCGTGCCTGTGCCGGGCCTGATTGTGATGGTCGGGGCGGCGGTGGCTGCCTTCGACGCGGCCCCCCGTTTTTTCCTCTTCATTTCTAGCATTCCTGTTTTCCAGTTGATGTGCAGGGCGCCCAGCAGGTGGCCTTTTTCGCGCAGGCAGTCTCTGAGCTTGTATCCTCCCAGTTTCATGGGCTTGCCGTGCTCCGCCCTGAATACCCCGGCGACGTCACCGAGTGGCAGAGGCCCTTGCGCTCGCACAACGGCTCCGAGTTCGTGCGCTAGGGCTCGCCAAACGGGTTCGTCTTCCGCCATATTGTAGAAAAGCTCGTAGTAGTTGGTCCCTCCTGCCCAGACGGCGTACAAGGCTCGCGTAGCAATAATAGTGGTACTAGAGATGAAGGGGATTTCGTGGGGAGCAGCAGGAGAAGCAGCATCTATTGGAAACCCCTTCCACGACACATGTAGCTGTGGATAGAGCACCAGCATCGAGAATAATACCACCTACCTGTGCAATACGTGTGGTAAACACGTATATCATATACGAAGTGAACAATGGTGCAGTGCGACTATTAATTCCTATACCCATCAAGGAGGAAGGCAGGGTGGGGTAAGGCAGGGTGGGGTGCGGGGTGCGGGGTGCGGGGTGCAAGACTCGGCGTGTGTGGAGGTAGGCGGCATGGAATATCTCTGGTACGGGTGTACGGAGGTTCGTATTCTATGCATGAACGCGGGTTTGTTTTTTCGGGGAGGTCTGACTTGCGTCGTTCTCGGTGTTTCTGTTTCTGATATATATGCACAATAGTGTGCATCAAGTTACGTG
Source organism: Nereocystis luetkeana (assembly GCA_031213475.1). Taxonomy (NCBI): domain Eukaryota; class Phaeophyceae; order Laminariales; family Laminariaceae; genus Nereocystis; species Nereocystis luetkeana. Next base: position 6,756,015 of record JARUPZ010000014.1, on the reverse strand, counting down.
ACAAGTGAAACGCTAAACACTAATGTCCAGAACCAAAGAAAAGCCGACCACGACAGCAGGACTGACTGCGGTATGTTGTACGAGTGCTTGTTTTGAAAATGGAGAAGTGTACGTACGATTGTGATAAAATGCAACCAGGTACCAGATATGTTATACCAGGTATGTGGTGTCCTGCTGGTACTGGTAGTCAATACCTATATGCTCTACCAGGTACGTATATATCCTTGTCTAGCCGGTCGCCCAAGTGGTTCAAGAGGTTAACCTCGGATTCAACTTGTATTTGAGTCCTGGGTTCGAGCCCTACGTGGGTCGGACATTTGACATTATTTGCAAAAAAATAAATAAAAGGGATTCAATTGTTGAGAGCGCCTTGCAGCGTGGGTAGACACAATTCGATGCGAGTCGACGAGGGAAGAAAAGGCTGAAATTTTCTCGCGGTAAAAATGAAGGCACGTACCGTAGCGGGAAGGGGGTAGAAGAGCCTGCTATGTGACCCCGGATCTGAGTTACGAGTTGGAAGGAAAGAGAGAAGAAGATGTGCGAAGATAATAAATGGGACGAGCAAAAAAAAAGAAAAAGAAAAAGAAAAAGAAAAAGAAAAAAGGCGCGTATTGGAAAAAATAGAAATGAGCGTAAGTACCAGGTAGGTATGATATCGTTCAGAACCGAAGTTCCGTTTTTGGGGACAAACCAGTCAAATTTCAAGTAGTTTGTCCCCAAAACGGGACTGCGGTTCTGAAGGGGTGAAGTACAGAGTAGAGAGCATTGTCGTCCAGAGTCCAGAGTAAGTATTGCTAGTCTCCAGTGACAGTACTGCGCTGTGTGGTAGTCAATACGTGTACGTATGTGTATTATTATTTCTCTTGCCATCCGACAATGTATATTGTTGTGGTTGTTGTTGTTCTCACATTAACTCTCTGACGAAGGAGTCCGTGGTCACACAAAGGTGCTGGAGCCCTAGGAAGATCCGAAAAACAAAGAAAACAAATCGAAAATTCGGCCGCCTCAAAATACACGAGACGAAGAAAGCGCACACGAGCTAAAACGAATGTGCAAGCTGAACTAACATGGCCGTATGTGTATACCTTTGTCTAGCGCGTATTGGAAAGTATAAAAGTGAGCGTGTGTAACAGGTATGATACTACCTCGTATATTTCGTATAGGAAGGAGATGGCAGACAGGGTAGCAAGGCACCAAGTCGACTAGGAAGTAGAACATGACCATACTACTAGTGCTACCAACCGGTGCTGCTGGTTCGAACGTGATCTTCCCTTGTCTTCTCTTCTCTTCTTGTTTTTTTTTTTTTTTTTTTTTTTCTTGCGCTGACTCTCCGTGATTTTCATATTATTTTTTCTCTTCCTCTTCCTTTTCTGATTGATAAGCCGTACTCAAGGAGCCGTGTGGCGTGGTTGGAAGACGAACCTGCTCTGCTCGGCTCGTATTGTCTGACGCCAAGGGGCTGGGCATAGTTGACGAACGCAGGGCGGAGACGGCAGTCTGGGTAGCAAGGTACCAGGCGGATTAGCAGGGAGAACCTGGCTATACTACTCGTACCACAAACTGCTGCCGCCACCTAGAAGGTGCTTTGGGCTTTGGTCTGCCTGTTATTTCCCCTTTGTTATTTTTCCTTGTTACTTTCTCCTTGGTTCTTTGTCTTACTCTGTTCACAAGGAGCGGTGTTTTTTGTTATTTCTTCTTTTTTCCAGCTCGTTCTTTTTCAAGTGTTGGCCACCTCGCCTGCGGGGGGGGGGGCACGACAGATTGTTTCTCTTAGATTTTTCGTTCATTTTTCTTCTTTTTCTTTTTCGATTCGTCTACCTTGTTTTTGTTTTCTCTTTGATTGTTTCTTTTCGTTTCACTATTTCATAGATTGCGTATGTCGTGCCTGTCGTATCTAGTATGATGACATGGCTTTGCATTGCCCACTGCCGTGCACACTGCACACGTGGCAACGTAGTATCTCTGTGGCGTAGCTTTGTGACCACAGAACTTGTATCTCTTGTAGGATTGAAGAATCGGCACGGACACCGTTTGTGCTGGATGTCGACGGGTAGAAAGAACGGTTTAATGTGAAGAACACACACACACATACTACTACTGAGGTTCAGAGTGTGTGTGTTCTTCACATTAAGCCGTTCTTTCTACCCGTCCACATCCAGCACAACCAGTGTCCGTGCCGATTCTTCAATCCTAGAAGAGATACAAGTTATGTGGTCACAAAGCTACGCCACAGCGATACTACGTTGCCACGTATGCAGTAAGCACAGCAGCAGGAGTGGTCAATGCAATGCCATGTCATCATACTACATACCTGGTATATTAATAGATACGACAGGTGCGACATACATAATCTATAAAATAGGGAAACGAAAGGAAACAATCAAAGAGAAAACAAAAACAAATACCTGGTAGGACAAATCGAAAGAGAACAAGGAAAACCTGAAATTTTTTTAATATATAATAGAAGAAACAATCTGTCGTGCCCCCCCCTCGCAGGCGAGGTGGCCTACACTTGAAAAAGAACGAGCTGGAGAAAAAAGAAGGAACAAAACACCACTACTTGTAAACAGAGTAAGACAAAGAACCAAGGAAAAAATAACAAAGGGAAAATAACAGGCAGACCAAAGCCCAAAGCACCCTCCAGGTGGCGGCAGCAGTTTGTGGTACGAGTAGTATAGCCTGGTCCTCCCTGCTAATCCGCCTGGTACCTTGCTACCCAGACTGCCGTCTCCGCCCTGCGTTCGCCAACTATGCCCAGCCCCTTGGCGCCAGACAATACGAAACGAGCAGAGCAGGTTTGTCATCCAACCACGCCACACGACTCTTCTATTAATACGGCTTGTCAATCAACAAAAGGAAGAGGAACAAACAAAATAAAATGAAAACCACGGAGAACCAGCGCAAGAAAGAAATAAACTAAACAAAAAGAGAAGACAAAGGAAGACCACGTTCGAACCAGCTGCAGCAGTTGGTGGCACTTTTAATATTAATAGTAGGATGGTCATGTTTTACTTCCTAGTCGGCCTGGTGCCTAGCTACCCTGTCTGCCATCTCCTTCCTACTTTCGTCTACCACAGTTTCCTTTCTACTACTCCTGTTCCCTCCCCCTCTCCGCATTCCCTTGGTCGGGTTTTTGGCCACTTCTCCTGTTGTTGCCCCTTCCCCCCCCGCCATTCCCTAGGACACCATCCACGGCGGATGCGCGGGGCTGCCTACTCATTTCAGCCTCAGCCTCTTACCACCTCACCATGAACCGTTCGGCTGCTTCAAGGATCCCCCGGTACCACTTCCCCGTCTTTTTGGCTGCAGTGGACCACAACGCGGTCTCAACTCCAAACACCAAGGGGGCAACTTCCGTTGACCCTTCGGTGGCTCGGAACTCCCTACGGTCTTCGACTATGCATCTATACCAAGTCTTACACTGTCCGCCTGGTCTCTGGTTCTCCCCACCAGCCATCGTCCCGAACATTACCCGACTGGGTAATCGCTCCTTGCTTTGCCGTGCCACGCCCCCCGCAAAGAAGAGCCGCCGTTTACGAGTGACCGTTTCGATGATCTCGCAACGTGTCATCTTGAGGGCTTTCGCGTTCGAGAGGGTGGCATGGTCCGTACGAAGTCGGCGCTGGAAGCCAATGACTCGCAACAGGACTTACTTGGTGGTGAGCCGTTCGAAGCTTGGCAAAGTATAGAGAGCATCGTCGTCCAGAGTCCAGAGTAAGTACTCGTAGTCTCCAGTGATGTTGATGGCTACGTAGCGAGTATTGGTTACACCCGAACTTTTCTCTTACAGGGTTACGTGTCCGACAGCGTCACCTACCTGTACACCAGTACGTACGTATCGACGATAACTAGTATACGTAGACTTTTACTGGTGTACTCGTGCACTCGTACTACTGTACACGTAAAGCAAATGTATCGGTTGGGATTTTGTCCTGCTTCAGGCCAGACGCTTCTGACCGGCCGTTCGCGCTCCCCGGTTTCTTGCAGTATGCGGATTGTGTGTGCAGTCAAAAGCCTCTCTGACAGGTCGTTCCCATTATTTCACGGCGTTTTCACCCACTTGCCTAACAAAAGCAGTGTGCCGCTGTCTATGAGCTTCTCGGCTGTCGAGCACTCTCTATCGTCACCGTTATTTTGCAACAGTTCGTTTCATTCATATCATAAGACCCCGTGAAATAATTGCCAAACGATGCTCTAAACTGCGTCCGCAGAGAACGCCTCTTCCAGTTCATCTCGGTAGACCACCCAGGTGGCGATTTCGCGTCGAGCCCACTGGTATAAACTAACCCTGAGGGACCGCCAGGCCGCTAGGGGAAGGGAGGAAGAAGCCGGAGGAGTGCGGCCAACGACCTGGGGATTGAAGGTTGATGAGGAATACGATATACCTGGTATATTATACCGGTAGCTAAAATGAAGTGATGTGGGGAATGGAAATTATTGGGAAACGGCTGACAGAGAAGCGTTTGAGGGATATACTGCTGATTTACGGAAGGATATCCGGTTTATATCGGAATGGCCTTTACGCCATATTGTCGAAGGGCAAGCATCGGACACACCCTTGTGCCCAGCATCTTACGCCCTTAGATCGTTACCAATATTTTTCAGCAACCCTTCCCTCCATCATCTACGAGTATAATACTGCTGTACTAGAGTTGCACCCCGACCTCAAATTTGGAACCGGGTACCCGACCGGGTACCCGACCGGGTACCCGACCGGGTGGGGGGCGGTTGAGGCGGAACCGGAACCGGGTACCCGGGTTACCATACACTATTTGTTCCTCTGTTAGCGTTTGAGCGGCGGCGGATGAGGCCGACACGGGTATCTGGGTACCAAGCTACCCGCGTACGCGGGTTGCAATACACTATTTGCACCCCTTGTAGCTTTGGAGCGGCGGCGTGGTAAGCAAGGCAGGTATTAATAGGGGCATTATCTATTCTCGGTCTGTAGTCTGCAGGTGCGAGAGGCGACAGTCTAGAGGCACAGCCGCTGTAGTATAAATCAACGTATACCTCAGTCTTGGGGCCTCCATGTAGAAAAATTGACGGGTACCCGGATACCCGGATACCCGGGGTATTGATACCCGCGGTTCCGGGAATTGAACCGGGACGGTTCCGGTTCCGACGGTTCCGGGTACCCGTCACCGGGTACCCGGTTCTCAGTCAGACGGGGTGCAACTCTATGATGTACCCATATACGACTTCAGGGGGAAGAATAGCCTATTGTGCTGGAAATAGGTTTTGCCGAGTGAAACCTTCCGGCTGGGCAAGCCCCCCTCCCTATACCTTACTCGCAATACATATATATACATACATACATACATACATACATACATACATACATACATACATACCGGCGCCTGATCAAAGTGAGCTTTTGCAATTCTTCCTCGCCACCTCAATTCCCGTGGCGTGTTTTTTTGCTTGTACGATATTCCGCCGAGCTACTTCTCAAGCAACATGTGCGCACACGTATCTCCAGCACCCTGTGCCTTCCTCGGTAACCACCCCGCTGCTCTTCAAAATATCCAACAACTTTTTTTGCCGAATTGCGTTTTCGTCAGGGTTCTACACTATTTGAATTTTTAATTTTCGTGGCATGGCCACATGGTGGCACCCATCGCATACTATGGCATCCCCACGGCAACTTGACTCCTCACAATTTGACTGGTTTGTCCCCAAACCGGGACTACTACGGTTCTAAACGGATTAAACGGGACCCGCTACAGGTTACAGACACCTCTATCGATATACGGCACCAGGGTTGCACGTGCACACGTACTATGAGGCCAATGACAATGAGAACATCGGAACATCAAAACCCCCTCAGGATTTCGGCATCGTCACAACAGTACCTATTCGAACAATTCGGGCACTGCTACACGTTGCTATCACCCCCTTCCCGCACAGGTCTTCGAGATAATGAGATCAAGATATTAATATACAGTGCGAGGATTCCTACGTGGTGCTATGCTATACCACCTGTCTCCCCGCTACGTGCCTGGAAGCCTCCAAATTGGCCAAGAAGCCCGACTTGGGGCATCGTCCCTCTCTGCTCCCTCCTGGGTGCGTGTGCCAAGTGGAATCAAAGCTTACACATCATACTGCTATTAATACTATCCCCGAGGCGTTTTACGATAGAGGTTCACCGTAAAATATTCTGAGGCTCCTCACTTGACCTTAAGGAGCTCCATACCTCACCCGAAAACTGACTTCATAAAATATCAAATTGCATCCCGATGAATAATCCCATGGCCTACGTGTAAAAAAACGTCCTTGTTCGAAACAAGAATCTCATTCCGACGATTTTGGGTTAAGGAACCTCGTCATTCAGAAAACGTGTTAGCGGAAATGTGCTACCTCTATCGTAGAACGCGTCCCCTGTTGATATCACCCCACCCCCCCCCCCCCGTCACGAAAAACCACCCCCTGTTGATAGATCAAACAAACGCCGAATAGAAAACGTGTCCGTTATCCCCGGGATTCGTTATATATACTACGCGACACACACTAAACGGCCCCGGTTGATGTAGTCAGCAAAACGCGAAATCCTTCCACCCTGGCGTGGGCTCTTACGTCAAAATATGTCATGGTACCTTCCCCGAGCTCCGACAGCATTCGAGCCGCACGTATGCGACGCCAGGTACGCAGTACACACTACGAAGCACTTAACGCGGCGTATTCCTTGGTCTTTGCGGCGGAGTGCACCAACGCCACCCGGTATGTGGTACGTGGTACTTGAGAAGTACCAGGTACAATAATACGTAGACTTCCCGCACATGACACCCTGGATCCTACGGAGTACATACCTATAATAATATACAAACGACTGCCATGTATAGTGTTACACACACAATATCGGCAGAATAATAGTAGCGATATTATGCCGCGAGTTTATTTTGACCGGCGAGTAGGGCACACCTGACCCCATCGGAATCTAACAGACAAATCGAATGGGAGGAACTAAAGAACGCTCGCTACTCGCATCATTATATCATGGTCTAGATTACAGCAGTAGTAGTAGTACTCCGAATCTCGTCATGCGCTCACTTCTCTTTTTCAGTTATCTGAAGTTCGTTTGTTAATATCAATAGTTGTGTTTGTTCTCGAAGGAATTTCGCTTGTGTCCTATTGTACTTCGTATACCTGGTAACAGGTACGGCAAAATACAAATCATCCTTCGAGACCTCACATCTCCGAGCAAAGACCCCTACATTCGCACGTTGATACGCACTGCTGCTGTGTATGTTTCATACACGCGCCGTGCGCTACCTCGCCACCCGCCCCGCCCCCCCGCCGAAGGACACAGCTTCCCCTTCTTCCTCAATTTTTCAGTCGAGAGAAAAACCTCACTCAAGAGTATACCACAAAAACACAAGTATAGCTAGTGCTGCAATAGAAGTGCTGTCTGTAAATCCCTGCAGAGATAATCAGAATATCTACGAGTAACTATCGACAACAATTGCCTCACACCTTTCGAGGATGGCCGCATTCGACTACGGCTCCGATATTGCATGCTACTGGCGCACCATGTCGGAGGACCTCGTCGATCTTGTTCGACGCAAAGGACCGTTGAAGCTTGGCGACATCGGCAGATCGTTCCAGTCGGTGTACGGGAAACCGATGAACCTGCTCGGATCCAAGCTTCGCGACTGCCTGAAAGACGAACGAAAGCTGAAGGGGTCTCTGGTCTACAGCTGGAGGACGGAGATGCTGGAACTTGCGAAGGGACGGGGCACTGCTGTGTGGCCGAGCCCGGCGCGGGAAAAGCCTCTGGCATCGCCCCACGTGATAGATAGTGCCGACAGCTGTTTCGAAGCGTTGATTTCCATGCACACTGATGGCGCGAAGTATGATGATATATTCCCCTCTCTTCTAGAGGAAATCTGCAACGAGCGTGCGATCGCCGTCGAGCTCGAAGGGAGCGGCCTGGGCACAGAGGAAGGACGCCTGTCTCTAGTGAAGGTGCGTCGATACCAGCACGGGATCAACGTCTATTCATATCTGCTGAACACCTGGCATGGATATCCGTAGCCGGTACGGTATGGTAGCGTGCGAGAAGAGGTTGGGATAGGTTTGGGAGTGACTAGTGAGTAGATCTAGAGCAACCTATCCAGGATTACTGGGCACACGAAAAACGTTTCGGGGGGGGTTAAACACTACACTTTGACGCCGTGCAGGAATAGCAAAAACCATTGTTCTTTTCCATTACCGTACAGTATAACAAGATTACAGACCGACGCGGAAGAATTTCATGGGCGACTTGGTGGGCAGCGGGGGCTGAGCAGACGCCGAGCGAGGCGTCTAAGGAAACACTCCGATGATGCCTTCCCGGAGCCGGTAGTACTATGTATGCATGTGCACCGCGTACTTCGGAATGCCTCGGCTCCGGACCTGATTTCAGAGGTTGTGTTATCTAGCGCCCGATATAGAACTGTAATTAGCGGTTTTGAGCTGCCAACAAATTTTGTCCTCCAGTCTCGATCGCAAGAGCGGCGACCATCCCGCGACATGTAGGTTTACGAGTGTCAGTCGGGCCGTTCGTCGTCTACCACCATGACACCCGATTCCTCAATGCTCCATGACATATATTTACCATATGATAAAGTATGAAATGTTAACATGAACTGTTTCGCCTTGGAGGCAGGTAGAAACGGCCATTAATGCGCGTTTCAGCACTGCCCAAACGAACGTGGTTGAAGCTGTTTTTCATCGTACTCTTGTTGATGATGGACTCGGTCTTTCGGAAAGGACATCTAGCACCTTCGTCGGCAATACATTACTTGTGATTAACGGAAAATGTGTAAGGGCGCTACGACTTCCTTCCGGATATTGTTGGCTCACCGTTTTCGGGACTTACTTGGTGGTCCATGTGCGGCTCTAGTCTATTGTTCCGAAACCACACCAAATGATAATAAATTCCTGACTACAGGATTTCCGGTTCTCACCGTGGGCAATATTTTCTGTAGAACGAGAAGCACAAATGGGCCATCTCCGGACCCACGGCGCCTTCTACGCCTTGGACATCCAATCCCCGGGACACCCGTCACCACGACCGTAAAACTTGTACAGTGGCTTGTAGAACACAGTGGCTTGTAGAACATTGTTATCGTTTCGCGTTCATTGTTAAGGTAGTCAAGCCACGGCAGTAGCAGCGATGCTGGATTTATCACTGGAGAAATACCCCGAGCGTGCCAACCATGGCAAAACAGCCAGCAACCGCCGGCAGGGGTTTTGCCGATGGGTATAAAAATGATCAGCCGATGGAAGGCCTCTGTGTTCAGTAAAAGGCCAAGTCCAGCAACAATTAATTCTAAATTTTGGATGAGGAACGCCACGGGGTTGTCTCTGATGTTCAGCGCGCGACGGCCGCGAACTGGCGCCACATGGGACACAGTCTGCCCCCGACTGCCCCATTCTCTCCATTGATGGGACAAGGTGTCGCCAAAACGCTCCGGATCGCGAAACCAACATCACAGACAGACAGGCAGACAGACGGCCTTGTTTTAAGAAATTTATCACAAACATCCACCGGCCCAAGCGTCAACTAACTACGACCACCCCGCCAATCGACGGCAATAACCATACAATTTGTTTTACCCTATCCCTCACCCACGAGGGGTAGCAGTTGTGTAAGAAATACATGCCAAACTACTCGGTGCGTACCGGTATATGCGAATGCTATTACGCCAGGGCGGTCGAGCCTGTAGCCGGGCATCGGCTACTGCACCGAGCTCCAACATGCACTGTTCAAAATATTTTATTGTATCAAGTTGGCCCCAGCGGGAGTCATATTATTGTTGGCCTCCTTTGCTCACGTCACAGATTGCAGCAAACGGGTCGGGGTCGGAGGCGGTGATATTTGACGTCGCGGTTCTCGAGAAGACAGCCAACGGGAAAAATCTCCTTCGGCAGCAGCTGCTACCGATGTTCCGATCCAAGATGTCGACGAAGGTGACATGTCATGCAGGGATCAAACCTCGAGGGAGTTTGATGAACATACCTTGCCATTGTGGTGTATCGGACGACTCTGTGTTCTGTTCTACATACTGTGTAAGTACAGAAAAGATATTCACGCATGTTGAAATTTGATTTAACATGCCTTCGTTTTTTTCGCCGGGAAACATTGCCCGTCGCGTACGTATCCACTATCCACGCCTACGTGTATGAACACGCAGCCGTTCTTTGATCAATGGTAGTCCTGCAGCAACGTCTAGCGTCATCGAGCGTGGTGTCTAGACTATAGGACTAGCCTTTCTATCGTGCCGGTATGCGCCAGTAAATACCGGCGCTCTATTAATAGCGGTCACCGGCACTACAGTACTCCGCACATTGCGATACTGGTTTATACCATATGTGCCAACCGATTCCACAGCCACTGTAGCGGGTAGCCGGCACAATTCAACCGGCACTATCGACGGGCAACAGCTGTACCATGCTAGCCCTCGCTCAGTCCCAGGTCGGTCGGATGTGTGTCCGGTGACGCCCGTGCCCGTCTACCGCACACAACGTCTCGCACCCGTGCACAGGTGGTGCACGATTTTAACAATTGGGCCGTTGCCTTGCGACGCCATTTCGGCTCCGATCTCGAGATTGGGTGCGTCTTAGACACGCAACTCGCCCTGGAGGTGCTGCGCGGCGACGTTCACACCGATCTGGACTCGGTCTTGAAAGCTTTCGCCGGGGGTCCTCACTCGATCTGCGATGGTCCTCACAGGTGCCGCGGATTTGCCCCTACTAACCAAACTAGCATAAGAAATTGGTTCCTCCTGTTTTACTTCCCGTTTCTGTCCTCGTTTTGTTCGCTGGTTGTAGTGTGCAGGCGGTCGTCCGGACACACGTACTCTATGTTTCTAAAACAAAAGTACGTAATACGGGGGGCCATAGTTAACAGGACCAAATATTGTTCGTAAAAATGGTTAAACATATAGGTTTTTGTGTGTACCATAGGTCCTGTTAACTATGGCCCCCCGTAGTAGTATCGAGGACATCCGTATGGCCACTACTAATACTAATGCCCACCAAAACAAAGAGCATGCTCCTGTGGTGTGTTGAACAGCAGTACGTGATAGCGTGTTAAATAGCGTACCGTGTAGCTCTAGCAGCCGTCCTAAATTATTCTGCATCACCAACGGAACGATTCCCGCTTGACAGCCGCAGGAAAAAATTTCAACATCGTATCGTGCGTGGCAAACAAACCCCGTTCCCTCGTTATCCCCACGACTCTCCGCAATGCAGGGCGCGGGCCGACCAAGACATAACGGCCGATACGGGCAGGCCCATCAGCCCTCGTGCTCTACGTCGGGCCGCACAGACGGTGACATCCCTCGCTAAGGTGAGCGCCTTCTTGACATGCGATCTTACCGCGCTTCGAGGCCACATCATCAGAGAGATCGTCAGCGTAGATACGAACGAATGTGGGGATGATCCGTATGGAGACAATTTACGTGTACAGATGCGCCAAACAACACTTTCGTTGTCTCCAAAGCAGTCTTGGGTTCTTCTCCCAGCTTTTGCGAAACGATTGCGTGTTTCAGGATTTGTTTATCTTCCACGTCGTGTCTGCGCCACGGCATATATTTGTTACGGCAAATAAATGCACTGCCAGTGCCCCCAGTGCCTTACCAATTCGAGGTACGAATGTCACTCAGAGTGTACCTCAGTATCGGTGCGCTGCTTCGTGCCAGTACGAGTTTCTCATCCCATTTATTACACCAGGTATTTTTCATTTTTTTACCCTTCCCCCTTCAGTAGTAGTCGCACCTCAGATCCAGGGTCTGAGGGGGTTGTGCGATAGACGTTCACCCATTTTTTCTGACCATCTCTTATGGAAAACCGGTTTTGGTTTCAGGAAATCGAGGTTTCAGCACCTTCACAGGCGTGGTTGAACAGGGAAACGGGCGAATCGGGCCCGCTTTTCTTGACGTCCCACCAGCCATTTTGCGAGAGGCATGCGTTTGTTTGCCGTTTCTTCAGGAGGATAGCAGTTTGAAGACATGTCGATACACTCCAGTTTCCTCTATTCAGAAAACATTTTCAGCGGAAATTTGCTACCCCTATTATAGTAGAATGCGTCGTCACATGGCCGCGACTCTCCTCCACCCTCCGTATAACGGGTCTTGCCTTGTTGCACCTCGGTATTGCGGAATACCGTCGTCCCTCTCTTCCCTCGTCGACCTGCGTTGAATCTTCTCCATGGTACTGGAGGCACCCTGCCTGGTACACTGGCAGTACCCCAGACTACGCCACTCTGAAACCATTGGTTGGTGTGCTTGTGCTGTGACGCTATTTAATGCTGTGTGAGGGGCGATCTTAGGGGCATAAGACACTCACTCGTGCCTCAACTGCCGTTCTCGGAAGAATCGCATAAACCGGCCTTGGTTTGGTTTTGTTCGTACACGGAAACGGTATTTTCCAAACAAGAGTAGTGACTCCAGTTCAGCAAAGCGTCTTGCGAACCCCGAGTTGAGCTTCTTGTGGACCGTCATTGTGTGCCCGTTGTTTAGTGTGTGGACGGCGGTAGTGTATGTTGCAGCCGCACAGAAGGGTGATTCACAGATTTCTACTCCAACTTGGTGGGTCCAGCTTTCTCTTCTGAAGGACAGACAGCGCGTACGGTCCCCGTCACGCGAAACGTACTCATCCCTTTTGCTCTTGCCCCCACCAGGCCGGGGAGACCATCCTGAAGACAGGGCTGGACAAGAAGCAGCGGAACTGCGTCCTGCGGGCCTCCAAGGTAAGAAGAGGGGAATTAAAAATGCTCAAAACTGCTGTCGTCGCGATGGAACACACGCTGGAGTTCCATTACATTTATGGCGTTATTGTTCTCTTGACGTGCGGCAGATGGGGATATTCTACCCCATCCACCTAGAAAATATCCAAACTCCCCCGTACACCGAGGTTAATTCTTCACGAGGATGGTCCACGTGGTTCGAAAACCCGGGGACGCCCGCAAATACACGCATATTCCGGGGGGCAGGGCGCAGACAACAATACAGCCGTTGTTCTGTTGTTTTTGTTTTGTGTTTCGTTTAGTGGTCCCCCAAAACACATCCTGGTACTTCTGGTTGCAATGTACCTATACATGGATGTTGATTTCTACACTCGACGATCCTGATAACGCCGGGTGTCGAGCGCTTGTGGCATGGGCAACGGGAGTCCTTCTCCAATTTCAACTAACTCGACAGATTGGCGAAGTAAGAACTTTAGAGATGTTTTCTTGGAGTAGTCTACATGTGGATTACGTATGCGTGACATTTTATAACAGGTAATTCGTACGCTAGTCGGAATTCTGAATTGGACTACGAACAGAGAACGCGTGAGCTATTCCTCGTCGTACCCAAAACTACTGAGTTCCGGTGATTTTGGTCGGTCTTCGAGGTTTTAGTTATGATACACCACCCCTAGTCGCACAACCTTTAATTGTTCACTTACTACTGTTCAAACACGTTCTTCTTGTTTCTGGTTCTCAGCATCGACTCTTCTTCTCGTTCTTGTGGCAACATGCATGGTTGTATCATTTTGTACAGTAATTGTTTCTCCAGTAGGTTTGATTCAAACCATCGTTGGAAACATTGTGCCCTATGCGCCATACGGTATTCGAACCGTTCCTTCCTGAAGTTGCGGCTGATACGAGCTAAAGAAGCTTGAGGGTTCGTCTTGTCCAAGCTTTCCGGAAGCAAACACGATAGAGATGCGGTTGTAGGGAAAACACCGAAATATATATGCGGAAGATCCATACCATATTATTTTCACGTTTGAGGCTAACAGATATGGCCGCACTATCAATTAAATACTAACTACCGCGAAGTCAGTTTTCCCTTGCCCGGTGGGTGTGAAACCTGGCATATCCTAGGGTCTGCGAGAGAGATGAGTAGTTTGCGTCCGCGGCGCCGGGCCCCGCGAAAACATGTACATGACATGAGATGTGCCACATAAATTCCCTCCTCTATCGGTGTCCCGCACGTTGTACTTCGATTTCACACCCCGGTACCATATACTCAAACGGACAATTAGCAAGCACATTCACTCTGTGGGCGTTTTGCTTTGCCGTATCGACGTCGGAACTCACGATACCCGCTGCCGGAACGCTAGACATACTACGATATGTGACAACCAACTTGCATATCGTACGGCGCTCACGGTTAATGTAAGGGCGCACTACGTAGGTGTCGCCCATACTTTGCGCGGCAATGTTTGCGCTCATTTCGAACGTTGCATGGCCCGCCCACAGATGAGGATCGACCACGTCATGTCCGCGCTGGATGGTACTAAGCGGATGACGTTTCGCGATCACGGCTCCTGCTTGGGTGGTGGGGTAGGACGGGTCATGATAAGTCACGAGCTCACAGAGGTTAGCTTGACTTGGGCCCTCCATGATGCGTGAGAAATGGCGCTGCACATCATATTTCTCCGTGTTTTGCGTCTAGAACCACGGGATTGACGGCGAAAACACACGAACCCGAACCTACACAGAAAATTGACGGAGGATGCATACCAGGGCCGCCCATGTAGCATCAATTCCTTTCTCAGGGACTGTTGCAGCCACGTAAATGAGCGGGGGGGGGGAAACCCACCAGAAATAAAAGTGCGAAAAAAACCTGTTTGGTCATAACAAAAATTAATATAGAGCTTTGGGCCTCCAACCCCAGTGTGGGTTGTCAGGCAGGGAGTGAGGACACCCGTGGACGGTGGTCGCCGTCCTTCGCCCTCGATTTTTCACATGGGCGTTCTGTATCGAGACCCGACGAATCCGCAAACACATGCGCATATTCGAAACGGTATTGAGCTTGTCCACACTTGGATTTCTCCGACCCTAAAATGTACGAACTGTTTCGCTACGCCCTACTTGGCGGTGCACAGTAGCGGCACAGGTGACGTTAGTGCCGTACACCGAGTGAACTTGCGGGGTTGAGCTGCGTGTGTTTTGCGTCGCAGGCTGTGCACGTTGACGCACGCTACGGTGGCGATGCTGCCTGCACGTTTCCAAAGGCGGAGCCGCACTCCAGTAGCGCTGCATGTCACTCAACACCCGCAATCGAGAGTACGGTTAGCCCGACGAGCAAATGAATACCATGACCTAGACGTATATTATTTGTATGATCGACGAAATCGAAACGACATCGAGTAGTCCCTCGGCGGAGAAGCTTGAAGAACAGCCGGCAAGAAAGTACCCACCGCGTAGGCAGTGGCGATAATAGTGGGTAGTGCCTGCTGTGGAGGTAGTTGCTCAGTTGACAAGCTTTTAAAAAGCCAGGAAGAAAGTACCCACTACCCTGGTATGTGTTAGTTTTGACGGTAGTGGGTAGTGCCCACCGTATGGGTAGTACCCGCTGTGTGCGTGGTTGTTTTTTGTTGAGAAGCCTATTAGTAGTCAGTCAGAATGTACCCAGTGTGTGAGTAGTCACGGCAGTCGGTAGTACGGACTGTGTGGAAAGTTCCTCGGTTGGGGAACCTATTAAACGTCGGTCCAGAAGTACCCGTTATGTGGGTACGTGCCACCTTTACCGTAGGACAACGTTTTTTTTTTTTTTTTCAGAATCACACCCCTCTCACACCAGGGCTTGCCAATCAATTCCTGACAGGTCCGAGGGAGGAAGGTTGCTCCTCCTACCGGTTGCACTACAGAGGGGGTGACGGAGTCCTTGAGTCGTCTTGGTCTGGGGGATGCGAGCGTCGGGTGCGTCATAGGCAACACAGCTGTTTCGGTAGACCCAAAGTAAAGGGTACGGCACACGGAACAGATATGCTCACCCGTTTTACATTTCGACCCCCCCCCTCTCCAATCATCTAGCCGGCTGCGTGCTAAGCCGCTGACCCACAAGGAGAGTACTACTACAGTAGGACAGACAGCTCGTCAAGGTGAAGGTTTGGCCCGAAGCGTTTTAATTTGTCATTGAACTCGCTCATCACGAACAAAACATCGCTAGTATCTTACCTTAGGCCAATGGTAGGTGAACCACGCCATGGCATGTCCGCTGCCGGCTGTAAAAACGATGTTTCCGTGGATATAAAGGACACCCAATCGATTATGGACGCGCCAAGCATGCATCCACACCAACCCAACGGGGCAGGGTATGTAGTTTTAATTGGACTCGGCCGCAGCCAGCCCACCGTTGCCCAGCCTCTGCTCACGTATCTTATCGGTGCGCTCTTGTCGGGTGGCAGGGGTTACACTACCCGGCTGGTGTTGAGGTAAGAGCAGAACACAAATAATCCGTTTATGTTGAACATGACGCAAGAGGGCCAGGAACTCTTGAAAAATTAAAACCTCTAAGTCTAATGTTACCAGTACTCGTTCTCAATGGACCGAAGAGCGGACGATAGAAAGTAGAGTGAGCAGGGACGGGGTTGCTCTTTAGTGCCTCGACGTCTAAAGTGCCGCTATGCTCTAGAAGTCAAGATCCGTTTTAGACCGCGTAGACCAATACTAATAGTACGTATGTTCGAGATGCGGGATGTTTTCACAGAGCTAACATACACACATATACGTCGAACGTTCTTTTTAGAGATCGTGGATGTATGGACAGTATTTCCTGTTGCAAATAGTCTGTTATTGCGCGGCCGCTCTTGGCTAACTCGACATACCAACATACCTGTAGATGGACTGCTGCTTACGATGCAAAACAAGGTTGTGAGACGGTGATCTCTGCTGAGTAATGTTCACGCCGAAAGGGGTCTGCACTGCAGTTGCACCCGAGCCTTGATCGCGACAATAGGCTGCTGCCTCCAATTTTCCTTAACAGTATCATCCTGTCAACAGGTCGTCCTCGAGCCCGATGAAGTTGGTAGAGGAAGACGCCAACATGTCCACGGAAGAGGATGCCAACTCCCCCCTCGAAGTGCTAAGGCTCATACCGGGTGGCTTTCTCGAAGAGCATCTGTCAGAGAGGTACGGAGCTAGCTCTAGAGACACGGTAAGAACGCGATGCAAGGCCGGTCGCACGACGAAAACGAAACTGTTCGGAAGAATGACCTGGGTGATTCTCCTCAACCGGGTGTAGCTAAGAGTGTTCCAAGTCCGAAACCCGCCCAGGGTGTTTCATTCGAATATATACTCGAACGGTAGTAAGCCTGAATGCCTGTGAAGTTGAGTACTTTATATAAATAGAAACATGTATTTTGTGCTGGGTTTCTGAAATGGTGGGTATTTCTTCGCAAGTGCAAAATACAGGAACGAAACACTTCTTTTCGTAGTCCTAAATGGACCATTGTACCAACTATGACGTTCGGTGAAACGACTGACACAAAATTGACGGATTGCGACTGAGAAAAAAATACGCGTTTCGAGAGACAATAGGACGCCACAGCGAGGCTGGCGTCTGTCAACCCACGACATTCTGCTGTGCATTGCGCGTACGTGAATAGCGAGACCAAGAACTTAAAAAATCTACAAGACATCATGCTGGACGAGGGAAGACGTCCAAAGGCTCTCCTACAAGGTGAGCTGGAGTCGCACACTGTTTCGATTCTACTTGGGGAGTAAAGCTGTCGTCGGGGACTCACCTCCTGATGGATATTTTGCGATTGTCGTCAAACAGTATGCGTTGGTGCGGTCGAGTTCGAAAACGAAGCATGATGCACGGGGGGAATTTCGATCGGACGGGCCAGATCTATTGGTTCGATACCCGCGAGTGGGAGCTTCCGCTTCACCCAGCTCGCAGACGGATCAAACGTTATGTACGCGGTGACAATATACGTTGTTCCCCTGAGACGAATGGCGACCATGCACAAATAAATGTCCGAATCTGCGCACAGCAGCAGTAGCGAACCGACGGTGCCATATTCACTGCCACGACTGACTACGCGCTTAGCGAGTCATTTGACAAGGTACACAACAAAAAACGTCGATCCGAAACAAAAGCAAAAAACAAAATTCAAGCATTCGTCCTCTCTTCTTCGTGGAAACTTAATGATAAAGCGATACACGCCTGCTTGAAAGCAACCTCTTCTCAACAACTCCGAAATAAACTGAAAATCCCCCAAACATTCGTCCTCTCTCCTTGGAAACTTACAGAGGCTACGAACGCGCGGAGCACCCCCCGTTCTCAACTAACTCCGAAATAAACCGAAAATCCCCCAAACATTCGTCCTCTCTCCTTGGAAACTTACGGAGGCTACGACCGCGCGTAGCACCCCCCGTTCTCAACTAACTCCGAAATAAATTGAACACCCCTAAAACACCTGTCCTCTCTTCTTGGAAACTTTTTGAGGCTACAACTATTTGAAGCCCCCTGTTGTTGTTGTCAACGGCTCTCGCTACGGCTTGCCCCCGAATGACATGTAGTACGCTCACGTATGTATGCTCGACGTTGCTCAGGAAGCGGGAACATTTTCCTGTGCAGCGACCCGAAAGTAGTGGTGACGGCCCAGGACATCGACAAAGTCGTGGGGCGCCTTGAACTGGAGGGGAAATTCGGGGGTGACAACCGGGCTGGGTTCCCTGATCAACTCCACAGAGTTAGCGTCCTGAGGAGGAAGACCGTGAGCATTTATGCGCGAGTCCATGCTACCTTTTCCGTGGACATCTCGCCTAGATACAAGTAGCCACTGCATCCAGTGATTTTTTCGGGCCTTACTGTTTAGAGGTTGAGCTAAACACTTTATCGGGAGGCGGTACAGCGATCAATGTCTCAACACGCAGCCCGGGACCACTCAGCAGGCTACTTACCCCAAGTTTTATCGCGGCGTGAAAGGTTTCATGCATACGTCTCTAGTGTGCCTCGGTGCCGATCCATTTTTCTGAAATCACGAATCGGAAGCCCTCGCGCGTTTCGTCGCGGCGCCGTTGTACGAAGTATATTTCAATGTTCTCGCTCCGGCTGTTGTCGGTTCAGCCCGATTGTTTCCGGAGCGCTGCGCCATGCCGCCGACTGAGAACGTGTCGATGGCAACACTTGAAACAGGAGAGGAAGATAATAGGAGTGACACTTCGCATCGGAAGATTCTTCAAAGGGAGCGCCGGGCTTATTGACGACCTGCTGTTCCCCGTGGCGGAATCTCCCGGTAGGATGATCGTCCCTGTCACTCCCGTAGGTTCGTATTGTCTGATATCTGCTGGGCGTTAACAGCATATGTACCACGAAGAAGACCTATAATAGCAGTATCGGCCACTGCCACACTATGAACCAGGCACTGTCAGGATGCGCGATGGCAAGCTTCGTAGAGTAAAACCGTCACTGGGGTAGGAGGAACATCGTTTCGTTTTTTTGCGCGTTCCGGGCAGGAAACCGCATGTACTGCAGATCGTGCACCCCAGACAGCTCAGGGGGCCTGGGTTCTCAGTGTTTTTCATTTTCACCTGGCCGCCAAAACGGCAAAGGAGTAGGCGAATAATTCATGGCGAGATACACATCTATAGACCTTGCACACATTTCGTTGCTCTACGAGCAATATTGGGTGGGACACGAGTAGCACTACAAACAATCTCATCCCCGTTCGAAGTGTGTACGCGTTGTCGGTTCTTAGTCACATGATATATATAGAAATATCTGAACTCGCCGGTAGCAGCAGCAGCAACAGCAGCAGCAACAGCAGCAACAGTAACCGTAAAGATGGAGAGCGTCTCAGCTGCCGACAAAAACCAAAACAATGGCGTTGCAGGAATAACCGCATGTCTATGCTGAGAGCACGTTTAGTCTTCACGTCCATACTTCGAAACCTTGAACGAGATATATTCCCAGACAGTACACTCCCAACAAACCAATGGAAGAAAATTAAAGAGACTTCGGTTTGGTTTTTGGCGTACCCCCGATCGTTCCCAACGAAAACCTCGGAGACAGCAGGCGAGCCACAGAGCGCACCGTCTATTCTTGTCCTGGGAGTACCGGGCTCCGGCAAGACGACCGCGATTCGAGACATATGCCGCAAGCTCTCCGCCACTCAGGTGTGTGTGTGTGCTTCGCCCCACCGCGCTGCTAGTTGACGTCCTAGCTGACGTTCTGACGTTGTCGAACATGTCCGTATGTAATGTCGAAACACACGTAACTCGTACGTACAGCCTTGGTTTCGATCGATGTATGACCGTGTGTGGCGAGTTCGGCGGGGGGATGACTTTGCTGCCACAGGGGGGTGCACACCAACAGTTCGACGTACCCTGCGGTGCGTGACAGGTTAGGTGGAGGGCGAGCTTGGTTCGAAAGCTTGTGTCGGAGAGGGGCGAGAGGGCCAATATTTTGTATCTGGCAGGCCAGGTGGAGGGGCATCGCCGGCGAAGCGGAGTTCATATTTCATAGTCAAACTCGTGTCGATCTTACAAGGATAGCAACCTCGCTTAAGGGGTGCTACCCCGGAGCCAACACCCGACTTCGAGACGTTTAACATAGGGTATTCTTCGAGCTAGGCACCGAAATATATACGTACTGCTTTTTAGTAACGCACACATCGTACCTGAGCAGAATTAGTCGCTCCCCGTTGATCAGCTCAGTCTCGATGAGATAAATTTGTGCTGCCCAAACGCGACCTCCTATCGTCACAAGGCTCGTAAGAATATTCCTCAACGTTTTCGCTTGAACGGGGCGTGGTTTCCCCGCCTCCCGGTGATACGCGATTGAAGACCGTCATGATCGTGGACACGAGCAACGAGATTGCGGGTGACGGTGACACCCCTCACCGCGAAGCCATTGGGGAGAGCCGGAGGATCATGGTGCCCGACAAGAAAGAGCAGCACAGGTGCTTATCAACACGCGAGACCACTAACGGTAGATGCTCCATGTACTTGCGTTCTCGCTTGCTCGGTTGAACTCCCGCAAGGCGGTCCTTGCACTGGTTAAAACGGGCAGTATACATGTTATTACGGGGGACCATAGTTAACAGGACCTATGGTATACAAAAAAACTAATATATTTAACCATTTTTAATAACAATATTTGGTCCTGGTCACTATGGCCCCCCGTACAGATTCGCTCGGCACGATTGAGTTGAGCGCGTTGCATTCCCAAGAGAAACTATGACGGGGGGCCATAGTTAACAGGACCGAATATTGTAAGAAAAAATAGTTAAACATATAGGTTTCAATGTGTACCATAGGTCCTGTTGACTGTGTTCTCCGTAATAGACTGTCGCCGGGAACTTGCGCTGCAGGGTGTTTAGAACTGTCTCCAACTTGCTTGCGTTGGTGGGTAGGATAGCGGATGTTTTAATTGTCGTAGTTGTCGTTCTTGTTGTTGCTGTTGTTCTTGTTACTGTTGTTCTTGTTGTTGTTGTTTAGTGTACACCTTTTGAGCTGCGTGGCTTTACCATTTCGTGAGTGGCGGTAGAGAAATACCCCCCCCCCCTTCTTGGTCTGGTGCCAGTAGCGAGACATCCGACAATCCCCTGAGTATTTCGACGACAATATTGTACCGTATCTCGCTCCCTGCAGTTGTACGGGCCGGGTTCATATCTATCGTGGCACAGGCTGCAGTTGTCCCAGATGATCAAGCCTCCGAGTAGTGACCCTTTCGGATTTTGGAAAACGCCTAACCGTATACTTAAAACCGATACGGCGGCGGCGAGTGGTTCAGGAAGCCAGAAAGGAGTCCCCAAGCAAGAAGTACGGTTGAAACCTCGACCTCGCGTTCATCCCGTAATATCAATCCTGAAATCATCGAAGCGTAGCGAGCATTCTCGGCGACACCGACGTGTTTATCATCGTATCTATCTAGGATGTTCTTCGCGACCGTGCTGTTTGTTGCACCATTTTGCGCCATTTGGGGTAAGCTACTGTTGTGAGGGGTCGCTTCGGTATTTACCCCCTTATCTAGACTTCCAGGTATCGTGTACGTGAAGACGATCGTTGTGGGTACACCTCGTGCTCGCAGCAGCAGTCGCCACCTACCGGTACCAGCTAACGGACATATTGTGGGATTGGCCTGAGCCGCTGTCCGGCAAACAGTGTTGCATGTATACACGACGACAGCTGGCTGATGTTCTTATGTTCGAATGCTCACGAAGGCCAACTATTACAGAGCGAGAACAATCCCTACGTATTTTCCCACTACATGGACCGATGCAGTTTCTGGAAAACCGAAGTACGCCCATATATTGCCGTATGCTTGTTCCCTGTAATTCGACCAGGGTAATGACCGAGGCGCTCCAAAATCACACTCCCCAGACCATCGTAGTGGACGAGATATCCGACGACAAGGAGGCGTGCGCATGCTTGGACATCAAGGAGCGGTAAGAGGCCCACCATACGGCCAAGGTCGTGTGATACAGAACTAGCTACTGTAACGACTACGCGTCACATGCTGAGTTTATTCAGATTATCCCGCTCCAGGAACACAAAAACGTCTAGGCGTCAGGCCTTGATGCAGTATGTGCACAACTCGAGGTACTGGAACACTCGATGCGTACGGGCACGTCTGATAGTCCCATTGTGATCTTGGATTCGCGGCCCGTTGTACCGGTTTGGGATTCATTTTGCTCGCAGAGGAGTGCGGGTGGTGGCAAGCGCGCACGGGGACTTTCAGTCACTCCTCAAGAACCCCAAGCTCCACACCCTGGTGGGAGGGAAGACAAGCGTCACTGTGGGCGACGGGTTGGCCATAGCAAATGGAGGGAGCAAGGTTAGAGACACCGAGCGCTTGCTGCACGTCTTGTTACTTTCCATGTGGCATGCCCGCAACATCTTCGACACTGAATTCTCCGTGTTTACGTGTACACCTCAGCACATAACACGGTACCACGAAAGTCTTGTCCGGGCAACACATTCGAAATTGTATAGCGCCTCCTCAAAGACCACCAGTCTTTTATATTATTCAGGCTGTCAATAGGAAACTGTCCCACCGGTGGTCTAGGTTTTCATCCTGCGGCGTGTGTGTGGTGCAGCTTCTTACGTTCGGACGCACTCCCACCCCCCCGCGTACATGCCTGGTCGGTGGAAACCCGACGTGCACCGTCCCGGCATTTTGAGGGATTCGAGGGTCTAGGGCTATACGACTACGGGCATACACTATGTCGAGCCCCCCCCCCCCCCCCGCCCTCCCTACATCAGCATTTCGAAAAGCTTTAAGTGGCCGGTGCCGTAATTGTTGGGTACGTTCCACGTTATTTTTCTCTCTCTCTCAAATCACAAAAAGGGTTCATGAGCCGATACCTTTATCCGTTATAGCTTAAGCCCCCGCATCAGTGGCCTTTTGGGCCTGTCATCGTGGCCACGACAAGCGCCACATGTCGCTGGTTTTGGTTTCGGCGCAGGTGGAAGATGTTGTGGAACCGAGCGAACAGTATATAAAAAGGGCAGCGCCGTCGCCAGGAACAAGTACGCCTACATGGGAAGAGAAATATCGTGCGGTGAACCGTGCCGCCAACAATGCATATGAGGAGCCGTGAACGATCAAGCCCGCAGGCCATAGCGCGTTCGCATTTGATTTTCGGGCCTGTCCTCCGTGGTTGGATCGAGTCGAGCTTGCCTGCCTCGTGACCTAGGGAGAGAGAAAAAATACCGCAACTCGTTTTCTAATGTTGAAAACATAAACCTAAAAAACAGTACTGGTACCACCTGCACAACTTCAGATTAAAACGCAGCGAGCCGGTGCGCCCATCTTCGAAAGGATAATTGAGCTGAAGCGCGGGGACATGAACGAGTGGTCCATCATCAAGGACGTCGCAGCCGCCGTCGACTCTCTCCTGAGTGGCGGCTCCTACGAGGTGGAGCGCAGGACACGTCTAAAGCAGGACTTGCAGCTCGAGCACAAGGTGTGACAATATCACCATCTTTTTGGTTTTACGATCGTCGTGTCAAGACTACAGTAGTAGCACCAATGCTCTTCCTAGTGCCGCAGGGTAGCGCCCTCAAGGATAAACCAACGTCAAAAACGTAAGCGAAATGGAAAAAAGAAGCAAACAAACCTGTGCATTACGTGTTTTTCAACCTCTGCTGAACGACTCCAGCTCAACTCCTAAACTATCTCCAGCTCAACTCCTGCACTGTTTTCCCAAGCAATCCTTTCACATACGCGTATGGTACAAATTCTAACCGTCACCGGCAAATTTGTGTTGGATGTCGTTTATACACAAAAGTTTAATTTTATCGAGCCATCGAAGTTTCCATGCATCGTGAACGTCGAACGTGTTTCCCCCCTCCACCATCTGGCATCCCGCCGTGTTTTGTGTGTATGCAGGTGTGCACGAACCCAAAACCTTCGATGCACATATCAAAATGTAGGGAATCGTATCGATTTCACTTTTTTTGTTGACTGGGAAAATATCGAAGTCGTGGTCACAGGTGTCGTCCCTGTTACCCTCCCCGGTAGGTACTGCCTAACAGGTCTACCTCATATTTTTTTTGTTCTCGCAGTAGAGCGCTACGGCGATTTTCATTTCTCCTCGGTTTACACCGTTTCTTTCTGATCTCTCGCCTTCGCACTTTGGTCCGACGGAAGGAAATAAAAAGAAGGACAAATGCGTCTATTGTGCATGAAATAGATCGCCCGAGCTTTTTGAGCCCCGGCACAGCCAGCAGCAGCAGGGCGGTCTATACCGCGGATCCAACGTTGAACGCTTGTCAGGGATGGATATATGGATATATCAGGTCAAACGTTTCTACGGTGACGAAATTCGACTTTTTTTCCTGTTTATCGCAGATCCGGTGTATTAAGCATTACCGTTTCTGATTTTAGCCCTCGACCGCCGGCATCCCCGTAGCTTGCGCGGTGATGCCGAAAACATACCTTTCGACTGTCGCCATCGGAATCCAGTCTCGCAGCATCCAATGTTACCGGCTCCCTCTCCAACTGACTTGTTTGACACTTCGACAGGACCATTGAAACGTTTTGTCTCAAACACGCGAACAATACAAGGGTGGGTACGGTATCCCCGCACGAAATGCACCTTCGTAGACCAATCAAGCTCAGTATGAGGCTCGGTTAGAGGCGTTCTACGGTAAAGTTCGCCATGATTTTTCTGGGGCTCATATGCCCCCCCCCCCATGGGGACAACCGTATGAATGCGAGTGATGGTTGGGATATGTAGGGCGCGCACCTTCAATAATTACATACTGACTCCCCACGATTTGTGGTGCTGTAACCCCTTCGTTTGGACGCCGGAGTGGCTCAGAATTTTCGTCCCCCCCAAAAAAAACAAAAGTGATACCTCTATAGTAGAACCCCTCGTTATCGTTTACTTTTTTTTTCATCCCTCTACGTACGATGCACCCCCCCCCCCCCCGCCCCCCCCGCCCTTGTTTCAGAATACCAACTCCGAAGACGTCACTTTTCGGTTGGCGTATGACAAGATGGCCAAGAGAAACAAGTAGGTTCCTGACTGAAGAGGACGTTGTTCCGGCTGGAACTCCGGCTGGTGTGTTTGCAAGGAGGTCGAGATAAACCATAGGCTTCAGAATGTGTGTGTGTTCATGTCCCACTAGTCTACGCTGCTGCTCCAGAGCACGTTGTTTGACCCATTTAGTACCGCAGTCTCGTTTTGGGGACAAACCACTCAGGAACTTTAGATAGTCTGTCCCTAAAACGGGACGGCAGTACTTTACTTGTAGGGTTGAGTCGTGAGCGAGCGGTATTGAGATCAGACGAACACGGTTTGTGTTCAGGTGCAGGGCAAGCCTGCTGTCATTGCCAAACGTCTATCGATGCGTAAAAAACTGAAAACAGTCAAGACTCATGACAGACTGATATATTCACGAGCAAAGTACAGGTGCGAGGTTGTTCCACGCAGGGGGTGCGCACGGGGCGGGGGGGGGGGGGGGCGTGCCTAGTGAACGTAAAGGCTTGCAGGGGCATTCCATGTGCGGGGGTGGGAGCGGGGGGGGGGGGGGGGAGTGCCCGCCCTTCTCTCTGTCCCAGTAGTTTTTTTCATAATTCGTACAGTCTTTCGCACATCAGAGGCGGAAACAAACTGTGTACGAATGTGTTCCTGTTAATCTCGTGTTGGGGCTTAGCGGGGCGACCAGTCCCCGACACACTGTTGTTCGGGCACGGGGTCAAAAGAGCAACTTTGCTAGAGATCTGGAGGCCGGTCGATTCAAGAGTGTGCTGCTCGGCGGTCGGCAGAGTATCAAAAAGTACAGAGAAGGAGTGAGGGTCTTGCCCGCCGGTATACATATTATATACGTATATATATACCTGGTATAATATAATATATATATATATATATATATATATATATATATTTATATATATCTTCGATACTCGTATTTTACATGCGTTTTGCCATCTCAAGAACCACAGAACAGTCAGCTGACTGCCTATTACGTGCACCAGGCATGGGTGTTAGGGTGCTGTCCCTATAGGTCGCTTCCCTCTGCGTGCTTTACGGCGGGGCTGCGCTGTGGTGGCCCTCGGGGGTAGAATATTCGGGGGATACAGTTTGTATGGCAGATCGATATCTGACCGGTGTTTTGTGGGATTCTAGCTGAGGAGAGTGAGATTATCACCGTCGGGTAACGCCCTCCTAGGGTTAGACAATTCAAATGGATTTTGGAGTGAGCGCTAAACACATACCTGCGTGCAGCGATACTCAAGACGGACTACGCAGAAAGAACGACGTCAAAGGCCTAGCGTACTGCACCTAGGTCCTGTCTAGTCTCCGCCCTCTGGTCGCCTGCTACCATGTACCGGTAGCACGGTAGATACCACACGCCTTTGGTCTATGGCTTCCGGCGACGAGTTTCTCCAAAAATATGAGAGGCGCGCGCATAAAGGACAGGGTTCTGCGGTAGCGTTTGGTAAAATCAACGAAAACAGAAGGGGGTTCGCTTTGCTTCTCCTTTGAGAAGCTATACTCGTACGAAGTATATATGGTGCTGGTTTCGAAAGATCGACCAACCCCGAACGCATCCAACGTTTATGCACCACAATCTTGGCAAAGTGTCGACAGCGCGAGAACTCCCCGGGGAAGAGGGACGTGAGATCACTCAACCTTCTTCCGTCGCTCGTCTGATTGCAGCTACAGAGAGATTTTTCTTGTTGCTCACGCGGGCAAAAGTAAGTGTTCTTGGAAATTCGTCACGTCCCGCGTTGTTAGCCACTACGGCGAGGCTCGAGGAATACTCTCTGGGGAACAGCAGTGCGGCTTCCGTCCAGTCCGATCAGCAGTCGACTTGATGTGCTGTTCCTCGTGCGGCGTGCACCAGAATTCGGAAGGGGGAGGAACAATAAATTCCCTTGTGCGTGCTTTATCGATGCGCGGAAAGCGTACGACTCTGTCGACGGTGAGCTGCTGTGGGAGGTATTCTCACACTTCGGCATAAGGTATGACTACAGCTATCACCCGGTTGCACAGCGGCATATGGGCTCGCATACGTACAGATAGATGTGGGCGAGCACGTTTAATGGTTTCGATCCCAGAGAGGTCCTTCGAAAAGGCTGGGCTCTGTCGGCATTGCTCGTCAACGTGTTCTCCTCTCCTGCGACGTATGGAGTGGGGCGATCCAGCTCACGAACCAATCGACCGATGGACCCAGCAACCATCGTACCCACCACGCCACAACCATCCATCAACCCGTACCCATCCTGCCAGCGTACAAGGTTGATGCGCTGACGCGCATCGTTCGACAGTAGGGAACGCGATTCCAAAACTCTGGAACACCGTAAAAAATAGAAAGTCGCCACCGAGGAAGGTTCATGCAGGTAGGAGTTTGACCACTCCAAGGCGTTTGCCGCGCTCCTCGTGACCACTGTTCTTCTTGTTCTTGGGTCGATGGCACGCGTATGTTGTGAGTATCGTATCCAGCACGATGAAAAAACGTTTCCCGGTCAACTCCCCTCCGTTTGTTTTGTTCTTTCCATTTTGGTATCCCCGTCCTTCTTTTCTCCCCCTCCTGTTGGTAGTCGTAACTCAGATCCGGGGTCACTTGCTGTGGTAGGCTCTCCCGCCTCCTCTCCAACCTTGGTTCCGTGCCTTAATTTGTATCACGAGAGTACTTCAGCACGCTCTCTTCTCGTCGACTGGCGTCGAACTGCGCCTACCCACGCCACGCGCTCTCAAAAGACAATTCCGATTGTTCTGTTTTTGTAGTGACAGAAAATTCATCCCTGCGGTCGGATTCGAACTCGCGGAATCAGTTATACTGTGGGCGCAAATCGGGGGGGGGGGGGCGTTATGAAAATACCACCGGGGCGACTTGCCTCCTTTATAGGCAATGAGCTAACTGCTGTATTGTCTTGCAGCTTTGGAGGGTTGGGACCAAACAAAGCTTGTATCAGGGTAACTCTTATATTATGAATGCTTACAATCAGCATGAACACGACGTGCTGCTGGGTATGCTGGATGTCGACAGGCGTATGTTATCGCTAAACCCAATACTAAGAAAAGGTTTGGTGCACTAAAGCACTCTACGTTCGTCTATTACGGGGGACCATAGTTAACAGGACCTATGGTTTGCATAAAAACCTATATATTTAAGCATTTTTACTAAACATATTTGGTCCTATTAACTATGGTCCCCCGTAGTAGTAAGTTTGCAATGGCCGCGCTTGAGCCGAGACTTCGTACATGCCGTTTTTTGCGGGGCGTTTGTTAGAAGTATATCGTACGAACCGTTCCGAAGTTCATTCATACCAGGCGTACGATACAAACATGGAAGGATTCCAAGTCCACTTACTTTGAGTTTGCTTGGATTAAAATTGGCAAAAGGGTAACGTTGGTCGTGAGCTCGAATCTCACGTCCACCATGAAAACGTTTTTTATAGATAGAAGAGTGAATTTCCTCGTGTCGAGAATCGGATAAACCAGCGTTCCCGGGTCCCCAGAGATTGATTGATCGGTTTTCAAGCAAGTGTGAAATGTGTTTTTGTTGCCGACGTACGTTTCCAAGGCGGACTGCCTTATCGGTTTGTATCGTCTACCTGGTATGATGATAGTGTTCTCCCCAGATCTTGGTCGAATTCTCGGCTGCGTTTTGCCCTGAGTCCTGGTCTAATTCGCGTCAGTTTTCCCAGAGGTGCGTGCGCGCGTAGTCTCGTGTTTGCGTACATGAATGTCGAGGTATCCGATACACCCGACAGGTGCCTACGGCCGGCCTCTTTTATCGAGACCGCGACCCACGTGTTGAAAGCGTCAACGGCTCACGCTTCAAGTGTAGCCTGTGCATACCTGTGCAAGGTGCTACAGTAGTCCGGGGCCTTGTTGTGGTTACTTACGAACACCGGTTTTTTAAACGAACAAATTCCCTGAAAATGGGATCAAGACGAAGAGGGCAATGGGGAGGTGGTAGAGCGAGCACTGCCTGAATGTAGTTTACGAATGCCAAGGTTTAGTAAACAGCGACGTCAAGGTTTAGTAAACATCGGGCCGGCATCTGAAACGAAACTTGGGGGGCGAACGTTCCGTACGACGGCATATTCGCGACGTACAAAACTCGGGCTACTCGCGTGGGAGGACGGCCTAGATCGCCCACTCGTGGTGAGGAACATGGGGGGAGGGGTTCGTCGCGCATACCCGACCCTCACCCTCTTCAGGAGTGTAATCTAGACATTTTACCGGTAGCAGTCTTGTAAAGTAGGTGCCGATATGGTAGGGCTGCCTGGCAGTCTCTGGGGGCTTCGGTGCTCGGGAACGAGTATCCAGAGCTTGGGGTACCACCCCCACTGTACTATCAGCAAACGATAAAGGGTCGTCGAATGGATGGACGCAACAGGAGTGGCGTAATGTTTGGGAGGGCGGGAGAGGGTGTATCGATGGGGGAAACGCACCCAACGTAATGTCCACGGTAGGGTCGACGTATCGATGGGGGTGTAACCCAGCAACCCAATAAGCGTACCGATAATCTGTCGTAATATGTCATTCGTGTTTGGTCTGGTGTGAGGGTTGGGGAGGGAGGGGTACCTATGACGCCGATCATTTTAGCAGTGCCGGGTTTACACGGGTCGGGCGAGGGGCTCCGTACTTCACCCGTGCCCGGACGCCCATGTATTTTGTTGTCGCAACAGCAGCAACGAACCCCGTGGCGAAGGACCTTACCGCGAGAAAGAAGTGGTTGGACCCAGGATTGAATAAAGCTGCCAAGAGCTGATGTGGGGACCCAATCGAGTGACGTCGAAACGAACCCCTTCCGCGGTCAAGCGTTTGGTCCTATGTATTTATCGAGGAAGTGCTCTCGGGGGCGCGACCGTGGGGGAAGGTGCTGTGTGCTTCCTTCTCTTCTCTGGTAGAAATCACGTCAGGCGATTGGCTGACAAGTCAAGATTCCAGATCATAGACCACAACGGGAATATCAGAGATGGAAGAAGGAATTCGTCACAATAAACCAAGACCATGGTTAGATTGGGTGGAATGTAGCAGGGGGATAGGGTGTGCGGCCAAAGTGCCAGAGGCGCGAGCGATGATGGGAATATAGCCTAATGGCGTGGCGAAGCTGTCGCCTTTTTTCCAGTACCGGTGTTGGTGTTTGTGGGGGGGGGGGGGGGGAGGGAGAGGGACGAATGGTGGAACGTAACCACACCCCCTGTTTATTTTCGCTTCGAGGCAGATGTCCTACTGTACACATATATCATCCACGACGAGCAATACCAGAAACCGATGATATGTGTGCACTGCACAATTACGAGCCAACTGTCTTGGATCAAGGCACATAACACAGGGCCCGAACCGCGTAGAGTGGGGTGTGCTGGTGAGCGTTAGAAACGATGACGCCATACATCGCCATATACAATGGTCAGGAGAAAGGGTGTAGGTAGTCGTGTGTAACCGAAGTTGTTATCGGTATCATACATCAGCACACTTGATTGTTCAGCCCCAGTCAGCAGACTTCTGTGGCTGTGGTAGCTTATGCAGGATACCAAGAAACCGAGAACATTGCGTCTCTTCGTGGGCTGCTGCTGCTGCTGCTGACCACACTGGACAGGTGATTGATCGTACGATGCGTGGTCAGGACGTCGGGCCGTGAGAGGAGTTACCGGCTATTTGCCGGTTGCCGGCTTTTCCTACGGTAGGAGTTTCACACTTTTGCTCAATGGCACATGCTAGAGCAGTAGAGGTACACCGTTTTCTGTCTTTTGAGGCTCGCCGCATGAGGAGCTCTTTAACCGTCAATAAGTCACCCAAAAACTGACTTCATGAACATTAAATACAATTATTGTTGATTAGTGGCCCAGGTATACGCATCTATAACTGATTTGTTAAACGAGAATTCAGTTCCGACGATCCGGGGGTAAGGAGCCCCGTCGTTCAGACACTATTTTCCCCCAAAAGCGCTAGACTTATATCGTAGCATGCGCCGTTTGTATCTTGTGACCGGTTTGAGCTCCTCATGTGAGCACTCATCAGCATTCCGGTTAGTTACGGTGGTACGATAAGCTTACTACAGCGATACATGGTACGTTGTTTTTGGAGCAGCACCGCGTAGCGAAGAGAAAGGTCGGCTGGATGGCGCAAAGGAACGTCTCTGGAGTTGGTGTTTCGGGTAAGAGATTTACGGGGGGGGATATTAAATAGGACCTGCGGTACAAGATTTACTGAACGTGTTTTGGCCTGTTTATTATGGTCCCCCGTAATAGCGACCTTCTCCTGCGAGGAGCTAAACAAACGCGACGACCACCCGGCTACGACCACTGCCTTGCTCTACTACTGTGCTTTGTGCAACGCTGTCCACAATAAGAGAAATAACGATGTGGTACAACCTCCTACGGATTGGTCGAGCGTAAATTCTTCGATTTTTTCTTTTTGCCCTTCCAGATACATGTGTAATACGCTGCCCAACAACGCGTCTCGGTTGATCATGTGAACGCGTCTCGGTCACTCGTGCAACGCGTGTCGGTCGATCGTGCAACGCGCGACAAGGGGCGTGGCGTGTATGCCAATCCCAGTTTGCGCCTAGACGCTGTTTTTTATCGACCGAGATCCTCCCCTAGGAAGCGGAGGACCTACCCAACCATTGCAACAGTGTAGGCCCACGAGAAGAGAGAATAACCTTCTGAGAACATAAGGCGAACACGAGGCTCACTGTTTAGAGGACTTCTGCAGTAAGAAAGTTGGTTCAAGGAGTTGTTCAGGCGAGTGCTACGCTAAATCCTGCAGTACACGAATGACAGCGCTCAACGTTGTTTCCGAGGATGGTGTCCGCCACAACAAGGTTCTGTGGTATTGATCAGATTGGGTGTTTTTTGTGGGCGAGGTCCACCCTGCCCGTGTCTTTGGAGCGGACGTGGGGGGTTCAGAGGGTATTCGAGAGATCCTTCTGACCATATATATTGCCCGCCGTGCGAGTCAGTGGACCTCGCCACCTGTTCAAGATTGGGCCTGACTGGCCTAGGCTCATGATCGGGACTGCTCCGCTTGGCCCAAAGTTTTGCATTAGGGTTAGCTATGTTTGCCGTGTACACAACGTTGGTCTACCATTGTACCGAATGCGCTGGAAGGAAACCCACGTGCTACTGTGGATCGCTACGATTGTGCATGCCTCACGGCATATTTAACCCAAACACATATGTTTCATTGTTTTATGACTGACGGGCCGAAATCTTTACCCCAATACCGTCGGGACACCATGGGTGCTTTACCACGTGTGGTGGTATTCGACGATTATATTTTTCCAGGTTTTTTCATTCTGGAACGGATAATGTCCGGCACATAGTCGGCAGGAAACAACAAAAACAATAAAATATTATTGTTTTCTGTATAAATAGTAGCGTGTCGATGGTATACCTTGGCTTGGGGACTGTTCGTCGCGTCGCAGTTTTAGCTTCTGCTCAAAAACGATTTTGCTCAAGTAAGGATCCTCATCAAATCTACCGTAGCTGCTACGATAGCGCTACTCTAGCACGCGTCTAACGCAGGCTTCAACGCTTTTCGGAGTCGCCCATTGGCGTTCAAGGTGAGGGCGTATTCTCACTCTCATTTTCGCTAATTGTTCGATTCCGCTTCTTGCCCTCACGTGAATTTGTTTTGTTTGTGTCCGGCCCGGATCGTGTTTTCGTTCTGGAGGCCAGGGTACATCGAGATGAAACAGTCACAACACACACACTTCCACTACAGTACGTAAATTACGGGGAACCACAGTAAATAGGACCTACGGTACAGACAAAAACCCCTATATCTCCGCAATTGTACTAACAATACGTGGTCCTATTTACGATGGTCCCCAGATTTGGCAAAGCTGTCTGGCGTGTCACTTTCTGCGGGGGCGGGGGGGGGGGGGGGGGGGGGCATGGACGACGCCAACCCGGCGATTGCAGCAGCGGCAGCTGCGTGAGTTGGCAAGGCAGATGAAATACGAAGCGGTTTGTCCGCGTTTCATTCGCAAGGAGGCGCAGGTACACGGCACGGGAGCAACAGCATACCACCCGTAGTTCTGGACCCGCACCCTGCTCTCGTAACTGTTGGTCATACTCAAGCAGCCTTTACCATTCTGTTTGGTCGCCATCTCGGGGACCCAATGGCGACGCGTTCTACGATATACGATAGAGGTAACACATTTCGCCAACGTTTTCTGGATGACGGTGCTCCTTAGCTCAAAACCGTCGATATGCCAATCTTGTTTCCAAAAACGACGTATTAGGCATTGTTGGGCCATGGGAGTATTCCTCGGGATGCTATCCAATTTTTGCATGAGTCAGTTTTTGGGTTAGGTGCGGAGCCTGAAGAAAAGTTGGGGTGGACCTCTATCGCAGAACACCTCTGGCGTTAACGCCTTCTTGTATGCTTTACAGGTTATCTCATTACAGCAGCGTGGTGTGCCCTTTGGGGCAGACGTCTAACCGGCTTGATGTTTCGAAGAACGGTCACGAGTACCAGCACAACCGTGGCTCCGGCGACCCTGTCCTTGGGGTGTGCCCCCCCCCTCCCCTCCCCAACGGGAAGCTCCGGGGTACCCGCAACAAAACCGAGCCTGCGGCCTGTGCCTGACGTGCGCTACGGTAAGGTATAACCTTATAAACTCCGAGGCTCCTCCTTGGAAGCGCCCATATACTTCCCCCCAACCCCCGCCATGGGAAAAAAGCTCAAAAGTGCGTATACCCGACGAAGAACAATCCAAGCCTGCACGACGAATTACGTCGTAAAACCCTATGGCATCCCCACGGTACTGAGGTAAAGGAGCTTGGGTGAGTCGGATTTTTTTTGTCGTCGTAAACGCGCGGATTTGTTTTCCCAGCGCTTTCTCGGTTGTAGCGCGCGTTTGCTGTCAAAAATCGGTCGCGGGCGGACGTTTCGGCATACAAGGCACATCGTTGCGTGGGGGCTCTAAAGAGAACCGAAACCGAAAATTAAGACGACCGGCGGCGGCATAGGTCAACCTACATCAGCGTGTGTTTAGCACGCGTGAGGTAGGAGATGTGTTCCACGTTTTAGAACCTCTCCACTCTGGTGGTGGGTAAATTTGAAAGCACCGTTGTCTCTTTGTGTTTGTGAACACGCGGTCCTCACGATAGATTCCAGAGCAGCGAAGGAGCTGTGCCATACCCGACCGGCGCCATGATAGCCGGACAGCTGACAGCTGGAAGCGCTTCCGATATGGGGGTACTGCTACAAAAGTGTTCCGCTCTGCAGATAGCCATACCGCAGGTACAGCAAAACTCGTCATTGTACTGATGCGAAGTACAAGGCTAACACTGCACTACCATACACAACAATTAGAACGCCAAACGCTCCGAGCTGTGACTTGGAGTTGCCGATACCCCATTATGCAAGTTAGACTCATGAATATCCGAGTTCGATCGAAGTGCATTGGCGCGCGGCGACGACCGACCTCTTGAAATCGAAGAAGCTGTCGGTGCACGCCCCAAACGGCAGGGTGTATCGAGACATCGATTGTGAACACCCGCGAGTGGCCTACAACTAGCGGGCGGGCGCGGGTACACTGTCCGCGCCGTTTCTGCCTAAGAAGTCAATGAAAGGCATACGTCAAACGCCAAGGTCATCCATATTGTATACCAGGCAGTGGCTCAGATCATATCCATAAATGATACATCGAATCACCTGCGATGAAGGGGCACCAGGAAAGCTAACCAATCGTGGCCCAAGGCCTACTCCTCAGCCGGAATGGCCGGAAATCACGCAGAGCACCACATGCTAAGGATCTTCGCCGCCGTTTGATCCGTTTTACCCAGATACGTAACTGGTTGGAATCAAACATTTCCCTCAAGTTTACTCTATGGTTCGATCGCTTCACTGCTGTGAAAACACGCAATATACTCTGAACAATTGAGGCCCCACTATTAATAGCGAGTCTACCTTGCTCCCATAAATATTTTTACGGGTCGATATCGAAGGGTACGAGGTTATGTAACCTTTGTAGTAGCTCCAGACCTACCTCTCTAATTTTACCAGCAATACGGGCACACAGTTGCAAAGCGACACGGCTGCTCATGGAAATGTATCCACTTCGGACTCAGCGATTCGTGCGACATTGCTACTCTTTCAGACGAAACGTCTTGGAACTTGCGGGTTCGAGGGATTCCGCCGCGTTTCTTGCTACCGGACTACAGTATGTACCAAACACTACAATACGTACACGCAGACTAACGGCAGAACCCTACCTATGTGCCGTGCTTACGTGCGAACGCTGACACTTCGATGGTGCTCGATGCTACCGA
This sequence comes from Nereocystis luetkeana, assembly GCA_031213475.1. Lineage (NCBI taxonomy): Eukaryota > Phaeophyceae > Laminariales > Laminariaceae > Nereocystis > Nereocystis luetkeana. Next base: position 6,720,550 of record JARUPZ010000014.1, on the reverse strand, counting down.
GCATCGACTAAAGCACATAGATTGCGTGACGCGCCCACCCGCTATGGACGACCGTGTTCACGAGCAGCAACTAGGCAGGATGCTGGATTCTAATGCAGGAGCGAAACCACGCCTGCCACCCTCCGTCTGTCCGACGCGATCGTGTCAGGGTTCTGGGTCGGGCCTACTCCTTCCGGCTCTTCCGCTAGACGCTTATCTCCAAGACGATACGTAAACATGCAGATAGACAAGACAACCGAAAATAGTTTATTTCTGCTTGACACCTATAATAGTAGCCGAACAGACGTGGCGCCTCTCCCCTTCCCCTGGAGAGCGTGCTCTGCTCGGAGACACTGAGCGTAACACGCAAATAGTCAGACACCCGAAAATGTCGATTCCTGCTCGACACCCCTAGTCCTAGCTGAACAGACGCATCGATCGCCTCCCCCGAGTAGGGCGTATACCTTCCCTCGCGCTACTACCCTCCGTCGTCTCTTGCCGCATGCTCCGCAAGAACAACCCGAACGGGCTACGGCGGGGGACCCACCTGAGGTTCCACCAAGGTTCCCCACAGAAGAACGGGGGGAGCTCTGACTAAGGTGTACGGTGGCCGGGGCTACGTTTAGCTCATTTTATGTCAGCCGCCCTCTGTGGCACTCGGTCGAGTGGTCACCCAAACTATTACGGGGAGCCATCATAAATAGGACCTACGGTACACACAAAAACCTGTATATTTTTACGAATGTTGACCAACAATGTGTGGTCCTATTTACAATGGTCCCCCGATCATAGTCGCAGCCTAGGAACGTTAGAGGCACGTTTTGGATTCTCCGCGATACGCACCGTCATGTGACTGTTGTGCTGTGCCTCTGCGCCAACTGAATACCTCGAAATCCTATCTGTTGAGTGGGGTGCACCACGGCTACTCGCCTGGTGAGTGGCACGCAACACAGCGATGGAGGTAAGGGCATTGTGCCCCCCCCACCACCCTACGGCAGTAACACCACTCCTCTGTCCCCCACCCAAAACATCGGCTTTCAGGGAAAAAGACACTTGCAACCCGACGATCACCCTCCCCCCCCCCCCCCCCATGTTTAGGTATGCCTGGTAGCATATTTTAATGGCCTCTCAACGAAACGTGGTTGGTTGTCTATCGAGGTGTGCCACAGCCGACGCAATGCTTATATCGACCGAACCGGCCATCCTCTATGGCCACATGGGTGGTTTCTCTGCGCGGCACACTGCGTGCTGTATAGGACATACGCACGGCGGATGCACCCACCTCATGGTATGCAGCACCGGCCTTTCCCCCTGCTCTCCTGCGCAAGCCTCGATTTCATGCCACACCTCTAGAAGAGTTACTTCTTAGCGGAGAGACGGAGGGCGGGTGAGAGGGCGCTCGACCCACCCCCGTGTCCGATTTAGCGGATGATGACAGACGTGGGATGCGATGGGGCTAATGTCTGAACCTTCCGTACGTCTTCCGAGGCTCCTGACTATATGATCTCATGGCCGAGGCATATGTAATCACTACCATTGAACAAGTGGAACTCCAGCGACATGCTGCCGTACCGTCTGAGTGCAGGAGCCCCAAACGATCGTGCACATTCGGACGGACCTATGCCACCCCACGAGCAGCTCGCGCCACACGTGGATGGTATCGTCTGATGGCATTCGGCACAAACACAACCTACGCTCCCACATTCAGTTCGCGCGTTCGAGTTTGTACCACATCGCGATACCGATCGACTTCACCCCCCCCCCCCCCCCCCCCGACCCAACTGAGCAAACATCGGGCAATCTTCTGCCAACCTACGGCAGAGGCCCTCCCCTACGAGAGATTGGTGCCCTCTGCTTCCCTAACTTCTCGTCCGGGTCTAAATAAAACGACTGCCAGACACTACCGCGCTTCGCTGCCTACTGCTCAAGGAGTGCTCAACAAGTACCAGGTGTATCCTTTTCCTTCGCATGGAAAAAGTATGTCCTCCATGTCTCTTCCCATCAGTCACCCATATTCCTTGGTTTGGAGTTGTCGCCGAGGCCTCGGCTTTAACGCCCCTCCCACCCTTCACCCAAGCTGGATACCCGAAACCAGAACAAGGCCGTGCGTTCGCCTTGGTTTCGTCTGTTTTTCTTCGGGATGTGGATTATTGGTTGCTCTGGGATGGTTGGAGTACTACTGATCGAGGGGTTCGAAGTGGCGCTCTTCCCCGGTACGCACGTATTATACATGGGGTGTGGAATATCACCACCTACCTCCCAACGATAGCTCCTAGCTTAGGCAAGCGAGGCTGTCTGCGTCCGCTTGGTCCACGGCACGTCGCCATGACTGGTAGTATCTACTCAGCCACTGATCTACCTGCGCCGTTTAGTGTATGGTCTCGAATCCATGCTTTCGTGCGGCCCTTTGCAAGTAGCCCCGCTATCCTAGGGCTGTCTCTGGGCAAAACAATACCTGAGAAGGTATTCAAGAGACTACTATCGCGCATTAAAGAGCGTACTCTAGCGCGTTGAAAGGTATGAACAAAACATGGCATCGTCCATTTATCTCAGAATTGGTTTCTGCCTATTATTTACTTAAACGCAATATTGACCGAAAACAAAAACTGGTTTTTGAAACTGTTAAGAGGCCTACTGCTGTACGCTTGCCTTCGTTTTATCCAGTGTATTACACCCGCAAATCCTAAACCTCCAACAGTGCTGATAAAGTGAAATGAGGGAGCAGATACTGTTCACATGCAAGCGCAGGTGGAAATGGTCCAAGGCACAAACGCACGGCAGGCCGGCCTCAAAAAAGCAGCGTGGCTCGCTCAGTTTCCTGGCCATACGCCAGCCGGAAGGCCCCGTCCTCGGAGTCCGCGTCCTGGATGAAGGAGAGATTCGTGCGTAGGGCATAATAATTCAGGCATCAACTACGGAGGAAGGGCAATTCAACGACTTTGGTAGACATCAGGTTCAAAACAAAATCGCCCTCTAGGAACTTGTGAACTATTTAACCACTGCGGTGGGTCGTGTAGAGATCACTAGGGACAAAAGCGGACGCGCGGCAGTCGGTGCATTGGGTTTCGAGTTCTGGGCCATTCCACGAGCGCGAGGAGCCCACCGGGAAATGTAAAGAAGAGAACGTGTTGGGCTGTAATTCCCTCCGGCCGAAATCACCTCGGGCGTCTCGCACGTTTGAAGAACTGCATCCTGGTGTTATTTTGAAACTCGGAAGTACGTACGGTTTGCTCGCTGTTGCCTTGCCTGGACAGTCCGATGGCAACTAAACATGTACGACCCCGACGGTGAGCCTCAGCTTGATTATTGCGGGGGAACAAAGTTAATAGCACCAAATATGGTCAGTAAAAGGGTCAAACATATAGGTTTTTATGTATACCACAGGTCCTATAAACTATGGTCCCCCAAACAAGTGTTAAAAGATCGGTTCGAACGCGTTCGGCCTACTACGTACTCTGTACGGTCCCTGGTTGTTCGAGGCAACTACTCAAGCACGAACGCCTCGTGTGACGTAACCGAAACTCGTCCGACGCGAGCTACGGCAAGTGGTGCACCTGTTTGTTCATGAGTATACTCGCTTGAGGAACGTGGCCATCAACCTGAAATAACCCGACGTCGAGAAAAACTGAAACTCAAGCCCGATCAAAGACAACCCACTACTCACAGAAGCAGGGGCACACAACGAAGCTAGGGTGAAACGAGCTCGGAGCAAAGTTGGGTGACGGATCCCGCCAGTCGGAATGTTTCCTATCCTAAGTGTTCTAGAGTCCGATCGTGAAACACACCGTGTTTTTCCCAGGTCAGGCGCTGCGTGAGATTATGAATTGTTCATTTGCCAGAGCGTGTGCTCAGACGTTTTCCCACAACGTTTCGGCTGAGGATACGTAGCTTGAGTTGTGTGCGTGGTGGTGGGGTCGAGCGGCTACCGCCACTTTGTGGCAATGGGTATCGGTCTGTACCCCCTAACGGGTGGCCGTGGGGCGGGCCGGAAACGCAATAGTTACGGAGACATCGAACAATGCAGCACAACATTCGGGGGCCCGAATTTGAGAGGCCCTCGACACTATCTCAGTGGGGTTCGCTGCATTTGTTTTGGAAACGTTGCATAACTCAGCACAACCGACTCCTAACGTCTCGACAACATCCCGACCCGGTATGCTCGATTGTTCATTGCCTCCACAAGGGGCTAGTTCCGCCCGCATTGTCCAAGGTGCGGAAGGTCCCGCCCCCCTGTACTACGAAGCTCCCCTATGTGGAAGTCCTTGGTGCTTGCGCCGGGAAACCACGTCGGACGCAAACCGGCCGGTAAAATGGCATCGACGACTTGCTTAACCCGAAAATATAAGTGGATATAAAGAGGTCTCGGCCGCGAACGTCGTATTCAGATATGTTTAGACATACGTACAAGCTTGCTACTGCAACTCGCCCAACCGCCAAGTGTGAGTTTATGTGTGAGCGAAGAATAAGGCGCCCTTTCATGGCCTCGGCAACGAAGAAACCAATGTGCAAAAAAAATGTGGCAAAATCCCACCGAAACAAGCATAATTGGGTGCGTCCTACGTTGAAGAGCTTCATCAACGATAAGATGTTTGGCCCACGTAGCACAAACCCATGCGACATCCACGTAGCACATACAGCACGCCTCCACAAGCTTACACATTCACAGTGACGTTCCAACGAAATTTGTAGGAAGTGCTCTTCCACAACTTTACACATAGGCTTCGATAGTGAGGATGCCCCTTGTATTCGGTATCCGGAGCTCTCACCCCCTCTCTACATACGAAGTCGCGTTAGTATCCAGAGTGAGTGATCTCAAATCAACAATAACATTCGTAAACCCACGGTCGAAACTAACTACCTGTGGGGAAAAGCGGAACACCGTGCATATCGCATAAGTGTGTTGTGATACTTTATCGCTCGATCGTCCCAGAACGGCAAAATTGTCCACACGAACAAGGCGTTTTGCTGAAAACTTCTGATCGAGCGCCTTCCGACGAAAGTAACATATTCGGCATAAGCCCCCTTTTACTGCTGACAGTGAAGTCAGCGCCGATGAACGACCGCACCCATTGTGCAAACGCTAGGCTCCTCACGGTAACCACATCATTACTCATTGTCCTATATACATGCTTAGATGCCTGACGTCCAGTAGACGCCTGGTGGAGGGCAGCAAAACATCCCGCAAGGGACAGGAGGACATACAAGTAAGAAAACCGCGCAAATGAAAACTTAAGAGGCCACACCTTGTTTGCGGACTGCGGATCGCGGTCAGAACGGGACCTGCGCTCCACCTCGTAAGAGACCCCCTCCAAGAGGGCGTCGACAGCAACCGCCACGTTCCTGATGATGGTCCACGTCCCCACCTCGCCGCGCTTGATCTCGATGGCCATATCAAAGACGGGAGCACCGGCTCGTTGTGTCAGGACCTGATACCGGCAAAAGGAGGTTGGCGCGCGGGGTGTGGCGAAGGTGAAGATGCCTGAGAGCGGGGGGTGTATCCAAGGGGTCAACCCTATAATGGCATCACTGGTGTCAGCATCATGTCAACGTGGGTCTACGTTTCACGGCAAAACAATGAGATGGTAACTCAACAAGCCGGCCCTACGCGCATTCTGGATAAAACCGGTGGCGGACGTGACCTTGCAGCGGACGAACACAGGTAGATACCATGTTGTGAAAGTCCTGGCCATATCTACCGGTACACAGGTCACTACTATGCCAGATGCTTCGAACCAGGCTTACGGGGTCGCACACACGTTACTTGAAAGCGGAATAGCCTGCGACGGGAACAAGGTAGCAGACGATCAGCGAGAAATACGAACGAAATACCTGGGCCTCATGCGCAACATAAACTAAGGAATGCATCGATTGCTCCCACAATTTGTCTGGAATCTCGCGCAACGTAACCACACACCCAACGTACGCTGAAGAATAAAGGCGAGAAGAAAATTTCTAGAGGAACCTTGCATTTCATCCACGATTACATTTATTGTTTTTTTTGCCTTATTACCTCCAGCCCAGACGGTGACATGTGCGAGATATGCCGACAAACAAATAATGGAGGACAATAGAACCCACACAGTTTGACGAATATTTCAGGTCATGGGCTACTGTCACATTAGGTGCTATTTACTCTGTTGTCTCCGGTCTGGACTTCAACAACGAGCGTGAGTACACACGCGACACACACCCGACGTATTGCCGAAAAACTGAAAGTGAAATATAGAATAGAGCTAAAAACAAAAAACGAAAATAGAGGGAAAAGTAATGTCATGGCCCGGCTGTTTCGTTTGTCGTCTGACCTTGTTGCCCCCGTTGTCCTCGGCCGCCTTGTCGCCTATGGTCACGCTCGTTGTTCCTCCCAGGAGGGTGTTGAGGTTGGGGTTCTTTAGGAGGGACTGCAAGTCGCCGTGCGCGCTCGCCACCAAACGAACACCCCTGCGGAAATAGCCGCAGCGTGCCAGAGCATTGAGAGGACTGACAGGCACGGAGGTACGCCATAGCAGTGTAGTAGCATAATCTATGAAAGTATTAACATTTTTGCCAGATTACGGCCTTCAGATTACTCCAATCTATTCGTCAAGGCCAGGTGCTATCGCCGTGGGTGTTCGTGGCAAGAGGCTGTAACCGATCATTCATTTCTGCTCAGAAACGACCACCTAGCGCCTCGGCACGGGTCACATTTGTCCATGGCTGATACGTGTCGGTCATGGTTGCGCGCGCACGTTGCACGCCGAGCGACGATGCACCCTATCCTAACCTTGCATGGTAGGCGGGGCATCTAACAGTTTACGTAGCTCCTACATTCCATGAATGGGAATGCATTTTTACCGGGCCTTGATGTCCAAGCACGCACGCGCCTCCAGGTTGTTTGAGATCTCATCCACCACAATTGTCTGGGGCGTGTGGTTTTGTAGCGCCTCCGTCATGACCCTATCCGTGTTTTGCGAGGGGTGAGCTCGGAGGTTAGACGGAATGAATCCCCAGATGCGGGTGGAAAACGCTGAAGATACCCACATAGAAAGGCGATGAAATCTGTACATATGGCGATGCTTGCCCAACGGTTTGTCTATATCGGCAAGGGAAGGTCGCGGCGTCATCCCGTTGGCGGAAGCAGAAAATTACCGGATGCATTGGCTGGTTTTATGAACGACCTCTACCATGTGGCCAGCATTGGTCGCAAGCCAACGGGCTATGAAACCGAAAATAAATCACTGACATAGCCCGCAGAACTGATGCCACTCTCGGAGAGGGTAATCTCAAGTTTCACGGCATGGTGTGTTAACAGTAGCCTGTTACGTCTGCCAACTCGAACATTAATCTAGGTGACGGACGCGAAACTCGCGAGGACAACAAAAAATAAATGCAAACGCGTATTTACTTGTGTTGCTCCGCCTTGATCGGTACCATGATTCTTCGGCTCTCCCCGATGGCTTCGCCGTGGGGGATGTTTCCATCGCCGGCAATCTCATTGCTCGTGTCCACGATCACCACGGTCTTTCAAATTTACAGGCGCAGAGTGGGAAGCACGAGCGTGGCGGGATATCATGGAACCCTTCAAATGAAACCCGCCTTCAGCGCTCGCAACCACCCTGATTCCAGTACAGGCCTGCGATATACCGCTCATTTATGCTTCGCCATATGGATATTTCGTCGGTGGAAGCTTCCCTTCTGCTTCAGGCTAGGTTGGGAGATAACAATCGGCGGGGTTGTTTGACGCAGTATGCGGGTGCTCCTTTTCCGTGAACCCCCCGACCTCGGAAACGCTGCAACCGGAACCAGAGCGTTGTATGTGCATGGAAGGCAGAACGACCGCCGAGTCATCCCAATACAAAGCTACAAAGCGGGCGTGTTCAGCAGCAAGGCCGACTAATAATGAAACTTCTGCAAGAAAGAAACTGCTGCACACGCATGTTTGCTATCCGAGTCGTCGTTTACATAATATATATGTGCGCGCCGATTACGTTTTATTGATGATTGGCGCGTAGGTTATCTCAAGATGTCGGTGTTGGAGATGAGGTATATATAATGTCTCTCCAGTTAATTCTAGCGCGAAACAAGTAAATAGTTCTTCCCATCTACGGTGGGTAGAATCCACCCTGGCCGTTATCGTCCTTCGCTGGCACCTGCGTTGCGGAGATTTTGCGGCAGACGTCGCGAATGACAGTGGTCTTCCCGGACCCTGCTTCCCCCAAGACGAGAATCGACGCCGCGCGCTGTGGCTTTCCTGAAATCGCGTGGAGCCATTCGAGAGCGTTGACATCGTTTGGCAAGTGGGACGGGGGTACGGATGATATAGATTGATTTAAATGAAGTGCCTGTGTGGTGCAACATGACAAGGGACGAACGAGATACGGTGAACTACGATCCCGCACATTACTCAGGGATATGTTGTCTCACGAGTCCGTCCACAACCGATTTGCGCTACGGTTGACATCTCTGCTGACAGACGTAGCCATCCGGTGTCGAAGAACACTTAGCAAAGCTCGTCTTACCGGGGACGTCCATGACGTGAAAGAGAATATCATCGATCAGTCCGGCACTCCCCTTGAAAAACCTTCCAATGCGGAGAGTCGCCGCGTATATTTCTCCGTTCTGTTCAAACGTTCGAAGGTGTGATCGGCATACACGAGCAGTCAGAACAATTCTCTAGACCTCGAAGCGTAGCACCCAAACGTAAAGCCGGTAAGACGCATCCCAATACCCCATTCCGTCAAATGAGAAGGTCAACCAAAACTGCCGGAGACAGGGCGATAAAAATTCAGCGTCCCATGCACTTTTAGACTCCATGCAAACAGTGTACCGAGGGTTCGATAAGTTCATTTCAAGACATATTTTCCGCTAACCTGCTTTCTCCTCATGACGCTTAGCCGGTGGAGCTGGCCGGGGAATCCTGCTCGGTTGTCCTGCCCAAACTTCCCCTCGAGGTCAAGGCGACCCACGACCTTCTTGAGGTCCTTCGCTGTCACAAGACGGTTCTCGTCGCTGCAAAGAAAAAGTCGTCCGCGTCCTAGAGAGGCCGTCGAGTTCACAACGGTACGAGGAATATTCAATTGGATACCCAAACTACGGTGAGGGGAACACGTTCACGGCATCTGTGTCAATGGATCAGGGTCGATATTGCCCGAGTGGCGACCCTGTGTATTTTCAAGGTCCAAGCTTGCGTGCTGTTCCCTTTCGCGAAAATCTTCATGGGTCAGCGAGTTTTATTTGTTCCGTTTTTCCTCAAAGCCAATGTTTGCAGCATACCTGGAGGTTAAGAAAGTGCAAGGTGTCATTACGGCCTAAGTGGATTTGGGGCTGTAGCCATGCCCCCCCCCCACAGCAAGCAGAGACAAGCATGTCTCTCGAGTGAACACGGGACCACAGCAGTACTGCCTGCCCTGCCGTAGCTTAGTTCAAAGGTGTTTTCGATCGTCACCCGACGCGCGTGCCTCGTGATTTGGTTCAAGGGGAACACATGTGTCACCGCCACTTGCAAGGGACACCCGCGTGGGCGGCCTACACACCCTGAGGCTCGCGGCGGCTCACCTTGTAAAAGGGCCCTGGGTCGCCTGCCTTCGTCCAGGACAATCTCTTGAAGGTCTTCGAGGTTCCGTTTATGCCTTCGAAGATTTGAAGATCACGGTAGATTTTTATACATACAGTAACGATGTTAGAGGGCAGCCTTTCCGCCCCCCCCGAACGTACTGTCTCGAATTACACCTGTGGCCCCGTTCGTAGTTAGTTGAAGCTCGTGACACGTTGGCTGAGTACGGGAATCAGAAGCAGAATATACCAACCCGTGTATCGAGGCTGGTGCTTACAGTCGAGCGTGCGTGCTGCGCTAGAGGTGCACTCTGAAATTTTCTGACGCTCTCCGCTCGAGGATCTCTGCACTACTGTTAGCATACCTCAACCATAAAACTGATTTCGAGAAAAATCAAAGCGCAACCGGATGAATACTCCGATGTCCTAGGTGCACGAAAATATAGTTATTTTTTCAATTCGGGTTTAAGGAGCCCCGCCATTCAAAAAATATTTTTTCGCCAACATTTGCTTCCCGTACGGCTGTAGCACGCGTCAGGACGGCTTGCCCACTTTTCGAATACCGCGCTAAGGTCGCTGGGGCGAGCAGCTCTGTTCGATCTTAACCTGAGTTGGGCTCGGAAATTCATTTATCTGTCGCGGTAGCAAAACAAGAAATCCCATGGCGGTCCTAACCCTAACCAAATCATGGAAGAGAAATAGCTTTCGGCCGCGAATACATATGATAGAGTGGTCACTCGTCCGAGTGCCTCTCAGTTGCAAAACTCGAAAAATCTAAACCCGCCCCCCCCCCCTACCACAGCCTTGGGGGTTCAACTTTAAAGACAGTACCCAAACGTTACAATGAGTTGCGGTTTCGGAGCTCTCGAGGTAGGTGGTCACACATTGGTCCGAGTATTCTACACGTCGAACGATCACGCCAGTGGGCGATCTCGACCGCAGTTATTATAACCGCCTCGGACAATACCAAGTCGAGAGGCTGGTCTGCCAATCATAGCTGTGAACGACCTGCATATTGCGGGCTTTGGGTGTGCTTGAAGTCCGCGACTCCCCGGGACATTCAGTTACAATAAACGCTAGTCGTACGGCTGCCTCCGCGGCATAATGGTTGAGAGATTTTGCCGGCCGCACAATCAGCGCAACAAGCCTTAATTTTTCCTGGGTCCGGCGTACTTGAACGATGCTGCGTCGAGTGTTGACCCGACGTGTCCACGGGAGGCACGATGTTGGGAAGCCGTCGCAGGCTAAGCTCATGCAGCCAGTACCGAGGAATCACACATAATTATCACTGCCGGTATCTGTTTCCTCGATACCCGTGCTCTAGGCTTTATCGTTAGCACAGGACACAGTATCAGAAGCACTTCCGCCACACTGCGATTGCGAATATGGTCCCGAGCTCTGCTTTCGTCGTTGCCCCATGATATACATCCTAGCGAATCAACGTGCCAAGAGTGAATAACTTATTGCCGCATACTGTCCGTCATCATCGTCTCACGGAGGCCAACCATACCAGATACCAGATATATATGTTGCTTGCTGCCGGGGTTGTAGGGCGAGAACGGCCGGTCTCCTAGCGTTATTCTGATTGACGACGGAAATCGCACCTTCTCGTCAGGTGCTCCGCCAGGAAGGCTTCAGGGACGAGCTGCAGTACATCGAGAGGGCAGTTGACGTCTTCTGTCGGTTCGTCCTTTTCGTTGGGCTTCGCACTGTTCAATAGGGATTTGGGCATCGACAGACCTCGAGTGGTTACGCCCCGTGTAGTAACGTTTCCACAAAATAAAGCTACCAAATACATCGACGGGGTGTTCTGGGACTTTCTCCAGACGGCGCGTTCTACGATGGAGAGGGAGCACGTTTTTCCGCTATTGTTTTTTCTGAAATGACGCGGTTCCTTAAACCCAAAATCGTCGGAATGCCAAGCTTGTTTCGAAAAAGAACGTGGTTGTATACTTGGGCCATGGGGGTATCCATCGGGGCGCAATTCGATATCGGCTGAAGTCAGTTTTTTTCTGGTGGGGTATAAAATGAGCTCCTTTAGGGAGGAGCCTCAGGAATTTTAGGTTGGACCTCTATCGTAGAACGTCGTCAACAGCAGAAGACTTCACGGCGATGTCACGAGGTTCGGCGTCTCTCTTATGTATCGCGCACAAAGCGTTTTTCGGGTGGGGCGTTTAAACGTACTGCTCTGGGGCGATGTATACATGATCGGGTGGGTGAGTTGTTTTCAACAAACCAATAAAAAGTCTTGAGGGGGTGATAACTATTCAGTTGTTAGGTTCCAGGGTTCGGTATGTATCGTAGAATAAGAACTCCTCTACCGTTTTCCGTTTAACGGGGGAACATAGTAAATCGATCTAACACGGTAGGTAAAAATAGGTAAATATCTAGGTTTTTGTGTGTACCGCGAGTTCTATTCACTATGGTCTTAAGGAATCGCAACTGTTTAGTGCCAGGCGCAGGGGTTATCTATCTGGCGCCGTGAGCAACACAAATGTTTAACACGGCCTCCTGGGTTAGACGACGACAAACTATATGCTAAACGGAAGAGCAGTGCCAGCAGGTGATTCTCGCCCCTTACCCGAGGCGCCCAACAAACGCTAGGAACGTGACAGGTTTGGCGTCCTGCTGCTGAGGAGGCTTGGGAGGAAAGAGCGTCTCCACCCCTCCGCCGCCGACTGGTCCTTGAACCTGTCCAATCAACGGGAGAAGTGTAACACTCCACATTAGTTTGTGGCAGTACCTATCAACATTGTTTTTCACCACACAGACGCATGCTCACTTCTCTGTAGGCGGGGCGGTGGTATGTTTTGTGTACCCACTCTACAGCAGCAAAACCACTCGAGTTGCAATACCAGGACGACTCCACGACTAGGTGTACACCGAGTATTCAACGACCCCTATGAAAGGTTGGCGTGTTTGTACGTAGGGCGCGCCTAGGCCTTCCGCAAACGAACTACTTGGCGAATCGATGTATACTGGTAAATATTTATAGGAATAGAACTGTCGGTGCCGGGAGCTGAGGATTAATGTAGGTACCCACGTCGGGCGCGAGCGAGTACGAGGTTATCGCTGCGAGCGTAAGCAGACGTGAAGATGTAGAATCTTCATCGGCCAGCCGAGCCAGGATTTGTGCTCATTTTCTTCCGGCCACTTGGCCAAAACCAGCTGGCGATCGAAGGGCGGACAAGCTGACCGGGTCCCGTGAATTATTGGCCTTTTTAGTGGAATTAGGTGGAGCGCCGCCCTCAAGAAAACTTCCACTGCTTCCATAAAGAGTGGGTGGACTCTTCTGGAGAAGCTCCCACTGCTTCCGCGGAAGCACAGGATGCCTCCATGGGCTTCCATTGCTAAACTCAACAATGCCGGAGACTGAGCTGACCCTATCCTTCATGGTACCAACAAGCAACGTTTTGACATACTTTTTGATTCCACACAGTACAGGTCGTGCACGATGACGATGTGTAGCCTCAAGCATCACGAGCAACGTGTTCGAGATGTTGCTTGGGGATGCGCTATCGAGCGCATAGCAATGTGTTGACCATATCGCCTAATGCCGACGATAACCTGGGTATGGGCACTCTTTGCTTTGAGGACGTTGAATAAGAGCACGATGTAGTGGTATATGGGGCAGTCCCGGACCCTTGGCAGCGGAAACACAGAGATTCGAGCGTTGGCTGATATTCATGTTGCGGATTGGTTTGATCTTGCGCCCGGCCAACAAATCAACACGTTGTACTTCGCGTTGATGCTGTTTCCTTGAGCATGAGAGGTGCCTCTCCCTGTACGAACAAACAGGCGGAACTTCGTTTTTAACGGTCGGTACGAGACGAACGGCACCCATGATGACAAACTGCAAAAGTCAGACAAACGTGAGATGTCCAGCAGGAAATACTACAGTTTTGCGTTGCGACCGACGGAATTGCTTGTGCATTTCCGCGAACAGGAAGAAGAGCTGGTTTCTTGCGACATGTGGCCTGAAGATGATAATCGGAGAACTTGGACAATAGTGATATCTGAGGTCATGTTTCGAAGTACGATATACCTACCCACGATACCAATCCAAGTAATGATGCACTACAATGTGCATCGGTTTGTCTTTCGTTTGCATCAGTGTGAGCCACACGGCTGATATGACAATGTTATGGTGCTACAGCTATGTACTACGATGACATTTTCCGCCGGGGGTCAGTAAATAAAGTCTCGAAGGCACACATGTATCGGCGAAGCGTGGGAGATCTCTGAACCACCGCGTACCAAGTACGCTGATCACACGTAGGCCTGGTTTCATTGCGACCCATCCGGAAGTAAACGCTCTGTTGACTGGACGTCGACGACTGACGTTGCCACGCTGTCATGCAATTTGCAAGTCCAGCAGTACTATACGTACGTTTTCAGCACAAGCGGGATGCGACCCCAGCCAGGCCCACAATACACCATACCGTGCTCGAAAACGTTCACACATTCCCGCCTCCGCTTCCCAACTTTGGAGCCGAGGGTGCACGGGGTTTGGTACCCAGGAGTGCACGAAGTTCATATCATTCATACCAGTTTGAATGAGTTTCGACAATTCCGAGTGGTTTCTGTTCTTCACCGTATACATAAACGCCCCAACGAAAGGGGTACCAGGTCGACACGAGTACTGCTGTCAATTTGTCTTGTATCGTCATTGGGGCCGACCTTTTGAAGCATGGACTTTGTCTGGACGCTAGTGGCAGGCATCGCAGTCGGGGACCCGACCTTCTGCAGCTCGTAGCTGACCATTTTCCTGCCGACTCCACCTCCCCAGCACCTTCCCTTGTTGCGGAAGGCCATCCAACGAGAGTTGTCCAGCGTGTGCATCGCGAAGTCGATCTTCAGCTGTTGGGAAAGGGTCGAGGCGTTTTAGGTATTACCTGGCACACTCCGGTAAGCAAGCACAATACTGCCGTTGATACGCCGTACGAAGCGTCAAGCGCCGTATCCCGTTGAAGGAGAAGGGACTTTCGTCACTCGGTTTATCGACATTACGCTTGTGGAACTACTCTCCACTGGATGGTTGACTCAGGGCTAACGCGTACATGTGGTGTTGACTCAACAAGTGTAACGCGGTCAGGATAGGCTTAGAGCCGATGTCATCGGAGTAGAGCCTTTGTTTGCGTAATTTCGGTAATTTCCATCTTATTTCTTCGTGTATTTCATCTTGAGGATTTCTCTCGTTCAAGTTTTCTAAGTATGCGACGCTCAACTTTCTTGACATTGCCCTGCGTAACGTTTCCCAACCCGTGGCCGAATGCCTCTTCACGACCTCGATACAAACTCCAAAGAAATCTGGGGGAAAAACTCGTCGGTGGTAACGCTTGTTGGTCCCGACTGCCGTAGTACGCGGATACTCGGTTGCGGTGATATCTTGTACGGCAGCAGTACTACCGGCGGAAACTGCTGTAAACGAACATGAATATCGGAACGATGGATATCTGTAAACACGATGGTTGCGTGGTATATATATATATGCATATGCAGACGACGCCACAAGCAAATCGACCAACTGCTGTGCCCGAGGGTGTAACCGCTGGGCCACAGGTGGGTGCCCTGCGACGAGAGAGGTCTGCACGACGACGATGGTCGAGTAGCCGAATACTCGACAAGACAGCAGCATTCGCGTGCCTAGAGACATCGGAATGCAATACCTACTCAGTCGATACCGGGTAGCCGATTAACCTATAGTTGCGCATGAAGGTGTGGTTTGTACCGCAATATTAGTTATCAATGGTTGGCACGTGCGTGGGGCCACTCTGTCTCTCACGGGATGTTTCATATCGGCAAGTTTACATGTTTCTCCTCGTCGTACCGATGTTCATCCACGTCGTTCCTGGTGTGGTTGCTGGACATGTTGACGGGCTCAGTTCGATCCTGGTTTCTGAAAATCGACGCTGTCATAACAGCACAATACTCCTCCAGTACGGGGACGCGAAACGGAAACGGTAGATATGTGTGTTCACAAAGCTTCGTGAACATCGGAAAGTCGATAACTCTACTACCTCGTCTGACATCTTTTGTAGCGCAACTACGCCGAAACGACCTCCGATAGCTTCGAGGAAGGCTTCATGCGTAATTTCACTGGAAAAGGAGCGTGCATGTTGCTTTTGTGAGACGGGGGTATTTGTTGTACCTTGGAGGCTTGCAGAACTTGAGTGAGCTTGTCCTCGGTGAGCTGCCCTGCCGTCATGATGCTCGCCCCGGCCTGGCACGCGAGAAAGAACCAGAACCCGCGTGAAAGAAGTACGCGCCATGATGCCGGGAATGTTTCGCGGGTTGCCCACCAGACGAGAACATACTCACGGCCTCGCCGTATGTATGTACTGCGTCATCCGACATCAGCTACTGCAAAGATCTTTGAGTTTGCACATGGATACGATTGCTTTTCACCAGCACTCGTTTTCTCGACAATGACACAGAATGGTGCTTAGATACTCGAGAAGTATATATTTTCGGGAGGCTCTCGACCACGATATTTCCGAAAAACGATAGACAAATGCTCAATTTTGGCAGCCTTGCCCGTTCTGGAAAAAAACGAGCGCCGGAAAAAACAATCGCGCACCTCAGCACGATATTACTTCGACACCGATGCATGCTGCAAATTCTCGGAGACAAACTACTCGTCATGAAATACCACGAGGCCGTGGCGCGAGGAACCATGTGTTATGCTTCCTGTCGCAGATCATGGCTTACCTTAGCGAGGGAGTTGACCGTGCGCGCGGCTCGGTTTAATTCGTGGGAGCTGATGGGTAGACTCGAGCCTCTCATGTGGTCGAACGCGGTCGCCCTGAGTCGCAATGTATCGCAACAGTTGGGATGATCGTCCTCAAACGGCCGTTCTATGTTACCACTATCAACCAGTCGACGCGCAAGGTGAAATACAAATGACCTGATCTGCAATCCTGCACAGCTTGTGGTTTTTCGGGTGTTTTCTCCGGTAGCCTCGTCCGTCGTGCCCAAACGGGCTGCATCAAAATAGGCCAAAGTCCTCCACGTGCAGTATGTTAGTGAGAGCAGAACAAAAAGAGAACATACATGCCACCGATATATCATCCAATATATCGTTATACGTACGTGCATAGAGCAGACACACACAACACACGAATATTCGTGTTACGTCGGGTGCATACACCATTCTGTTCATCTTGGCTCTCCTTCTCCCTCTGGCGTCAAGGTGGGCTCGATACCGGCAGCGTCGGGGTCGCGTCCGGAAACATGCCGGATGCGCCCAAACAATATTCACCACAGTCAAGGCCCCTTTTAAGCCTACCGTACTGTCATGTTTTCAGTGGAATTCCTTGATGGCTCTCCGTCGAGATACGATTGCCGTCAACCCCGGCTACGGCAAATATCGTTGAGCTCGTACAGGAGTGCGAGTTTTTTCTTGCGCTGGTTATTTCTACAACGGTAAGGGCGCTGGTAAAGCGGAGAGCGTTCTATTTTTGGAAGGCTTTTGTCCAAGACATTTTTAAAAAGCACTTTGTTCGGTTTTATTACGGGGGACCATACATAGTGAATGGAACCGAATATTGTGCATAAAAATAGGCGAATATATACGTTTTTGGGTGCATCGTAGGTCCTACTTACTGTGGTCTCCCGTAATAGCAGCTTTCCCGTTGTGAAAAAACTCGAGGGTTGAAAAACGAACATATCCCTGTGCCAATTCAACGATCTGTATGAAATGAGTTCTGCAATCAGCTGTTCACGCCGAACGTATGGGGGGTGAATATACAACCAGCCATCACTCAACACTCTTCCCGTTTTGCTGTAGCACGGCAAGTTGTCTGTTCGCGCGCAAACGATGTAGGCGGAACCAATCAACACTATATCATCAATTCAGCTTGTTTGTGCTACCCCTCACCTCCGAGTCCAAGCCCAACGTCTTGCGCACTGTTGTCCTCGACCCCGCGTCGGTGAAAGATTCAGCTGAGAACGCTGAACATAAGATAATCTATCAACAAGCAACATCTGTATCCCCGCGTCCCGCTTGCAGGAAGGCCTCTGCTCTTAAGGAGCACCCGCGAATGAGCGAAAGCATATGTCTCGGAAATACGATATACGACGCGTTTTGCTTTCATCGGTTTGACAGTATACTTCGTACGCGCAGTACAGGACAGAAACCCCTAGCTCGTCAGAACGGTCATGCTCCATCTCGTGCCTTCGGGTGGGCGCAAAAAGCGATATACGCTGGCTCTATTATAGTGATTCCTCTAGATGCTGGCTACCGCGGCGATGCCGAGGACTTCCAGCCTGAGCGACAGGTCATTCGAAGGCTGCTGTACAGCCCCACAGGACTGTCAACGTTTTTTCTTGGAGTTGTACACAATTGGTTTGCTTTCTAAAAAAAACCGTCCGTTCCCATTTTTTGTTTCGTTCCCATTTTCCCGTTTTGTCTATGGCATGTAAAACGATCAGATCGCACCTAAAAGCGGCGTCACTAAACAGGTCGTGAGTCCCCGTAAAGACTTTGATCGCTGAGCCGATGGTGCCGCCAATGTCGCCCTGTAGAGCCTCGAGGGCGAATTGAGTGTCCAGAGGTCGACCGATCTTGAGCGCGTCGCCGAAGTGGCGCTTCAAGGCAATGGCGCTTATCGTGAAGTCGTGGACCACCTACGGGGTAGATGGAGTGGGGAATGAATGCTCCAGAACGGATAGACCCTATTTATCCTCGAAATCCGACAACGGGTTTTGGAAAGGAACGTCCTGGGAGGGTAATGTCTACGTCACATCTCTCCCGTTTTCGACAGGTTTGTTGTATACTGTACGTGAAATTCGGCTGGGCATCGTTTTCAGCAGCGAAAAGGTACGATATCTTCAGTATCAATAGCACAACAACATGCCGTCTGATACCTCGTGTCCCACAACATGTGCATATATATATATCGCAAGTAATGCGAAGATTCAAATACTAGAATCGTGCATAGGCACAAACAATAAGACGCGAGTCGAAAAGGGAAGAACGTGGAGAACCCTTCTGTTCGTAAAATTGCATGGCGCAAACCCCAGGGGGGAGGAGGGAGAGAGGCCGAACCTATGTCCGCTCGCACCTGATAAACGACTACATCAGGGAGCAGGAGACAGAGGAGCGGAATAAACCAGATGGGATGGAAACAGAAAACGGAGCACCGTCTGGCATCTCTCTCTCATCATGAACATATTTGTACAGTACTTGGCATGAAGGCAACTCTTCTTGGTTGAAATTCCGACAAGTCTATGAGGTCTGGCATCACGACGCGAACAACGCATTGGAGCGCAAACATCTGGCGATCGCTCCCTTATCATAGCGAGCGGTGTTTCGGGCCTGCCCCGGCGGTGCCGTTGTAGTGCAAACCCGCACCCAAGAGGTGGGCTAGGAAACCGACAATGATCGGCGGGGGGGGGGGCTTCTAAGACATACTTCATTTTTTCCCCCGACCATCCATCCGAGGTTAATGTTTGCTGGCTTCTTTTTGAAATCCTGACACTGGAATGTTCATATTATTTTAGGGGTAATTATGAAAGCGGCCCCCCTCCCGCGCGCGTACGAGTACGACGTCGTTCTTGGGCTACACCATTACCTATGGATGGCCTTTTTCGTGCGAAAACGGTACGTGGTATGATGTGATACCTTCGTCGAACCTTCATCTTCGAGGAATGGGAGCAGCTGGTCACGCAGGAGCTTGTGCCCAGCTGGTGTCCTCTCTAGCGCCGCCACGTCGAACATGAACGCCGCACGGCTCATCGACCAGCTTCCGGCGATCTGACGCGCGCACAGACAACAGGTTGCTGTAGAAGCGAGTTCGAACGCAACCATGTTCAAACTGGCTGTTCAGAACGGTCTTACGCACGTACAGCACGTCGTGGAATACCATACTCTACATGTTTTTTTTTTTTCCGTTCCCCCTGCAAATACGATTCGTATTTTTTTGGTATATTTTAATTTTCCTGGAACACTGCTGTGCGCAGGGCGCAGGGATCGTACGAGAACATGAATCAATCAACAACATACTTGACAAAAACCCACATAACCAACAATAATGACGTTTTCTCTTTCGGGAAAGTTATGAGTGATCAATGTTGAAGGTCAAGCTGCATATTGTAGGATGTCAAAGGAAATATTAAAAATAATAATGACCACGGCGACGACGACGAAGACAACAAAGTAAAGGCAATCGAACTGTGACGCGTGCCTCGTTGAAGGCATGCAGCACCGTAATATCCGTTTTTTGAAGAAGACCGCAGTCTCGTCTTCAGGGCAACCTGCTCAGGATTCGAGTGGCTTGTCCCCATAACGGAACTGCAGTCCTTCGCGGCAGCAATTCCTAGGTGAGGCTCTCGACTTGAGGAACAGCTTACCTCACTTACACTACTCATATCACGGTACTCGTAGTAAAAAAGCTGGTTTAGAAGACACAAAAAAAAGCAATGCAACGTACCGTGTATGAAAACTTCTAGCGCCTAAATCAGGAACAACTCTTCCTGGAGGGCCATAGTATATAGGACCCATGGTACGCACAAAAACCTATATATATATATATAGAACTACATACTTAGATCACAACCCCTGAGCGTGCTCGGTTGGTGCATCCCTGGCGTCTCAGAGCTCCCACTTCCAAACCGCCTCTTTTCATTACTTGCCGGACCTTTCCAGCAGTTCTTTGTTTTCTCGGTCCTTTCTTCCTTTTTTACTTCTTTCGTTTCGTGAGCGTGCGTGTTCTCCGAGCACGGCATCGCGGGAGGACCCGGCACCGTCGCGGGTGTCAGCGGGTGCTGGCGGGTAGAGGGGGGGTTGCAAGGAGCGCGGTCGCCGCTTTCGTGCCTAGGCGTCGCGTGTGCCTCGACACGAGGGATGCATGAACGGGCTTTGTCTGGCTTCGATTTATGATTGTTGATGGAGTATGTACTAGTTATGAAGGTCGTTCGGGAGGGCAAGATAATATTCGAGCGGTGCTTATTTTTGCGACCACGCTGAAGTTGAAAGAGGGACGTGTGCAGTTTGAACACCAACGTTATCGAGCTGGCGAACGACGGCCACGGTGAGCACCGGGCTTCACGCGAGGTGGGCGACGGGGCTGATTGTGGCAGAGGGTGATAAAAGCTTTACCCGGACCGAATCGGTAGCGAGGTGGTCGCGAGAGGGGCGGGCGGCGTACGAGGCTGAGAGAGAAGCTCTTCAGTGCGATTTTTTCTTTTCTTTTCGACAGGGTGTCAGGTGTTCCACTCAGGCAGAAAAATATTACACGAGAGGGGACGGTTTTTTTTTCCTTTCCGAGTTTTCGGTTTCATTTTCATTGTTTTCGCTGCTGTGCCGTGCTGTGTGCTTTCGCTTTCTTCGTACATGCCGTAGTACAGACATAGAGCATATCGAAAGAAGAAAATAAGTACAGACAGTAGTACCCTACCTGGGGTATGTACGTACGTACGACATCCGCGACGCGAAGCGTATATGTGCCATCCAAGCTGACTTCGGAGCTCTTTTTTCATGAAGCATGGCGGCGGGACTCTTGGCATTATCAAGTCGCCGGTTTGCAATTACGATCCTTGCAAAAACTAAACTCAATCGTGGACCTCTGTTCGCTTCGCATAATTTGATGTACTGTTTTCCTTCCTGAGCGAGCGTAGCGGGCGGCGTAGGCCGCCCGCGGAGCGAAGCGCCTTGTATTACCTATTTTTACCGACAATATTTGGTCCTATTCACTATGGTCCCCCGTAATATGATTTTCTCGCTACAACATCAACATAATAAGCTACCAGTATACTATAATAGCAAGACCCGTTTCAACTCCCCCCAAGGCAGATCGTGACTTTGGCTTCGTCCCTTAAACTTTATGATAGTACCAAAGCACTATATATATGTAAGCGGTAGTACGCGCGATCAATCTACCACACACAGCCTGCAAATATGAGTTTCGACCGAATTCCTCGATCTCACAGCTATTGTTCTATATAATATATACCTGGTACATATATAATTGTTTTACAACGGCATTGAGGGGAGTCAAAGAGTGTGGCCTGATGTCACAAAAAAAATATTTAGGTCACAACGTTCGACCCTTAGCGCGTGGCAACCGCGACAAGTTTCTTTTTGACGGAGACAAGGAAGGTGTACCGGGGTAACGGTAGTGTTCAGCCCTAACCATGACACAGGGGAGCATGCACGTCCTCTGCAGAGAGCAGGCACGGTGTACCACGTCACGTATGTATCCATTGTTTTACACGGTTCGGGTTTGTACGCATCCCGAGCTGCGCCGATGCTAGTCTGGTACTGGTATCAGGTACCTACCTGTACGTCAATATTCCCGATCGTCGCTACAGCACTATTGTAATATACCAGGTAGGTCCACAAATAACTGGGTCGACCTCGTTCACGTTCAGAATCAGCTATTCTTCACAGTGTTAGGTTATTTACTGCCTGTCTGTAGTGAATCACTACCATCTATGACTGAAACTGCATACTGTAAAAAAAGTGGGAATCGTACGAAGCTTGCCCGCCCGCGGAACGGTGATACACCCGTCTGTAGGGGCCGAAAACATTCGGTCCCACACAAGCAAAGGTGCCTGGCTGTCGAGAAGTGGGCGGCGTTGGTGTTCCGACACGTAGAACCTCGCTGAGGACAGAGGGGGCATCGCGACAACCCACCGAAAACATACGAAGGATAAATTGAAATGGTGACTATACCGCGTGTGTCATCGCCACGACATCGACGAACCCGGCATATCACCTGCTTTACAGGAAACGAGGCAATCCCGGGATGATTGCGTATTGTCTGTATCTAACTACCTACTACGTGATCATCACAGGAAAACAAGATACCTTTCATATGTATGTATGTATGTACATCCATACGTATCTTGACACTTTGATTACATCGTATTTCCTTCGCCCTCTTCATGTTTTTTTTTCGCTCCACTGGTTCCTCGATTTCAAGATCCCTCAGTCCAGTGTTCTAGACTTCGGTGCGCTAATATCTCACATCAACCACCTTGAATACGATATTTTTAGAGTGGGTATAATAGCAGTATACCTGGTATGCTTTACGACTCGTACGTATGACTACTGCTGCAATGCAGTTGTCCTGCGACACAGCAGCAAGCAGTCTACACTATTACGGCGAACAATTACGGCGAACAAACACCCGTCCGTCGAGCACAACAGATGGTCCACGGGGGTTTGCAAGGGGGAGAGTAAAAAGTGTACTGCCGTAGATAATTTCCCGCGTCCTCGCTCTATACTCGTAGACGTATATATTTGACGTGATACATGGCACACAACACACATTGACAGCCCACCTTGATGATCGAGATCTCTCCACCGTCGGCACCCAACCTGCGGCCCTCGAGCTGGAGAGCGATCGCATGCCCCGTGCAGATCAGCTTCAACGATGGCCCCACGAATTCATTGCATTTGTTGGTGCTGTCAATAAGAAAATACGAAGGAATATACCCGCTCGGACCAGAGGGCGGCGTCGCTGTCTCCTCCTTGGTCGTCCCGACATACCTGTCTCTGGTGGTCGCGGTCTTCCCGGTTTTGGTTGGCCCGGAATACTCGACCTTGGACGTCCCGGAAGGCTTCGTTATCCTCGCAGTAGTGTGCCCAGATTTTTCTGTCGGTGCTGCGCGCCTGGTGGTTTTGGTCGACGCAGAGGACGCCTTCTTGCTCGACGTACCATCACCCCCTGCGTTCTCCACCAAGCACAATCTTTTCGTTCGCTCGTCGTACCGAACTGACGGCAGTTGGCCCCTCTGCAGGCAGCATTTCAGCTGATGACCGTGGAGCTGGAAATTTGACCGGTGCACCGACGCGTACGCCCTGGCGATGTCCCCCAATAACACCGGCCCTTTGATTTGAACGACGGCCGCAAACTCTCTGGACAGCTGTTCCCAGCAGGGCTCGAAGTTCACGCCGTTTTCAGCCATCCCGCTCAGAACCGCGTACAGTAAGTAGTTGGATAGGGGTTGCTGCACGGGTAATCCTTTACTCGGAGTGGGGCATGGGATGACTGGGGCGATGTGGCGCCTTTCCTTAACGAGGGCATATGTGTATGTTGACGTGTTCGTCCCAGATGGAGCTTCGGTTGGTTGAGCAAATGAACTACAGCAGCAGTAGTTATAAACTGGAATCTGCCCGCGTACGACAGGTCGATACCAAAACAAATGAAATTCGTACACTGCCCGCCGATTTCGGGAATTAAAAAATAGGACTCGATGGGGTCGAATTTACTTCGAACATGTACCAGGGAGTCGTGCTCCGTACTGTACTGGAGTCGATGTTGCTAAACCATCGCTCGCAACAGAGGAGTCGAGTTTCTCCAGGATGAGTCCAGCTCCTCGGACACGTTCCTCATCTGGGAGGGATGTAAACTACTAGAAATTTGAGTGGTTTGTCCCCAAAATGGGACTGCAGTTCTAAATAGGTTGAAAGGTACATTTGAGCTTTTGCCCCAACTGTAGCACATATATTTTAACTTTAATTGGTGGAATAGTTCAAACCAACCCACGAAATACGTCTTTCGGCAAGAGTTTTCTTACACGCTACGCTCATGCCACTCCGAAGGGAAAACTTGTACGAGTATATATTCGAACACAACCGAAATCAAGCAAGCACCATCATAGCGCTGGATGTGTCAGTTATACAGCAGTACAGCAGTAGTAGTATTTATGTTCACCTCTACGTTGGGTGGACAATTTAACCGGTCGGTGCAGGCACGATTGCGTGGCCGGTTGTCAGATTGCGTGATCGGTTAGCGGGGGGTTTTCGGTTCGCGGGGTTTTTTAGCAGGCCGTGCGTCACAACCAATTTGCCAATTTGGCCCTGGCTTTGGACGAACAGCTGTATTCCGCACAGTGCGGGACAGGGAAAAAGGGTACGAACATACGTTTACGTATCGCACTTTTACCTATGCTCGTACCGGGTATCAATCATACCGTCATAACGCGGGGTAATAATGAAGATATCGAAATATTTACGTCATCGATCAATGTTATGTAGTCGTTACTGCTGCGATCGGGGGCCAACATCAGATAGCACAAGTACTGCTGTAGCAGGGGGTAGTAGAAGGAAGCACTGGTTCCGTCCGTAGCATGTTGTAGCCGAGTATGAATAATTACGCCAGGGACGATGGGCATCGACCACAACGACACGTGGTGTGTGATGTTGCAGCCCGTTACGTATCGCTCCGACCAACAATACGGATATTAAAAATGCGGCATAGATGAGACCAGTGTTTGACCCCAACGAACGGGCTATTCTGCGCACGGCGTGGTTCAGAGGATAGTGTTGTAGCGGAAGAAAGACCAGCGTTTGAGTAGCTACAACAATTACGAGAAAGAGCGCAGGCCTGTGTCAGCCTCTCTCCCCCTTCTCTCACAACCGCCACTAGACAGACTCCGATGTCTATTCTTCTCTAAGGTTTCTTCGGCCACATCATAGAAGAGTGCCATGCTACGAACATAAGATTGCGATTGTCTGAGAGTGGATCATCTGTGGATCACCATCTGTCCAATACCAGCAAAGCAGCATCCTGCTGCTCGTGCCCGCCTGTGTCCTCACTTAAAGTCAAGGGTGTAGTAACAGCTATTATAGCTGAGTAGGGGGTAAAAAATCCAAAAATCCCCATCACGGTAGCATCCCGGGGCGCATTTTTCGTACGAAAACGGGCATAGGTACGGATAATTATCGGACTCCCCTCAACAACAAGCTCCGGAGAACGCCCCGGTGTGACAGTGGTATATACGCCGCCTGCTATCATACTTCGTCGGGAAAACGCCCGGGCCGAGCTGGCAAGGCCTTTTGAGTGTCGGAGATAGAGCTGTTTCCGGAGCAGGCGAGGGGGTGCTTTATAAAGGAAAACTTTTTGCCCCGTATGTGCGTATAGGTATACGCACGTGTTCTGCGCAACAACAAACAGCAGACCAGACAAAATTAGGCGCGAACAGAAAACCAAAAAAGGTGTTTTGAATGTTCCGCATTATAACCCTTTTAGGACGGCAGTCCCGTTTTGGGGACCAACTACTTGGAATTAGCCAGCGGTTCGTCCCCAAAACGGGGCTGCAGTCCTGTAAGGGTTGAAAACAATATACCAGGCACCTATTCCTGCCACACCCGGGTACTTTCGACAACCTCAGCAACAACAACGAAACACTTCTCGCCATTTGTTTGAATGCCAGGTTCATTCTCACACACATACATGGTCCTACGAGTGCGAGTTCGAATACAATCAGCTTTGGCGGGGGGGGCTTGAAAATATATCAGGCCGATGGTGGCCCGCAAAGCAAGGGAGTCGGGAGAAAGCGGTAGCATCAGCAAGGCCGAGAGATCGAACCTCGGAGAGAAAATGAGATAAGATCAAGTCTGTCACGTAAATCTCGTACAACTGTACGACTGTAGTATACCAGGTAAATAATGAGCTTTTACAGATATCGCACCCAAGAATACATGAGACTGTCAATACGTATCGAGGTCGAAAAAGCAAGCATGAAGGCAGGGAGGCGAAGGCGTCCGGAGTCCCAGACAAAGTTCAAGACTAAATCGATAGCGAAGGCTTCGCGCAACCTGAAGATAGAGCTCCGTGTCTCCTCAACGCAGCTAAATATTCTTCGAGTTCGTGGTCGAAAACGGGACTGTCAGTTTGAACCAATAAAAAATCCTCCGCAAAAAAATTGAACTCTTCAATCGTTCGCATCCTGAGTACAAGAGCAACCCGAGTACCTTCTACGTTTAGAACAATACGTAGTAGTAGGGGGAAAAGAGAAGATGTGCCGAGTTTTAACAAAGTTTGACTAAAAAAAACAACAAAGCAAAATCACCGGGATATGCAACGATCTGGTACCAAGAACTGCGCGATACGCCGAGAAGGCGCGTTTAGTCGTCCGGCGAATAAACAGGGGCAAGGGAAGGGAGCCACCGAGAAAGGCAGGACCGAGGGGTTCGAAAAGGCCGATGGCGGCGGCCCGCAAAGCAAGGCAGTCGGTAGAAAGCGGTAGCATCAGCAAAAGACCGAGAGATCGAACCTCGGAGAGTAAAAAGCTACTACTACTTACTACTGTAAGATGAGGCCTGTCACAAGAAGCTCTTCGCGAAGCAACAAGACCTAAACAAATTTCCAGGACCACAGAAAATAGAACGTCCGTGTCTCCTTTTTCCAGCAAATATGAAATACCAGGTATCCCTCAAGTTCCGGGTCGCCGGGCTCGTCGGTGGCGCGAGATTCCGAGACGCGCGCACGGGAGACCACCCGTCGAAGGCCGGCTCGCCCGACCCTCGAGGAAAGCGGTCGAAAAAGCAAGCTCGAAGGCAGGGGAGCGAAGGGGTCCGGAGTCCCATACAAAGTTGAAGATAAAATCGGAATTTTAAGGTTCGCTCATAGCGGCCGAGATTCATTGTATATAAATCTATACCAGGTAACCAGGTATGAGCAGACCAGGCAGTATTTTTTTTTAACTCGTAGAGTGCGAGGACTCGGAGTAATTCCGGGTTGAATACCGTGTGGACATACTCCCAGTGTTTAGTATTTAGGCCAGTGTACCGCGAAAAAGCTCTCAGTCAGTGGTCGGAGTACGAGCATCTGTGTGCAACACAAACATTCCTGGCGACAACTAAAAAAGTTGGTTGGTTGCGGGTGGGTATACCTTTTCTCGGCGCATGTTACACGGCTCCGGCGTACGAGTATATCAGTAGAGTTGTACGAACCCCTTCCAGAAACGTCCCGGGTACTCGGGAGTGCAACCTCTCTCTCGTCAACACTCTTCACTGGTACGAGTAGTACCCCTAAAAATATTTGTGCGCGATAAGTTGGATGGAATATTGCTGTAAAAGTCTAGTGCTGCTGCTATTATTGCTCCTGATGCGAGTACAAAAATATTCCACCTTTTTGTTGTCGGGGGCTACGTGGCCGCTGGACCTCGTATCTTGTCACCATCATCATATACCTTTACTCGTATCTTACTGTGGGCACCCTGTCAACTGCACCTCACATAATAGTGCTGCAACCGACAGCTAAAATGCACATACATGGTACCTACCACAACAAACTTGAGTTTTACTCGAGTCATGCTTATAGCTTCCTGACCATGGAATCATCTCAAACATTTTGCATTACGTAGATTGGAAAAGCACTTACTTGGCTTTACACTATGCTCATCGTTGGCGATCTACTGGAACATCGAGATGACCAAAACGGCTATCTCGCCAAGCAAGGTCTGTCTCATTGGCGCGGGACTACCGTCGTAAGTACGCGCAAAACTGGGTATAGCGTCTCCCACCACGCCTTCCTTCTAGCGCAAAATCCAATCATCACATCACTCCTCAATAGCTATTCGACACACCTTCTGCAAGTGCGGGCCTGATTGCTCTCCCGCCGCGACGTGGGGAGCCTCTTCGGTGATACACACGTGGCCAATCGGCTACCCCCAAAAACCCTCCAGGGAACAATTTGACCCTCCAGAGGGCGAGGCCACCCTCCAGAGGGTGTTTGAGGCTTGGAGGGCCAGGCCTTCCGCCCTCTAGAGGGATTTTTTTCTTTTGGTACCCTGTACAGGCTTGTCATGTGCGCTAGCCTCTAGAGTGGGCTGTCTATATACCGCTGGAGGGCCGTGCGGCAGGTTTGTTCCGGAGGAGGGAAATGACCGTTTCAACCCTCTAGAGGGGTTTGTATTGAAAACTCTGGAGGGAGGTCGACATTTCACCCTCCAGAGCGCCTTGGCGATTGTCTAGGGTATGAGGTTTCGCCCCTCTAGAGGGAGCTCTTTGCTGATGTGACGGCTGGAGGTCTCTACTAAATGCTAGCCTCTAGAGTGGGCTGTCTATATACCGCTGGAGGGCGTGCGGCAGGTTTGTTCCGGAGGAGGGCAATGGTTGTTTCAACCCTCTAGAGGGGTTTATATTGAAAACTCTGGAGGGAGGTCGGCATTTGACCCTCCAGAGCGCGTTGGCGATTGTCTAGGGTATGAGGTTTCGCCCCTCTAGAGGGAGCTCTTTTCTGATGCGACGGCTGGAGGTCTCTACTAAATGCTAGCCTCTAGAGTGGGCTGTCTATATACCGGTGGAGGGCCGTGCGGCAGGTTTGTTCCGGAGGAGGGTAATGACCGTTTCAACCCTCTAGAGGGGTTTATATTGAAAAGTCTGGAGGGGGGTCGGCATTTCACCCTCCAGAGCGCGTTGGAGATTGTTTAGGGTATGAGGTTTCGCCCCTCTAGAGGGAGCTTTTCTGATGCGACGGCTGGAGGTCTCTACTAAATGCTAGCCTCTAGAGTGTTTGCGTGCCGTTCGCTCTGGAGCGCCGTGGGAAATAGTTGCCCAGGTGGAGGTCTATGATGAGAATGGGCAGCCTCTGGAGGCACATTGACATTGCACCCGCTGAAGGTGGAACAACATGCTACCCACCAGAGGCCTTGAGATTGCGCACGCTTGTGAGGAATGGTCATGTCGCCCCCCAGAGGCATTGTGACTGCAGCGATTCGATCAGTTCCCCTCCAAAGGCTGGCTGTACCTGCCCTCCCTTGAGTGATTCGTGGCTTGCTCGAGCCTTTCTTTGGACGGAAATTATCCAAATTACCTCCCAGCGTCTTGCTTGACGAACCCTCCGGCGCTTGTGAATTGAGCATTACACGCCATGGGGTGGCCGTGGCGTATACACCAGTAACAACGCGATCCTTTTCTGGCCAAGGCTCGCGAATTGTGATGCGAACATCGATCATAGACAGCCTATAGAATGGCGTTTCTGCCTGAGCACAAACGCTTCGCTGCAATTCCTTATAATATCTCGGAATATTTCAGTCTGAATTCTTGACTACTTGATTCTCGACATATGTCGCGTACTATACGCTCCGGGTCCAGACCGCACATACACACATACCGCTGCACAGCGGCAGCCTGTATCCAGTGGCTATTATAGTTGGGTTTTTTTCAAAATACGTTGCTTCAACCCCTATGAAAACAAGCTTCACAAGCATTTCGAAACCCTCAAAAACCGCCAGTCCGTTGAAGCCACACGCTGCACGCCACAGCTCTTGCCGATGGCAGCACTAGCAGCAAGCAATTACAGGCGATATACACATTCCCGTCGCATATACTCGTAGCTCTGAGCATGTGAAATCATTGAGTCGAAACGCTGTGGGTGAGGGCGTGGAGGGGCACCTAGGCCGACAATTTGAAATACAACTACCAGGTACAGCAGTACGCGAGCGTCCCTCCAAAACAGAAGCCTTTTTCGAAATGGACGAGACTGGAGAGCTGGAGAGGACAGCTCTCTCCATGGACTAGACGACCAGCGACAGCGTTGATGGCAGCTATCCCAAGGTGAGAGTACGCGAATGCTACTTTCCTTGTGGGTGGGCAACACATCATAGCTTGGAGTGGACCGCGTGATATATACAGCAGTGGGTCCCCCTGTCTCAACTATTTCTACTCGGGGTACTGCGGCTGTGGTGTCGTACGAGGGGGTCACGCTTTTTGTACGTCTGATCAGTGATAGCTCTCCTAGCCAATCGGAGCGATGCTACCAGATTTCCTTCTCGCCACCTAATGCTGTCCCTCTTGTTAGACCCACAGCAGCAAGGAGATCACTGCTGCGCTCTTCATTTTGTGATGCCCTGCTGGTGTACCTGTTGTACAAGTTTTTTTTTTACCCCACGGCATAAATTCAAAGACCCAACGGGCTGCATTTTGAATTTTGAACTTCGAGCATCTTTTTTTCGTACGAGTATTACGTACCAGGTACTACTGTGGTACGTGTATACGTACATCCATCCTGGTACTGCTGTACTCTATAGCAGCCACAAGCGGAGATTTTTTGTACAGTACGTTTGTTTGTATGATACCTGGTACGTATGTTAGGCATCACCTGGTGTTTTCCCATTTGGTACTATGATCCCGCAGTGGGCCCATCCCATTCGACACCCGGCTCCCACTTGGAGGTTCAGAAATACATACATGTTGTACGAGTTTTTTTATGCTCCACGGCATACATTAAAAAACCCCAACGGGCTGCATTTTTGAATTTTGAACTTTGATTTTTCCACGTACGTACATCCTCGTACTCTCCAGCCACCAGCGGAGAAAATGTACGTACGTGCAAACTTGAAATTTGAGTGGTTTGTCCCCAAAACGGGACTGCGGTTCTAAAAGGGTTAACTTTTTTTTTTACAGCAGTAGGTTGGCACGTATATTTTATATCACCTTGTATTTTCCCATTTGGTCATTTGACCTATCGCATTTGACACCCTACTCCCGCTTGGAGGCGCAGAAATATGATCAACCCTCCGCAGGAACCGCCGAACGCCCACCTGGCATCCTGGTCTCATTTGGTGCCATGTGTATATAATAGGCCATGCAGATCTACACCAACTCCAATGCTATCTGCTATACATACAGCCGTTTTGAAGCTACGTGCACTGAAGAGCCTTGGACGTTCGTGGGATTTCTCTGTGTCTCAGTCCTACGGGTACTGCTGTGCTGTTGTACTGCTGTAGTTGTCTGGTAGACGTCTGCCACGGATACTCTACTTTTCTGTCTCGCCCATTAAAGGTTTTTCAACTACAGCAGTTCAACCGCATATCGCTACCCCTGTAGCGTGCAGTTGGGGAGTGATTATCTGCAGGCGGCTTATCCCGATGGCCATGTCGGCGTCGAGAGTGCCAAACACCTCATCGACGTAAACATATTCTTGTGGTTGTTTTGCATCCTTCTTACGCTGAATGCTATCCGTATTGTGTACCAGGTCTTTTTTTTGGTGTGGCAGATGCTGCGTCTGTTCGCTTTCAGGAAAGGCCGGCTTGCGTTCAACCTTCAAAACAGACGTGCAACCTACATCGGCGAAGAGGCGGACGCCGTGGCAACTTTCTGCCGCTGTCTCTGCCCTTATCTCCTCGGTGAGTGCATGTCGCCACCGCTGCTGTACAAGCAGTTGACCACTGTTGGAGGTTGTTTTAGAAAGAGTTTTAGCCAAAATCAGGTATACCTGGTCATTTTTAGGCCAAAATCGATTTTACCAGAAACAAGTTCAAAACACACGCCAGGAGCCCTGCTATTGGCCAGACTGACATCGTCACTGATTTTGGTTCGAATTGGTCAAGGGTTTACCTGATTTATCTACAAGTACTCTGTCTAGCTTTCAACTTTTAACTGATTTGGGCCTATTTTGAACCAATGATAGGGGCCATACGTACACAGTTTTTTCTCCGCGTATGCGTGTGTGGTCCATCGGTTGCACAATTCTTGTGTAGAAACTCGTACGTAAGTACGCATTCATGCGTACACTCGTACGCTCTGTGTTTGTACGTACCAGTAGTACGTACGTATTTATGCATACATGTCGCAAGGTGATTCCATTTTTCCTTCTTTGGGGTGTACGGCAAGTATGTCAGATGACCGCATTTTCACCCCTTGACGGACAGCAACTTTGCCTCGACATGCCTCGACTGACACCAAACTACTGTGTTACAGTACCTGTTAGGTTTTAGTTTGGAACATCGGCCCTACATCCTTGACAGCGCACGTTGTACTCCTGATATCTTCGGTGTACGATGTACTTCAGTTGTTATGATGTGTACTCTGTTGTTTTCTATGACCTATACCCTAAATAAAACAAAATAATTCAGATTTGGGAGGCCACACGCTATATATGTTGAGGCGCAGGTGTTTTTATATAGATCTCCATGGACTAAACGCCGATTGTGGCGCGCGTTTTGTACTTGGTTTTAGTATTAACTGATTTTGGCCCAAAAATCGCCAGGTATACGTACCTGATTTTGGTCACAGCCCTTTTTGAAATATGTACCACGTAGATAAAGCTACGTAGCTAGAGGTCGGCCGCCATAGTTAGGATTTTCCGCATCCCATTTGAGAACTATACCGTGCCAGTTGTTGAAGTCGCGACGACCCAACTCAATTCCGTTGCATTCTCCCAAACGTCGACTACCAGGTATGTACTCTTGATTGCACTCGCACATATTCGGCCCGGCCCACGTACCATATTTCAGGTAGAACCGATGACGATGAGCCACAGCCATCAACCGACGGCGACGGCAGGTTAAAAACAAGAGCTCATAGAAGTCAGAGTGGCCCCGTCGACGACACGGAGGAAATTCACAAGAGTCCACAGGCGGGAGGAGTAGCGATGGCGAGGGCTATAGCCAAGACAGCTGTTGCGATGACGATCACCGGGGCCTGGTCGAAGAAACCTCCACTCGCGGGGATAACTTGCCATGGACGAAGACTCTTCTTGTGTAGGTTACGGCCTTTCAGCCATAGACGACAAGGAGGGGGGAAGGGGGTGAGGCGGCTGGCGCCTGAACAGTCGTGGATGATTACTAGGATTATGATTAGTCGGGGGGAGGGGGGGATCAGAGCATCAGGGCATGTCTGTTTTCTATCGATTGGATTGCGTTCATATTCGTTGTTTTCCCGTGCTCGATGGTGGCAGGTGTGAGTAATTTTGTTGGGATGCCCCTGTCCTATGTGTTGTGGCTGCGCCATCTCTGTTCGGTTGCAGTGCCCGCAGGGTGTGTTTTGTTCAAAGCGCGTGCACAGGTTGCCACAATGTGATGCCCCCTCATGTGTTCGAATGATGATACCGTCTTCGTTTTTGTATTCTGGCCAGTTGGTGCTGGGAATTTCAATATCCACATCTCTGTGTCTGGCTGCTGCCTATATTGTAATTGTTTGTCGGCGAAAGCTCAAGACAGGGGGGTTACTAATTTTTGTGAATTACGTATGATACTCGCTCAACCACGACATGTGGGGAGTTGTTATACTGCTGTTGCCTCATTGTGGCGCATTGGTTTAGAACTCGTCAAAGAGAGGCACGGGCTTCCCCGAAGCATACGCACGTAGATGCATTGAGCAGGGAGGAAGCAGAAGGACACGCAAGGGGTAGGTTAGGCGGGTATACCACGCCGCACGGTCGACATACTGTACACAGTGTTGTACATTACATGCCCGCTACCGGTGTTTGTATGGCGTAGAATAGTCTCGAAAGGCGTGGCAGATATAGGACATCGTGTGAAAACAACTGTCCACACAGGGCCAGTTGGATTGAGCAAACATGTAGTAGATTCATAATATAAAGCAAAATATTTGATGCAACAATGTTTACTGTTTCCGCATATCTATAAATATAGGGGGCGCGTATGACTGTCAGTGTCTTGTGGCGGTTCACCGTACAAACCCACTATTAATAGATGTCGGTGTGATGGGTGCGTTTTCGACTGCACTGTAGGGTCGCCCTTTTTTGGGCACCCTCCAGCGGGTACGGTCTCATATACCCTCCAGAGGGTTTTGCGGGGTGGCGTCAGCCTCCACAGCGTGCGCGCCGGAAAACTCTGTACGTCGATGTGGTGGGTCTGAAAATTGCCGCGCGATAGTGTCACCCAATTTTGGGCACCCTCCAGAGGAAAAGATGTTCTGCCCTCCAGAGGGTTTCTACTGTGACGCCGGCCTCCAGAGCGTGCGCGGCCGACCACTCTGTACGTCGGTGTGGTGGGTCTAAAATTTACCGCACGATAGTATCGCCCTATTTTGGGCACCCTCCAGAGGGAAATATATTCTGCCCGCTAGAGGGTGTTTGTTGTGACGTCGGCCTCCAGAGCGTGCGCGGCCGACCACTCTGTACGTCGGTGTGGAGGGCCTAAAATTTACCGCACGATAGTATAGCCCATTTTTGGGCACCCTCCAGAGGGTAAGATATTTTGCCCTACAGAGGGTGTTTGGTGGTAGCCGATTGGCCACGTGTGTATCCTTCTGGGACGCAACTGCCGAGCAAATACAGGAGTTTTTATTTTTTTACTAGTAATAATTGGTGGTAATGAGGCACGACCTCGGTAATACCTACCTGCAGTATAGTCATTTCTGCGATGCCTCATGCTGGGCGCATGCGGATTATTTTTGTACCAGGTATATTATTGTGCTGAACGAACGAACTCGAAAGAATATCTACTATACGGACGTACTATTAATACTGCTTTGTACTACTGCTGTACGCCGAGTGCATCTCAATAATTTTCATAAATAAATGTTCTTGGCCTCTCCTGACTCTTGATAGGAAAAAGTACTGGATTTGGTAGGGTTGGGTACTGGCGCTGCGCGCCAGTACCAGGTGTACTGGCTGCGTCGGCAGCCAGTACACTGGGTCCAAACAGTACACTGGTGTCGCGGCCCCGCCGGAGGCGCCCCCGGAGGGCCCCGCTGGAGGCGCCCCGCCGGAGGCGTGTTTTTACGCGATTTGGCTTCACTAGAGCATATTTTTTGGGTGATTTTGGGCCACTCGGATGGTGCCGGACTCGTGTGTGAACCACTAAAACTGAAGAGATTAAAGGTACAATAATCAGATCTGATTATTGTTTTTTGGCTGATATCTTGAAGTTGGTCGGTGATATTCATCACATGACAGCATGACAGCTAGCGTATTGAACATATTCATGAACAAGCTGCTTCCGAAACATGTTGAACCAAGTTGAAAACCTAGTAGACTGCATTAATTTTTCATTTGAACCCATCCTTACTTGACAAGTTACTTGAAGCGATGGACAAATATTTCAGTTGGAAATCGTAATGCTAGAAAATGCGCAAGTAAAAAGGCAGAGCAAACCCGTACAATCTCATGCAACGACAACGTGTAATGCATAGTGGCAGCTGCAACAAAGACGACTCAAAGGCGCAGCAATAAATGAATAGATGAAAAAGCAGAAGCAAAGAAGCAGGAAAAGCCACGCAGAGGTAAAAGGCGTTGGTCGAAGACAGCAAAAACAAAACTGCCCTGCCCTGCCCTCTCGCCTCATCAAACAAATAGTCACAACTTCACAGACTCCCCCCTACCCCAAAAGAGGCATAGTGTAGGATGTACGTAAGTGGGCCAAGTACTGGCTGTACTGGCGGTCTCAAATCCAGTACTATTACGGGGGACCATAGTTAATAGGACCCAATATTGTTAGTAAAAATGGTTAAATATCTAGGTTTTCATGTGTACCATAGGTCCTATTAACTATGGTCCCCCGTAATAGGAGTACTGCCAGTACAGGAATACTGCCAGTAGATACTGATCCAGGACCCAACCCTGGGATTTGGTCGTGTGTATCCTGGTTTCCACCTCGAAATCCGGCATAGTAATATGAATACGAAATCTACGCTGCTGTGACCACAGAACTTGTATCTCCCAGGGATCGAGGAATCGGCACGGACACTGTGCTGTGGTCGTGCTGGATGTCGACGGGTAGAAAGGGTCAAGAGCACACAACACACTCGACATGTTTTGTCCAGCAGAGTGTTGTTAGTATAGTGTTTTCTGGTTGAAATTCAGCACAATAAAAATCTGCATCTCACATGTTTTGTCCAACAGAAAGAGCTTTTTCGTAACAGGTGCCACCACAACTTTACTTGGACTGATGTACGACATCTACAGCAGCAGTGCGCCTCCCGCACCATAACAGCAGCAGCAGTAGCAGTAGGACACACGAGGCCAGGGTCAGCGTCGCCGTACGCTCGGCTTGTCGGTATAACCCTTGCACCCGTTGTACGCGTACATATACACATACGCTGACATGCGTACTACTGCTGTAGTACGTACCCTGCACTCGTTTTTTATATGTTTCCTGCTTCCCACCTCGAAAGTCGGCATAATATTTTCGAGACGACAACACGAACATGGCATGCCCAAAAAGAGCTTCTCGTAGCAGGTGGTGCCACATCTACTGCTGCTGTGCAACATCTACATCAGAGCTTCTCAAGCAGCAAAACAGCAGCAGCAGTAGCAGTAGGACCCACGAGGCCAGGGTCAGCGTCGCAGTACGCTCGGCTGGTGTCGGTTTAACCCGTCAGCCCTTTCTTTGTACACCGTACTCGATGTTGTGTCTGTGGTTCCTGATTCCACCCCATAATTTGAAGACGAATTATCTACTATTACGGGGGACCCTAGTTAACAGGACCTATGGTATAGATAAAAACCTATATATTTAACCATTTTTACTGACAATATTTGGTCCTGTTAACTATGGCCCCCCGTAATATTAAAAATACCTGATACCCTGGTATGACATACCAGGTACATTTTTTCCAACAGAGGTTCTCGTAGCAGGTGTCCCCCCTCCTACGTTTTTTTGCGGGAGACGGGAGTAGGTTTAGCAGTCTGGGAGTCGTGCCCATTGCCTGTGATCGGCACCAATGGGGATGACCTGATTACTACTGTAAGATCGAACCGTTCACGTTTGTAATCACGAATTGGCACGGAGAGGTGTATTTTTTCCTGTATCCGGACATATCTGGATATACCAGGTACCTGGTATATGTTTATTGAGAGAGCTGTGCCACTTTATTTTTTGAAATTTTGAAATTTGAAACCCGAAGAAAATTCCTGTTCAAAACTTCAAGGTTTCAGCGTTTCCGATACCAGGTATTCTCGAAGCCAGGCGCTTAGCATGCCCCTGTCCGCAAATGTAAGGTGGTTCTTGTCATTAATATGAATAGTAAAGTGGTTATTACATTTCCGGACATATTGATGAAAAAGATCATGAGAGCAGTCCCTTCTCTGGAAGAAAGCCAGCTCGCCAGCTCTCCGGCTCCGGAACATCAACCAGTTTCTCGAAAGGTCAACCTTCATCGGTGCCCACATACAGCACTCTAGACACAACCACCCCCATATCCTGCCACAACCCATCGCCCCTGCCTCCCTTGTCAAGAGTATAGCAAAGCAGCCTGCTGTGTCCCTCTCTTCGCAGCCCAACAAACAGCAAACCAGCAGCGAAGCATCGAGAAAGAAGCGGACGAGAACAACTACCTACTACCTGGTACTTTACTACTGCTGCTCTCGCAAGTCCTCGTCATGAGTCTCATGCGCACAGGATCCTTTGACCCTTTCAGGTGGGTCTTTGGCGTGCTTTTAGCGCTGGTCGGGCTGGCCGAATAGATATGGCAGGCAGTCCGGTGGGGGGAGCTACTGTGCGGTATATTGGAAGGTATCTGTTACCTATACTGCGTGTGATACATCTACTTGCTTGCGCCTTGCTGCTATATATACTCGTCGTTGTTTTGTGGGTTGTGCTATCCTAGTTGCTGCTGCGGTGGCGGCGGCGGCGGCGGCCGGCGCCGGGTTGCGGCTGGCGCCGGGTAGATCCTTACCGTAGTCCAGGGTGGCTTAGACCACGTTTTTTACTCGAACGGTACAAAAAAACGCGCCCAGGAGAAAAAAAACAACCACTTGAAAGGTGAGACTGAGTATCTCGTACCAGGTATCATACATCCGATGATTTCTGCTGCTGCTGCGGCGTGCTGCTGCTGCTGCTGCTGCTGAAATATCCACGTGCTCTACTCGGATAGTCACGCGCGGACGCATTCCAGTTGAACTCTTGCAGATCATCAAGATCTACAGCAAGCAGCTGCTGCAGTGCATCATATCAACTGTCGTGTATCCTAACTAAGCTACCGTTGCGAGGGCTTGTATAATCTGCGGGATCTGCATGATGTACAGCAGCAAGTAGCACAAGAAGATACAATGCAGGAAACATGTGCTGCTGTAATAGCTTGTCACGGCTCACAACAGCAGTGACCGTTCCACCTGATGATGAGCAATACCCTTCAGCCAGGCAGGGCAGATATATTGCCGATCTGTAGAATCTACTAAATTGTAGTGTACTGTGTCATATAGCGCTTACATGTTGTCTATGAATAGGTCATCATGTTCATCAGAGGGAGCCGTATTAAGCGTGCAGTGTCTCCTTGTTGCGGGTCGCCGCTGTCTCGAATGAATCCGTATGTATGTATGTATGTATGTATGTGTAGTACGGCCTTCTAAGGCTGGCTTGTTGCCTAAAAGGCCCGTTCGGAGGGGTGTTTTTTTGTAGTGATTGCCGGAGATCAATGAGCCCATTTACGCCGGTGGAGATGAGGGGAGCACATAGTGAACAGAACCTAACCTACGGTAATCACAAAAACAAATGTATAGAACTACATACTTTAGATCACAACCCCTGAACGTGTTCGGTTGGTGCATCCCTGGCCTCTCAAAGCTCCCACTTCCAAACCGCCTCCTTTCATTACTTCCCGGACCTTTCCAGCAGTTCTTTGTTTTCTCGGTCCTTTCTTCCTTTTTTTCTTCTTTCGTTTCGTGAGCGTGCGTG
This sequence comes from Nereocystis luetkeana, assembly GCA_031213475.1. NCBI lineage: Eukaryota > Phaeophyceae > Laminariales > Laminariaceae > Nereocystis > Nereocystis luetkeana. The sequence goes on along the minus strand of JARUPZ010000014.1, from coordinate 6,681,943 downwards.
TTCTCCGAGCACGGCATATCGCGGGAGGACCCGGCACCGTCGCGGGTGTTAGCGGGTGCTGTGGCGGGTAGAGGGGGGGTTGCAAGGAGCGCGGTCGCCGCGTTCGTGCCTAGGCGTCGCGTGTGCCTCGAGACACGAGGGATGCATGAACGGGCTTTGTCTGGCTTCGATTTATGATTGTTGATAGAGTATGTATGTACTAGTATTGAAGGTCGTTCAGGAGGGCAAGATAATATTCAAGCGGTGCTTATTTTTGCGACCACGCTGAAGTTGAAAGAGGGAGGTGTGCAGTTTGAACACCAACGTTATCGAGCTGGCGAACGACGGCCACGGTGAGCACCGGGCTTCACGCGAGGCGGGCGACGGGGCTGATTGTGGCAGAGAGTGATAAAAGCTTTACCCGGACCGAATCGGTAGCGAGGTGGTCGCGAGAGGGGCGGGCGGCGTACGAGGCTGAGAGAGAAGCTCTTCTGTGCGATTTTTTATTTTCTTCTTTTCGTTCGACCGGGTGTAAGGTGTTCCAATCAGGCAGAAAAATATTACACGAGAGGGGACGGGGATATTTTTTCCTTTCCGAGTTTTCGGTTTCATTTTCATTGTTTTTGCTGCTGTGCCGTGCTGTGCTTTCGCTTTTCTTCGTACATACAGTACAGACATACAGCATATCGAAAGAAGAAAATAAGTACAGACAGTAGCACCCTACCTGGGCTATGTACGTACGTACGACATCCGTGACGCGAAGCATATATGTGGCATCCAAGCTAACGTCGGAGCTTCTTTTTTTTTATCTTCCTTGGAGATCTAAGACCTATGCCAATGGTACAGCGAAGTTGCAATAAAAAGTTTGAATTTCAAAGCTACCCGCCAAAAAAAATCAGAACACGCTCCTTATGGGCCACGTAAAAAAAAAAAAGTTCCTAAGACCTATGCCAATGGTACAGCGAAGTTTCAATAAAAAGTTTGAATTTCAAACATACCCGCCAAAATATTTCAGAACACGCTTCCTATGGGCCACGTGAAAAACAAAAAAAGTTCCTAACTTTTGGAAAAGCCCGGAAAAAGAAAATCTGGGGCCGATGTTGGGCCAACATCGGCTTGAGAAAAACTCAGGCCGATCTTTGGTTCGAAGCGGCGAGATTCCGAGTCCTCGACAGACATCGATCAACAAAACCAACGATTGCGTCATGAATTCTGAACGGAGTGCGCTCGTTAGGGGCTCCGACCCACCCTAGGGTCACCGTCTTCACACCATGGCCGGTGTCATGTGGCGGGAGCTGACCAGGCGTGTGATAAAAAAACATTTGGCCGCTGGTTTGCACGAAACAGAAGACAAAACTTCTCCATCCGTCTCGAATGGCAAAAAATAGATTTTTTTTCAGGTTTGGGAGGATACCGTAGGACGCCGCCGGCAAGCTCTCGCCCCCTAGACCATGAATCCACCTGATATCTTCGAGGCCGTCATCCATATTCGTTGGGCTTGCCAGATACCGAGTGGGTTGGCCGTGGGCTGAGTCTATGTCGAGATCGAGCGTCGATCGTCGCACGAGCTGGTTTCGATCACCGTGTTGACAATTTGCGACCAGGAAAACACAAATTGCGCCGCCTGCAGCCGTTGGGGGAAAAAAAAAGAAAAAATCAAACATATTTCTCTTTTTTTCCCACCGCGGCGGTACGAGAATTTTTTTGTCTGTTTTTTCAAAGCGATGTATTTGAAAAAAAAACTTTGAACTTCGCGTTTCCATTGGCATAGATAGGTCTATAACGTCGGAGCTGTGTTTTCCTGAAGCATGGCGGCGGGACTCTTGGCATTATCAAGTCGCCGGTTTGCAATTACGATCCTTGAAAAAACTAAACTCGATCGTGGACCTCTGTTCGCTTCGCATAATTTGATGTACTTTTTTCCTTCCTGAGCGAGCGTAGCGGGCGGCGTAGGCCGCCCGCGGAGCGAAGCGCCTTGTATTTCCCTATTTTTACCAACAATATTTGGTCCTATTTACTACTGTATGGTCCCCCGTAATATAGTGTGTATTCTGCAAATACGTGCCAGGAGCACTCGTGCACAGCAGCAGCATCTCCCTGGTAGGAAATAGCCCACTCGAAAATATGAAGAATGGTAAAAAAAAATGAGAACCCGCTTGATATTATGCCCTACTCGCCCGCCGCATGATCTTCAAAGCAGCACCGCGATTTTTTTATGATTCGCCCCGCGCATGAGTTCTGTTGACCCTTGTTTAGGACTGCAGTCTCTTTTGGGGGACAAATTACTCAAAATTGGACTGGATTGTCGCCAGAACGGGACTGCGGCCCTAAAAGGGTTATAACCTACTTGGCGGCGATACTATTACCGGGGACCATATTAGATAGGACCTACGGAAAACACAAAAAAAACTATATATATCGCCATTTTTACTCGCAATATTTGGTCCTATTTACTATGGTCCCCCGTAACATTATTTTGCTGCGGTTGTTGTATTAATAGATGCTCTACCTGTATAATGAACATTACAACTGTGTGGTCACAGGTGTTTTTCTCCTCTTCTCCCCTCCCCCCCCACCTGCCCCCGACCGGTACACGCGTTGGTTTTGAATCGCGCAGAGGGGTCATTCGGCATTACCAAGCTGCGCGCCGACTTTCGTCGTATTTTGCCAACTCGCGCCCATCCGCTCACGCTCTCGTCAGTGAAAAAACAAAGTCGGCGAGGAAAAGTTCAGATTATAGGTAAGGACCGTTATTATTTTCGGAAAGGACCCCTTATCGTAAAAATCCAAAGATTGTCCATATCTTGCCCTCGCGCACTTTTTTGTTTGTTCCAGATTCCCTAGATTTGCATAGTAGTAGGCATTCCAAACATATACCAGGTATGCACTGGTATATATATGTGAAGGCTGTGTGAGCGTCCCGGCTGTTTTGCCCTCTGGTGATCTTCACCAATTGTGACAGAACGCCTCCGTATCTTGATACACACGATGCAAATTCACTAATCAAGAAAATCTGGAAAATCTGGGCTGGGAAAAACAAACTCTCCGGTCATGCAGCCACGCTCCCGCAGACGAGTTGATGACGCGACACTCCAAAATACCCCCAACAACCCTACTATATGTTTTATCATCAAATTTCGTATATTCCTGAGGCGTTTTTGCTTTACAGCTGTATCGCCTTGTGAATCCTGGTTGGGTTGCCGGGGAGGCACTCCTTTTATCTATTATTGATCTTGTGCGGGGGGGGTTGTACACGATAGGCAGAAAAACTTGAGCTGATACATACTGTTATTATTAGTAGGCTTGCCATCCGGCAATGTGCAGCATGAGCTTCCGCGTTGATCAATCAACACATTCCTGAAAGAAGAAAGCTACGTATACTAAGGAAACCTATGCACTATAGGTATTGGTGAACTCGTGTAATTTACACTGGCGGCCGATGCTGCGCTCAGTACTTTTTACTGCGAAACGTTTCTACTGTACCTCCGATGCCCTAACGGCTCCGGCACGTCCCTGCTTAAATGTTTCCCCGTCTCCCAAAAAACGATGGGCGCATAAAAAATGGAGTGGATCCGAGGGTACGAGCTGGAAGTTAAGCAGATACATGTACAGGAAGGAGTAAACTTTGTGTTTGCAGTATCAGTACGATATATATGTGGTCTCTCTTTCTTTCCCCTGCTGCTTTTCCTCCTTTCGCTTGACGGGGGCGTTCATGAGCAGCTGTCGTATCGGCGTTGAAGTCCCCGCTACATATCGCAAACCAAGTCAGACGGCAAACCCAATTGAGCTCCGGTACGCCATAGGAGAAGGAAATACACTCAGAAGGGATATCGCTGAACATACACTCTTCCGACAAAGCGTCCATACACTACGGAAAACGCGATCGACGCGAAGAAATTGGCGGGCTGATGTCATGGGAGAAGGGAAATCAGGAATTCCAGAGTATAAGCCGGTGATATCGAAGCTCGTGTCAAAAGAACGTGTATCAGCTTGGGCCAGCGTTCCCATTTTGCGCTGTAAGGTAAATCACTTGCACTCCTGCTGTAGACCATCTACAGATCATGATATATTTGTACATGAACATGCGGCACCACCCCTCTGAGGCATTGCTCGTGACATAAGGCACCGCCCCTAGAAGGCAGATCCTGCACAACAACCTCTCACAACGGCGGGTGAGGAACTAGATGATCTAGGTCATGATCCGTCGGATCTGCCCGAACAGTGAACTGTTTCCTCCGTCCATCCCCGCCACGTTCTCTCGTTTCGCCTTCTGGGCGGATTTATAAGGATTGCTTGGTATTCATGTTAGTGGTCTAGAGGTCGTCGCATCGACGCCCAAGAGTTTCTTACACGACTGCAATGCGACAGCGCTTAAGAGTCTCGTGTTTTCGGCCGGGCTGGAATTCTTGATGCAAAGGCACAGGAGCGGTGTGTCCTCCTCTAATTTCAGTAAACACAATGAACTGGTACCAGGTGGAAAAAAAAATACACACGTTCCTCTCACTCCTATCTCTTTCTGATCCAAAAAAACACGTCTCGAATTATGGAGACCCCTGAAAGTCTATAAACCAAAATGTTGCCGCGTACGTACCCCGGTTGTACGCGCGGCGCTTCCTGTTTCTTTTTTTTTTTTCCTTTTTGTCTTTGACGAAAACAGGGGCGCGATGAACGACGTGTTCGACTCGATGGAGCGAGACCTGCTCATGGCCCCCTGGGGATCGGCCACCAGGTTTCCCACCGCCCACATGCTCGCGGGCATCCCCGGCGGTGCCGGCGGCGGCTTCGTCGGCGGAGTGGGCGACGGCAAGTTCGGCATGCACCTGGACTTTCATGAGACCGACGGCGGGTTCGAGCTGACCGCGGACCTCCCCGGCGTTCAGAAGGAGGACATCACCGTCGACGTCGACAACGCGTCCGGCGTGCTGACGGTGTCGGGCGAGCGCAAGAGCAAGAGGGAGGAGAAAAACGAGGGCGGAGAGGAGGGCGAAAGGAAGTGAGTGTGTGTTTTTATTTTGTTTTTTTTTGTTGTTTTTTTTTTTTGTTCTACGTACGTACGAGTTGGTTTGTGGTGTTCCGAGTACGTGGCGAGTTTCTTGGGATATTTTGTTTTATTTTGTTCCGTTTTTTTTTCCCGGCGAAAATCGAGTTAGACGAGGGAGACTACCAGAGAGTAATCCTTCCCTTCTATATACCGCACCGCTCTGTTCGTTTTTTTGTAGATGTCACAGCATGCTTTTAATGTCGAGGGCCAATGTTGTCCAAAGAGTGTCTTCCCTGTTCTGTTTTATTTTTATCTTTTGGCTTTTAATGCCAGTCAGTGCCGTTCTGTTTGCCACCCTACAATAAGCGGGTTGTACGGAGCGCGCATCAAACCCGATAACATCGCGAATTTCGCGTGGTAATACGTCGAACCAGAACAGCACACCTCGGTCGTAGCGGAGGGTACCGCTGTCTAGTTCTTCGCCTCTCCTCCGCCATGCATCACCACCGTTACCGCGTGCGTGTCGAGAGCGATGCCGCCAAGGCCGGGGTGGTGACTCATTTTCGCGAGCAGCTCAATGTCTCACCCACGGATCATGTCGAAGAAGGTTTTTTTTTTCGTTCTCGCGACCCTGTATGTGCTAACGCTACGGGGGGGGCACAGTGACCAGAACCCATCATGTATAGACCCAAAACCAATATTTGTTCCAGCTTTCATTACCGAGCTTATATTGGCCCCGGTTAGTGTGGTTGCCCCCCTCCCCCCCCCCCGTGATAGTAGTCCCAAAACAAACATACTCGTAAAATACATCCTATCTACAGTATGCAACCCGTGGTAGTCGCTCACTCGAGAAGTTTCACCGGTCCGACAATATAAAGAGGGCAACATCTTAGGGGGGGGGGGGGGGGGGGGGGGGTCAATCCTCCGGCGGATTGGTACAAAAAAAGCTCAAGCTCACCACACTTCGACGTAAAAAAATCGTGTCGTGTGTCAATTTAACCCATAGTTCCCGTTGCAACATGGTGGGATTTGTCCCGCGTCACGAGCATACCGCACGTATTGCACTATCACACTGGGTGATAACAAAAACACCCCCCCTGCGGGGATGAAAATTTCAGACCCGGTCTTTCCTTCCAAAAACATGGCGGGGGGGCAGGCACACGCACGACGAAAATGGTGGCTTTCTTGAAAATGTTTCCCCGAGAAGGTTGCATATTAGACGCATCGTTTTTTTTTTTTTTTTGCTCATCCCATTTATTATCTTCGCCCATCTTCTTCTCTCTCTCCTTCCAACTCGTAACTCAGATCCGGGGTCACATAGCAGGCTCTTCTACCCCCTTCCCGCGAGTAACTGTACGTGCCTTGATTTTTATCGCGAGAAGATTGCAGCATTTTCTTCCCTCTTCGACTCGCATCGAATTGTGCCTACCCACGCTGCAAGGCGCTCTCAACAATTGAATCATTTTTATTTATTTTTTTGCAAATAAAGTCAAATGTCCGACCCACCTGGGGCTCGAACCCAGTACTCAAACACAAGTAGAATTCGAGGTCGCATTCAGCACGCCCTCTCCGTTGTCGAGAAACCCAGCTTCGAAAATCGTCCGAGGGGGTGTGTTGTATTATCACCCGGGTGTGATAGTGTTATACGAAGTACGGTATACCTGCTGAGACGCATGCTACGGTGCACCCTATTATTTCTGACGCTCTATTTATGCCTCACCCAAGACTGACTGACTCGGAGCAAAAAAAAAAAGAAACAAAAAAGAAACTTGAACCTGAAACGGTTTATGAGCAATCCCATGGCCTACTGAGCATGAGTATGCCATACAAGTACCTGGTATAATAATACCTGGTGCTATACTGCAGGTGTTGTAAATACTCTACTAGTAAATTCGGTGGCACCTATTCGCCTTCTGAGGTTCCTCGCTCGAGGGTCTCTACTACAGTAAGTAGTGTAGCTGTAAGTCACCACCGTAGTAAGCCGCCAAACAAACTGAGTTTTGATCAGAGAGTAAAACGTGCAACCCGATGGCCAATCCCGAAAGACACCTACCAGGTACGTAGGTGTGACATCCCCAAACATATTGAAAATATGATGATAATGGTGGCATTCCACCCATGTCGGGGATATAGATAAGCAGCCCGGCCAGGAATAAATTATTTCGTAAAAAATAGTGCTGCTCGTTCCCCCTGTCGAGCCTCGCAGGGACATCCCCAGGACATATATAGGGTTAGGGTTAGGGTTAGGGTTAGGAACCAAGAACTCGTCATACGGTCCGAGGGGGATACCAAAATTGTTTCGAGTGCCGGACAGAACACCGAGCCCCACATGATGGTCTAGATATTTCAAGGAAGATGTGGTATTGGTCTGTGTTGTCTAGCTACTACGGGGGGCCATAGTAAATAGGACCAAATATTGTTAATAAAATAGGTTTTTGTGTGTACCGTAGGTCCTATTTACTATATTCTCCAGTACAAAATAGCGATTCTCGGGTAGGTCAATAAATACGTTTTAGTGTGTACCGTAAGTCCTATTTACTATATTCCCCCGTAATAGCGATATCAGGTAGGTAAATAAACACGTACATAAAATCTGCACATGTCTAGGGCCGTTTCTTGGGCTTGGGTCTGTACCGTACACATCCCACGCACAGATTTTATCGTTGCGGCAGGGTTAAGGATCCAGGTGGTGTATAGCTGACCTTCGATTGTCATCTGTGCACCCGATGTGTGAGATGCGTGTCAGGGGCCCTGATGCAAGGAGCTTCATACCGAAACCCCCAAAAATCGGCTGTCTGAGTAAACGTAGACCAAGTGCTCTACAAAAATTCGATGAATAATTCCATCCGCTACACACGAGGCACTATGTGCTGCGCATACAAACAGAAGACGCGAACAAAGAGGATTTATTGGTTGAGACCCCGTCCTACGTACCCTGTCGTCCCAGATTTCGTTTTGTGTATTTCCTACCAGGTATTTATCACCGTCCCCGTTATTTGATCTCACTTTTCGGTCGTGACTCCCCCCCCTCCCTCTCCACACTACGATTAGTGTGTTGCATGCCTATCGCTACAAGACTTCAGCCTATTAATAATTGTTGCCTCGTCGATACGCCTTGATTTTCGGCACTATAGCGATGCGAAGAGTCTATGGTCACACGAGTACGGCCATGTACGACAGTAGTGCACCTCCCCCTTCCCCCCCCTATTTTTTATAGGTTGGGTTGGCGTCGGTTGGCAACGACACTGTAAAACATGCCGCTCACTACGTGAGCTAGACAACCAGGGTACCGTTTTTTTTTTTTTTTTTGTGGTCGCCCACTGCTGTTTGTCGTGTTAGATCGTTTGTGCGAGGTGAAAAACCTTTTTCTCCACACAAGTGGGAATTATCGTATCACGTAGTGTTAAGGCACCCAAGAGGCAGTTACATAGTACTCGCCCATTGCCGTCTCTGTAATTGCCTACACCGGAAATTAAATCAACTCATTGAAGCTGTCATCCATATGCAAGTCCTCCTCACAAGCGGTTCTTAGTAGGATGCAGCTCACCCTTCATGCGACTCGCCGGACACCTCAAGGCGCTTCGCGCTTGGTGCAAGCAATGTCAGCTGGTCGGTGAAAACCCGACATGCTCTGTCCCGGCATTGTAGGGATGCGAGGGTCTATGGTCATACGACTACGGCCATGCATGAGATCGAGTACATCTCTCCTATCGAGTACACACACCCCCTGAATGAGGGCGGGGCTGAACGAAAACTACAGTAGGGCCACACGAAGCGCTCGGCCGAGGTATCGGATTTTACAAAAAAAAAAAACGCACACTTGATTACAAGGCCTTCTCGCTGCTTGCGGCTCAGAGTCTATACGAACGACTAATATTTAAAGGTGTGCACGTGCGTACGACGACCTCCACAAGATGGCTCGTTCTGTTTTCTTTTCTTTTCTGTCCCGCGTCTTATGCTAAACTCATGACATCGTGCATGCATGCAAAACCCAAACCCTTTTATACGACCCACCCATCCAGGTACCATTTCGTCGAGCGGTCCTACGGGAAGACCACGCGCTCCATCCGCCTGCCCGAGACCGCGGACGCTTCCAAGGCGAACGCCGACTACAGCGGCGGCGTCCTAACGTTGACCTTCCCCAAGCGGGAGGTGGCCGCCACCCGCCGCATCAGGATCCCCGTGGAAGGCGACGGCGGCAAGCTTTCCACGACCGAAGAAGGAGGCGGTACTGCCCCCGCCGCCGAGGGGGACAGCGTGTAACGCCCAGGCCATCAAGAAAGGGTATTTAATATGCCATATATATAAGTAGATATACCTGGTACGTCGCATCCGGATTTCCGCGGACGATAGCGGCGGCAAAGGTTTCCACCACCGAAGAAGGAGGCGGTGATTCTTAGACCACGGGTGAGGGGGGGGGGCGCGGTGGTTCTAGGGTCGTCCAGGAAAAGGTCTTAGGATCGTCAGGGAAATGTAATACCTGGTAGGAGTGTCGGACATGTTGAGTGGGGTTCAGGTGTTACTCTCGCGTGATTGCACAGAGGAGCGCCACTATTAACGGTAGTACAGTAGTTCTCGGGGGGGGGGGGGGTGGGTGGGGGGGGGGGGGCGGAGAGCATGGACAGGGGGGTGTACCCCCGTGGGAAGTGATTGGCGATGCACTACAAGAGTAAACATATGGCCACCAGTAAAGTAAAGGATTGGCATTGGGGGAGGGGTGGGGAGGGCTTGTACTCGATTGGAGATATGTACTCGATCTCATGCATGGCGGTAGTCGTATGTTCATAGACCTTCGCATCCCTACAATGCCGGGACGGAGCATGTCGGGTTTTCACCGACGGGGGGGGGGGAGAGAGAGCACCTGCAAGCAGAGAGGCAGTGCGCGTGCCTTCATCCTGTTCGCTCGCTCGCTCGATCGCACCGTCGCTCTAGTGGAAACATGTTGTTTGGCTACGTAAACGAAACACCGCGCACACGCCGCGTGTCTCGTGTTTCACGGCTTGTCCCGAGAGGAGAGGATCGGGTAATCGAGAATTCGAGGCTAAGATTTTGCAAAAAATAGGAAAAAAAAAACTATTAATATATTTCATCCCCGGTACCAGGTGATTGTGATCGGGAGGTGGGAGGGAGTGTACTCGTTCATCGTTACGTATGGCCACAGTCGTAGGAGGAGGCGGGAGGGGGGGAGGGGGGGGGGGGGGCGAAATCTAGCGTGGCGCTATGTTGGTGCGGTCGGTGTTGCTGTGGCGCCTTGCTAGCGTTCACGTCGTGGTCGGAGGGAGAGAGCTTATTTTGTGTATTGTTTTCGCTGTCTTGCAAGGACGCGGATGGCGTATGTGCGTAAAACCATGCATATCTGTACTCGGAACACGTACATTAATACCCTGTCTCTGGTGGTGGCGATGGTGATGGTGATGATGGTGATGGTGGTGGTTGTAGTGTCGACCTCTTGCTTCGTGGGTACCGGGATGAGGTGGTTGGAGCTGCTGTACCCAGGCGTAGGTTGTGGGCAATTTTCCTCCTCCACGCAGGCTTTCTAGACGTGTCAAGAGGCCACCGTACCACTGGGATGGGGGCGGGGACGAGGGCGAGAACGGGGGCCGGGGGCTCACGAACGTCCCAACTCTACGTATAGTAGGTGGCTTTATCCTTGAACCGCGTGTGTGCAGTTGTTCTAAAGAGGCCAGGATCGAGGGAATCTTCTCGTATTTGCAAGAGCAGCAGTGCTTGCTTGTAGTTTTCGTGGCATCATGTGCAGTAAGTAACTCATTTCACCAAGTTGCACATTTATTCAGACATGCACCAGGTACGTGTGATGTGTTTCGTACGTGCCGCTCGCGCAGGGACGCTGCCAGCAGCAAGCAGTCTGAAAAAAAAGGCATCAATCAGCTGTGAGATCGAGGATTTCGTCGAAACCCGTCCTCTTGCAAGTTGTGCTAGTAACCCCTTTAGAACTCCACTCCCGTTTTGGGGACAAAGCACTCAAAATCCAAGCAATTCGTCCCCACTTGTGCCCTAAACGAGACTGCAGTCCCAAAAGGGTTAGCAGCAGTGTTGTCCTCGCATGGACCCTATTAATCGGAGGATCCGAAAAAAAAACATTTTTGGTGGCCCGTGTCGGGTCGAGTCGAGTAGAGGTGGCCGAACCCGACCCGTGACCATGAAATCCCCCCGACCCGACCCGATCCGACCCGACCCGACTCAACTCGTGGGTCGGATCATGACCCGCGAAAAGCCCTCCACAGTTTGGGCTTAAAGGCACGACACTTCCCACCAAAAAATACACGAGACGAAAGTGTGGGTGATACATTGATGCATCATTGTTATTATTATTAATAGTCTATTTGTCATCTATCTGAGAGTGAGTGTGTAGTGTGAGTCCACAACCAAAAGATGTTGTGAACCTAGATATACGTCGATCGTGATAAGTGTGTGGCGTTCGTTGTCGACGCTGTGCTTCGACGATGATAGTGGAAAGAGTCGGTCGGGTGTCGGGCGGTGTTTCTGTGTACGGCAAAACGATTGAAACAAAAAAAAGAGAGAAATGGTTCCCCCGTAATGCTACTGTTGATATTTATCTAGCACCTACAGGAGGCCATGTAATTATCCCTCTCCTCGGGCAGATCATGTACTGATCATCTACAGATCAGTTCCCACAGGTCATGATCTATATCATCTGTACATCTACCCATCTATATACTCCCGATTTTGATTTTTCATGTGATCTAGCTCATGTTGCCGAGCGCCGGGACCCGCATAATATATATTCTGGAAGATCCTGTTTTTAATAGGCACACATTTTCATGGTTTGGACCTGTACCACCTAATGCAGCAGATACCGCACGCCCCCTCACAACGGCAGCTGAGGATAATCTACATTTGATGATCTGTACAGATCATGATCCATCTGTAGATGATCTGTCCGACTCAGGCCATGGCGGTGTTCATCATCGGGTTGCGTTTTCTTTTTATCTCACGGTCAGGTATTGGGAGGGGCATACAGAGGGATCATATACTAGAATCAAGCGAGGAGCCCCAGAAAATATTCGGTGCGTCCCTCATATTACGGGGGACCATATTAGATAGGACCTACGGCACACACAAAAAGCTACACATTTCGCTGTTTTTACCAACGATGTTTGGTCCTAGTTACTACTGTGGTCCCCCGTAAATAGTAGCATGCACCCGCCGTCCCCCCAAGATCCAGCCTAACCTCAGCTCGAACTCCCTGCCGGAATTAACTGCCAGTACGGTCCGAGTTGGAAATACAAAGCGTGGGAGGGAGTTGAGTTGGGTGCTGTCGTCCCCGCCCCCGCCGCCCTACCCCCCCCCCGCCCCGTGCTTCTGGCCCGAAGCGAACCAAGGGGCCTTTCCATTACCCCCCTTCAATTTGCGCCCCGGAGAAAATCGGCAGAAACAATTAATTGTAGTTGTAGTAGCAGGCTCGGCACAACTCACCGTATGTTGCGCGCGAGTATTACATTGCGTAGGGGGGGGGGGGGGGGGGGGGAGGGGGGGTCACACCCACACACCATTACTAACAGCGGTCAGAGTCCATCATGGCGCCCGAGAAGCACGCACCACTCTCTCCTCGTATGTAGTGGTTGTTTTGTACACTAAAACTCAAACAAGACGGGCCTTATTAAGTTCCAATAAAGGGTGGTGATATACGTTTATACGACGCGTTCTACGATGGGAGGTAGCACATCTCCGCTGAAATGTTTTCTGAGTGACGGGTTCCTCGATCCAAAACCGTCGGAGCGTCAATCTTGTTTCGAAAAATCTTGTTTTTATCCATGGGATTCTTCATCGGGACGCAATTTGATTTTCGCTGAGAATGGTTTTCGGGTGAAGTATGGAGCTCCTGTAGCGAGGAGGCTTAGATCTTTTGGGGTGATCCTCTATCGTAGAACCTCTCACACACCGTGTCTGGTTTCTGACTAGAAATAGCATGACGGGGGGACCATAGTAAATAGAACCAAGTGTTGTTGGCAACAATAGGGAAATATTCTAGTGGTTCTTGTGTGAATCGTAGGTCCTATCTACCCAATATGGTCCCTCCGTAATGTTACAGGGGACAAAGATAGAATAGGACCTACGGTACACACAAAAAACTACCGGTATATAGTTACCTATTTTTACCAACAGTATTTGGTCCTATTTACTATGGTCCCCCATGAGTAGTACCTTACCCCTATCGACGGCTACATACGTACGCAGGCGCGGTACGGTACTGTAGGATAGAAGGAGCTTGCTGCCCCCGGCGCCCATGTCTCTGCGAGTAGCGCGCTGCATGTCGGGCCGCAAAGACCGAAGAGAGGTAAACAAAAAACAACGAGAGAGGTAAACAAAAAACAAAGAGAGAGAGAAAAAAAACGGAGCCGCACAAAGCCATCACGTCCAACTATTTTGAAACAGCGGGGTTGGGATTTTTTCCAGAAAAGAAAATATTTTCGTTTCCCTTCAGTTTAATTTTTACTTGGCTTTTCTGGGAACCGCTCTCCCCTCCCCCCCCCCCCCCCCCCCCCCCCCCCCCCCGCCCCCCCTTCCACCCCTCCCCCCCTCACTCAACAAACTTAAGAGGGGCGTCGTTTATTTTTTATCCTTTGTCTGTTTATTTTTTGTCGTCACTTTTACCGCTCAAGTCGTCCCAAGAGGGATAGTAACCCCTCATCTGCCCTATAAGATGCGCGGCTTATGCGCTGCGCATGCATACCCGGGTGCGGATCGATTTTTTTTCCCCCCGCCCATGCGGGTAGCGCGGGGTTGGTTTTTGTCCGACGCAAGCCACAAGGGGAGAGCTTTTCCACCGTACGCACACAGAGGAACATTCTCATCGCTCATTTCACTCTTTCTACGTGCGGAAAAGATGAAACCCGTTGCCGGACCAGTCCCGACTACGGACAACGCCTCCGTTCATATATTCGGTTGGAACGTGCCGTACCCGCATCTCCGGCGTAAAACATACCAGGTACTCGGAACGAGTGTTAGGGGATCGTTTTCGGAGTACAGAGGAGGCGTTCCACGATAGAGGTACACCCTATTTTTTCTGGAGCTCCTCCCTTCAGGAGCTCCATACCTCACCCCAAAACCGATTTCAGCAAAAATCAAGTGTCATCCCGATGAATAACCCCATGGCCCATGCATACAAACACATCATTTTTCGAGACAACGTTGGCATTGCGACGATGTTGGGTTAAGGAGCCCCAATACCCGGAAAATACTTTGGCGGAAATGTGCTACCTCTATCGTAGAACGCCTCAGGAGCACCATTAATAGAAATATATCCAGGTACTCCGAAGTATATATTAAGCGTCGTCAAACGACACTTCCCCTCCTCCGCCCCCGTCCCCTTTCTCCTGCTCGAAGTAGCCGTAGCTCTCGGCAAGGCCCGTCAGGGTTTCCAAGACTTCGAGCGCGTCGTCTTTGTGGAGATCGTTCTTCTCCAGTTCCAGCAGGATCCTCCCCCGTCGCAGATCCAGCCCTTGCACAGCCTGAAAAAACGCCGTCGAGGGTTTCCACATCGTGGGAGGGATGTGGCGCGGGCGCGCAGGATGGGGGGTGGGGGGAGGGAGGGAAGAGCGGGGGGGGGGGGGGGGAGGAGGGTTAATTATTGGGGAATACGAAAAAATGACGCCTGGTGTCACCCTAGACGAGCATGTAAGGCACGTTTAGCCATTAGTGTTTCCTGTCCAGTGTTTGGAGAACTGGCGCCCAAGCAACTATTATTCGGGAACAGACTAACACCCTGGGGGCTATTTCAACTTGGAAACGAAAGTTGGCACCCAGCTAGCGTATATAGAGGGTAGGGGGGGGGGGGGGGGGGGCACTTTGGCATTGTTGCGATACAGATCGCACCAAGCAGACACGCTTCGGAAAACGCAGCCATATGGAGTAGAATTGGGATGTTTTTTGTAGAGCATGAAAAACAAAAAAAGGGGGAAAAAAAAGGTAGAAACACAAAACAAAAATAAAAATAAAAAAAAAAGCCGTCAATTCGGGAAACTCAACTCGAACACTCATCTGTGCAAGCTCGGTGTGATGATTCGATCGCACCTCCTACAAGGGGGCACCTGGCAGAAACTATCATGTACCATGTACCATGTACACCTCATATGTAGCAAAACAAAAAAATGTTCGGCGCACCTGTCCAAGGAACCGTCCCATGGCGGATGTTCGCTCCACGCAGGCCACGGCCGAAACTTCGTCGCACATCACCCTCAGCTCCCCCCCGCCCCCTCCGCCCATCCGCGACCCCCGCCCCCCCAACCCCCGCCCCCGAGGCGGAGATGACATGGGACGGTGGGGGTGGTGGCGTCGAAGCGAACAGCTGGTCCCCCCGCGATCCCAGAGACTCGCGGAAGAGCAGAGGGTAAGTGATCGGGATGGGGAGGGGGGTGGACACCGCGAAGGAGGAACCCGAGCCTGCGCCAGACCCGTTGAGTACCTTGACAGCCAACGGTCCACAAAAGAGCAGCGCGCAGGTTGCAGCGTGGAAGTTGGGGCGGTAGCAAGGGAGGAGGGGAGTTGGTAGGGGCTGGGCTGCGGGGGGGGGAGAGGTGCGGGGGTGGGGTCGGGGGGGGGGGGGGGGGGCGGGGGGGGGAATTGTAGCGGCCAAGTACAGACATTTTTCGAGGAGATGCGCGCGGGGGGGGGGTGCACAGCCAGGGAGGAAATGGGCTTCGCGTCAGACAGGTCGAGCAATAGCGAGTCAGCATACGCAAGGAAAATCAATAGTTGTACGCAAGGAGCGGGGTGTAACTTGGCAACGGGACGGGAGAGGAGGGTGGGGGGGGGGGTAGGGCACTGGATGGGAAGGGAGGGGAGCGAGGAGGGGTCGGCGGGGGCGGGGTGATATCTAGGGGAGGGGGGGAAGAGTGGATGAGGAAGGGGGGCTGAGAGGGGGTACTCTTTATCATGCATGGCCGTAGTCGTATGACCATAGACCCTCGCATCCCTACAATGTCGGGACGGAGCACGTCGGGTTTTCCCCGACCAGCAGACATTGCTTGCACCAAGCGCGAAGCGAAACGTGAGGTGTTGGGCGAGCCGCATGAAGGGTGAGCCGCGTCTTACGAAGAACCGCTTTAGAGGCGGATTTTCTTGCATATGGATGACAGCATCAATAAATTGATTCAAGTTCCGGTGTCGCCACTTCCAGAGAACAGGCAGCGGGTTTACTATGTAACTGCCTCTTGGGTGCCTCACCATATACACACTACGTAATACGATCATCCCTCTTGTGCGGGGTAAAAGCTCTCTCCGAACAAAAATGATCTAACTTGACCGCCAGCCGTGGTAACCGCCAAAAAAGAAAGAAAAAAAAAAAAACGTACCTTGGCTGTCTAGCTCACGCAGTGCGAGGCGTGTTTTACAGCGTCGTCGCCAACCGACGCCAACCCACCCTATATAAAATAGGGAGGCGGGGGGGGAGGGCGGGGTACTCCATAGGAGAGATATACTCGATATCATGCATGGCCGTAGTCGTATGACAATAGACCCTCGCACCCCTACAACGCCAATGGGGAGAGGAAGGCCCGTCGGGTTTTCACCGAACAGGCAGAGATCGCTAGCACCAAGCGCGAGGCAAATGCAGGGTGTGCGGTGAGAGTCGCATGAAGAACGAGCTGCATCCTACTAAGAACCGCTTTAGGTGCGGACCTGCACATGGATGACAGCTTCAATGAGTAATTGTTTTGTCCGGCGTAGCCACTTTTAGAGGCAGCAATGGGAGTACTGCGTAACTGCCTCTTGGGGTGCCTTACCATACACACTACGTGATTCGAGCATTCCCACTTGTGCGGAGCAAATGTTATTTACCTCACACGAATGATCTACCTCGACGACCAGCAGCGGGCGACCGCCAAGAAAAAGAAAAGAGGTACCCTGGCTGTCTAGCCCACGTAGACGAGCGGCATGTTTTACAGTGTAGCTGCCAACCGCCAACCGACACCAACCCAATCTATCTATAACAGGGGGTAGGGGCGGGGGTTGGTGAGGAGCCCTCCGAACACAAGGCATGCACACGCACAAACCACCGAGACAATTGCAAACAACCTATAGGAGGTTACAAACACACACAAATCCGTTGCACTACAAAAAATCCGAGTACCAGCCAGATACAAGGAATACCGCGAAATACAAGAAAAAAAAAAACAAAAAAACGCGCCGCATCACTCCCACACCGCCACCCACCCACCCACCCACCCACCCACCTTCGCTAACGCCTCCAGCTGCTCCGCTCGGGGAGCTGAAAAGCCCCTGGCAACCATCTTCCGACAAAAAACCTTCAAGTTCGTCGTCAGGGCCGCAGAACCCAACAGCCCCAGGCGGGGACCTCGACCTTGCGGCCCCCGGCGCCTCCTCCCCACAGGACCGAGCGACACCATTCCGTTCCGCGCCGTGAGCCCGGTGTGCGTCGACGGTCCGGCGGTTTCCGCAAGCGGGGATGAAAGGCGCGCGTCCCCCCCCGCGCTCCCCCGCCCGAGCGACGGTGGCGGGGAGGCCGAGCTTGACAGCGGTGGCGACGGTGGTAGCAGCAGCAGCAGTCGCTCAAGGGTTTCTGCGGAGGCGTCTGGGTGGGGCAGGGGAAGCCACGCTGACAGGGAGGCCAGGGTCATGTCCGCGCCTGCACGGAGGAAGCGATCATGTTGTTCGTTTGTTTGTTTGTTTGTTTGTTTGTTTGTTTGTTTATTTGTTTGTTTGTTTGTTTATTTGTTGTTTGCTTGTTTTTTTCAGTTACCAATGTTTTTGGAGGTTTGTATGGAAGCGAAAAGGGGAGGCGGTATAGGAGGAGGAGGGGGGGGGGGGCGCACTCGTCTGTTGCTTGCCATAGTCATTTGATAATTTACCACGCATCCCTTTCGAGACGGAGCACCGTTCCTACTCCTGATAGAGGCACCTCCAACAGTTGGGCGCTCATTACGTTATTTCCGTATATACTACATAGAAACTTTTTGCTATCCTTATCCCCTTCCTGCCTCGCCGCCCGTAGCCACCATCTATATCTCCTAGGATAGCGATAATTTTGTCGCTGCTATCTAATGTACCAAACTCCGCCATGTCACATTCGTCTATATCACTCGCCCCTCGTCACACATCCCCCTCCTCCTAGTACAGTTCACATTCTCCTACTATGTGAGTCCTACTCTGTCGTGCTTTGCCACACGGGCACATACATCAGCGCATTTACTTCCTCTTCCTCCCGGCTACTGGTCTACGTCTTTCTTCTTTCTGGCAGGTCCAGGTCGCAGTTTCAGCGATTTTTCCAAGTCCATTGAACCTTGCAAATACGTTTTCATTCCTACCCCTTCTCCCCCCCCCTCGCCTACTATATACAAGTTGCGTTGAGGTCGGTTGGCAACGACACTGTAAAACACGCCGCTCGCGACGTGAGCTAGACAACCAGGGTACCGTTTTTTGTTTGATTGTTTTTTGTTGGCGGTCGCCCACAGCTGGTGGTCGAGTTACATCATTTGTGCGAGGTGAAAAAAACATTTACTCCGCATAAGGGAACTGATCGTATCACGTAGTGTATATGGTAAGGCACCCAAGAGACAGTTACATAGTACTCCCATTGCTGTCTCTGGAAGTGGCTACACAGAAAATTAAATTAACTCACTGAGGCTGTCTGTCCATATGCAAGAAAGTCCTTCTCTTAAGCGGCTCTTAGTAGGATGCAGCTCACCCTTCATGCGACTCGCCGGACACCTCACGGCGCTTCGCGTTGGTGCAAGCAATGTCTGCCTGGTCGGTGATAACCCGACATGCTCCGTCCCGGCATTGTAGGGATGCGAGGCTCTATGGTCATACGACTACGGCCATGCATGAGATCGAGTACATCTCTCCTATCGAGTACACACACCCCGTGTGTCTCTAAATGTATCTCTGATGCTACCTTGTTTCTTAGCGCTAGCCTTCCCCTTAGCTCTATCCTTTCTTGTACTTACTGTCTCGTACCTCCAAACCTTATCTGCGGACATCATCGGGGGGGGGGGAGGGGTAGAAGCAGCGACGATCAAGAGGTCGTCGAGAATTCGTCGAAACTGGGCTGACTTAACAACCCCCTTATCAGGTCACTATTAATAACAACCATTTTACCACTTCAACCACGCGCCAGAGCAAAACACCTTCGAATTTACCCATGGGTCATTTTTACAGTATATATTGGAATAAAGGGCAGAGCGCAGCGACTTCCTGCACATAGAGTGAGCTCCAGTCGATGCAGGGCAAGACAGACACGACCCCTGCCCGACCACTCAAGCCAGCCAAACACACGTCACCACAGATAACGCGGCCAACCCAACCAACGTGGTCAACGCCGTCAGCGCCGTCAACACTCTAAAACACGTACAAACTAATCTGCACCCTCAACCAAGCCAGCACGACACAAGTCAACCCGAGTCAACCAGAGTCAACCCACTCAACCCCGTCAGCTCCGTCAACCCCGTCCACACGGTCAACAACAGCCAACCCTGTGGACACAAGTCAACACGAGTCCACCCAGCCAAACCAGCAGCGAAACCAACCAAAGTAAAACCAGACACACCCGTCAACCCAATCGAACCAGTCAACGCCGTCCACTGAACCAACACCCCTATAACCCAATCGGCCCTAACATCAACCCCGATCAACCCCGTCAACCCGGTCCACCCCGTCAACCCGGTCCACCCCGTCAACCCGGTCAACCCACAGACAACCCTGTCAAACGCGGCCGTATCCCTAGCCTCAGCCTACCTGGAGCTGGCGCCCGTCCCCCGCCTCCAAACGCGCCACCGCCTCCTACCAAAGAATTCCTCCTCCTCCTTCTTCCTCCGTAGCCAGGCCCGGCCAGCACCGGCACTGGCCCAGGCATCAAGGCGTGTCGATGAGAATCGGAGCGGGGACGTTGCCACGTCGAGGGCGGCTCCGAGGACAGCGCTAGTGTGGTACGCGTTGGCGGGGTCGACGGACATGTTGCGGCGATACCTGAGGGTGGCAGGGGGTGCGGCAAGGTCGAGTCGGGTCGGGTGGGGTAGGGTAGGGAAGGGTAGCGCAAGGTAAGGTAAGGTAGGGTAGGGTAGGGTAGAGGGTAGGTACGGTAGGGTAGGGTAGGGTAGGATACGGTAGGGTAGGGGTAGAGGGTAGGGTAGGGTAGGGTAGGATACGATAGGGTAGAGGTTAGGGTAGGGTAGGGTAGGGTAGGGTAGGGTAGGGTAGGGTAGGGTAGGGTAGGGCAGGGCAGGGTAGGGTAGGGTAGGGTAGAGTAGCGCAGAGGAAATGGGCAAGGTGTTTTTTTTTCGATGAGTCGGCCGTTGTACCTGGGTACCAAAGGGCAACGCGCTCATTGTCTTGCCTTGCACATATCCAATCTAGGTACAATAGGAGTACTCCACAATAAACGAAATGCCTATGCCAGAGGTGCACAGGTGGTTGGCATTGACGAGGTCGACGGGCAAGTGCAGTGATACCTGGGGTGGGGTGGAGTGGGGCGGGTGGGGGTGGCGCGGGGTAGGTAGGGTAGGATAGGGTGGGGTAGGATACAGGTGTAATAAACAAAAAAGCCAGAAAAGGAGCAGAAAAGAGGCAAACTGAAAGCGGACAAAGAAACAACAGATAGGAGACACTAAACACCGAACGGGACACAGGTAATAGCGATACATCAAACAGTATTCAACAAACGCAAATAAACCCCCAGACACGCCACGAGGAACTACAAATGCCAAACAAACACACAACAAACCGACAAAATGTTAAAACACACACACATCTCCACCTACCTGCCCGCACGCCTCCTCGTCCGAAACCACCAACAAAGAAAACGCCTCCCAAAGCCCGTGCAAACCCAGCGCGAGGTTTACCGCCTCTCTCGCCGCACCCGCACCCCCCCCACCGGCACCCGTTCCCGCCGCGCCAGGCATGCCGCACCCGGGGCCAGACGGAGCATCTCCCCTCCTCAAGAACGCATGGCAAACCCTCGGACGGTTTCTGCATTCCTCCTGAAGCTCGAGGGCAAGGGCCGAGCCAAGCCCTCCCCAGCCCCCTTCTAGGTCCACGAGGGTCTGGATGGGGTTCCCGCAACCAGAGGGGTGGGCGTGAGGGGTAGGAGGGGGAAGGGGGGGGGGGAGGAGGGTATTCGACAAATATTGCTAGGGGGATGGAAACTAGAATAACAATGGGGGGGGGGGGGGGGGGGGGGGGGTGATAGCCTGTTAGACAAGACTCAACAACAGCAACAGCAACAGCAGCAGCAACAGCACGACGACCATTCCCACCAGATACAACCACCCCCCCCCCCCCCCCCCCCCCCCCCTACCACCACCACCGACCGCCACAATCCCCCCTCTCTCCTCTCTCTCTCTCTCTCTCTCTCTCTCTCTCTCTACCTCTCTCTCTCTTTCTCACACACACACCCTCACCTGCGTTCCCTGCGCGGCATCGCACTCCTCCAGCTGCCGCCTCAGCGCGTCCGAGTGCGCCTCTCGATCAACCTCCCCCAGCGCCCCCCCCCCCCCCACCCCCACCACCGCCTCCTCCTCCTCCTCCTCCCCCCCCCGCCCGCGGTGTAAACGCTGAAATCGCTAGATTCGTCTCGAAACGGGAGCTCTTGCAGAGCGCGCGGGTGCAGCTGCGCCTTGAGAAAATCGGGCCTAAGAATTGGGCGATTGACGCGATATTAAAAAGCGGAAGGAGATTGGGCGAAGGGGAGTGGGCGGGGGCGAGGGTAGGAAGGGGGAGGGGGAGGGGGGAGGAACAGAGAGGGGGGGAGAAAGTGAGGCGGGGGCGGGGGAAAGCAAAGAAAAACGGAAAGGGGTGTGCGGTTAGGAGAGGCAGAGAGAGATATATATCTACGCGATGCTATCACCCCCTTGTCATCACCCTCCCCGGTACCTGCCTGGAGGCGGCAAAAGGCGCCAATTGTACCGGCTAGCAGTATCACCCCCCTTTCCGCTATAACCCCTTTTTGCTGCCTGGGTGGGTCCGCTAAGTGTACCAAATCTTACCCAGAGCACTGCTATCCCCCCCCCCTCGAGATACCCGCCCTATTATATATAGGTCGCGTTGGCGTCGGTTTGGCAACGACACTGTAAAACATGCCGCTGACTGCGTGAGCTAGACAACCAGGGTACCGCCCTTTTTTTCTTTTTTTTTTCTATTTTTTCCGGCGGTCGGCCACAGCTGGTGGTCGAGTTAGATAATTTGTGCGAGGTGAACAACCTTGCCTCCGCACAATTGGGAATGATCGTATTACGTAGTGTATACGGTAAGGCACCCAAGAGGCAGTGACATGGTACTCCCATTGCTGTCTCTGGAAGTGGCTACACAGAAAATTAAATTAACTCATTGAAGCTGTCATCCATATGAAAGTCCGCCTCACAAGCGTTCTTAGTAGGATGCAGCTCACCCTTCATGCGACTCGCCGGACACCCCACGTTTCGCTTCGCGCTTGGTGCAAGCAATGTCTGCCTGGTCGGTGAAAACCCGACGTGCTCCGTCCCAGCATTGTAGGGATGCGAGGGTCTATGGTCATACGACTACGGCCATGCATGAGATCGAGTACATCTCTCCTATCGAGTACACCCCCCCCCCCCCCCCCAAGATATCACCCCCCCCCCCTCCCCCCCTAGTTTGCAGATGACTTCGTGGGGATATCAGAAACACCCGAAGGATTGCAGAAACAAATAAAGAAGGCGCTACAACACACTAGGAAATGGAGGGTGACGGCGAACGTCGAAATGCGCAGTAGTTGTTTTATAACGAAGATAAGACGAACCCGACAAATTTCAGTTGGAAGTGGGGAGAAGATGAATTGCCGATGGGAGACCAGGATACGTACCTTGGCGTAGAGAGCCCGAGAGACTGCTCTTTGGATACACATATAGGCAAAGTAATAAGAAAGGGCAAAGCGCACGTAGGCAAGATGGATGCGATCCTAACAGACTCGCGCCTTGACACCAGGATCAAGATATGTATCCGGATGAATGTGATAGCACCAAAGGTAGAATATGCAGGAGAAGTATGGGGAGGAGTATGGGAAAGGAACGCGAAACTCGTAAAACAGTTGGAAACAGTAACCATTTTCTTGCTGCGGCACCCAACGCTACCACTATCACGGGGGACCATAGTTAATAGGACCAAATATTGTTAGTAAAAATGGTTAAAAATATAGGTTTGTACAAGGCGCTTCGCTCCGCGGGCGGCCTACGCCGCCCTCTACGCTCGCTCAGGAAGGAAAAAAGTACATCAAATTATTAAGCGAAGCGAACAGAGGTCCACGATTGAGTTTAGTGTTTTCAAGGATCGTAATTGCAAACCGGCGACTTGATAATGCCAAGAGCCCCGCCGCCATGCTTCAGGAAAAAACAGCTCCGACGTCAGCTTGGATGCCACATATACGCTTCGCGTCGCGGATGTCGTACGTACGTACATACACCCCAGGTAGGGTACTACTGTCTGTACTTATTTTCGTCTTTCGATATGCTCTATGTCTGTACTGTATGTACGAAGAAAGCGAAAGCACAGCACGGCACAGCAGCAAAAACAATGAAAACGAAACCGAAAACTCGGAAAGGAAAAAATATCCCCGTCCCCTCTCGTGTAATATTTTTCTGCCTGATTGGACCACCTTTTTTTTTTTTTTTTTTTTTTTTTTTTTTCTTCCCATTCATTATCTTCGCACATCTTCTTCTCTCTCTCCTTCCAACTCGTAACTCAGATCCGGGGTCACATAGCAGGCTCTTCTCCCCCCTTCCCGCTACCTTACATCCGGTCGAAAAGAAAAAAAGAAAAAATCGCACAGAAGAGCTTCTCTCTCAGCCTCGTACGCCGCCCGCCCCTCTCGCGACCACCTCGCTACCGATTCGGTCCGGGTAAAGCTTTTATCACTCTCTGCCACAATCAGCCCCGTCGCCCGCCTCGCGTGAAGCCCGGTGCTCACCGTGGCCGTCGTTCGCCAGCTCGATAACGTTGGTGTTCAAACTGCACACCTCCTTCTTTCAACCTTAGCGCGGTCGCAAAAATAAGTACCGCTTGAATATTATCTTGCCCTCCCGAACGACCTTCATGACTAGTACATACTCCATTAACAATCATAAATCGAAGCCAGACAAAGCCCGTTCATGCATCCCTCGTGTCGAGGCACACGCGACGCCTAGGCACGAAAGCGGCGACCACGCTCCTTGCAACCCCCCCTCTACCCGCCAGCACCCGCTGACACCCGCGACGGTGCCGGGTCCTCCCGCGATATGCCGTGCTCGGAGAACACGCACGCACACGAAACGAAAGAAGAAAAAAGGAAGAAAGTGCCGAGAAAACAAAGAACTGCTGGAAAGGTCCGGCAAGTAATGAAAGGAGGCGGTTTGGAAGTGGGAGCTCTGAGAGGCCAGGGATGCACCCAACGGGGCACGCTCAGGGGTTGTGATCTAAAGTATGTAGTTCTATATATATGCCATAGGTCCTATTAAATATGGTCCCCGGTAGTACTGCTGTACGTAGCTCTGATCCCCCTGCCGCCTTCTCACCAGGTGGTGACGGTGTCGTCCAGGCCGAAGGGGTGGGAGGTCAACCGCGCCACCGTCCCCGTCACCCTCGCCTCCTGCGACAAACAAAACCCGCACACACGAACACATAAAAACACACACACATACATCACGAGAGCATGCCATGGCGAGAAACAAGCTCACAGCAGTGCTGCGGAAGAGGCGCTCTACGACAGAGCTTCAACCCTTTTTTTCCTTCTCTGAAGCTCCTCACTTGACCTTAAGGAGCTCCGTACCTCACCCGTAACCTGACTTCAGCAAAAATCAAGTCGCATCCCGATGAATAATCCCATGACCCAAGCATGCAAGAAAAACAAAAAATCGAAATAAGACTGGCCTTCCGACGATCTTGGGTTAACCCCTCTAGAACCGCAGCCCCATTTTGGGGACAAACTACTTGAAATTTGAGTGGTTTGTCCC
This sequence comes from Nereocystis luetkeana, assembly GCA_031213475.1. Lineage (NCBI taxonomy): Eukaryota > Phaeophyceae > Laminariales > Laminariaceae > Nereocystis > Nereocystis luetkeana. The sequence goes on along the minus strand of JARUPZ010000014.1, from coordinate 6,657,046 downwards.
CAAATATAGGACTGCGGTTCTAAAGGGCCTCGTCATTCAGAAAAAAAAAATGGCGGAAATGTGTCACCTCCATCGTAGAACGCGTCGGGACGTACAGCAGTAATCAGAACCAACTATGCTCAGCGTAAACACTAGAATATATAGTTTTTTTGTCTGCATGGTGGGTCCTGATTACTATGGCCCACCGTAATAAGCCAACCTCTAGATTTTGCCCTCTAGGGGTTTATGTTATTACGGTTCCCCGTCATGTGATGCACATAGCAAGAACATACCACCCTCTCCAAAAAAAGAAGGATCGTTTTCATACTTTCTTCAAGTCTAAACGTTTCTTGCATTCATGCCTTGAGAGTGGTAAGGAGGGGAGAGACCGCCTATATGCCTTGAGAGATTGGGCTGGGTTGAAGAGAGCGTGCGTGCGTGCGTGCGTGCGTGCGTGCGTGCGTGCGTGCTCAGAGGAGAGCAACATTATTCAAAAAAAAAAAAAAAAAGGCGCGACAGGGGTTCTACCAAAAGGCTTTCGCTCAGATCAGGCGTTTTTCTTTTTGGGCAAGAAGGCCCATGCTGCTGTTGCGTCAGGACCTCGTTGTCGACCAGGGGGTGCACGAAACAAACAAACATTCGCTAGAAAACACGTTCACAGCAGCAGTGGGGGTATACCCCAGAATCAGGCCGAAGACGCCTCTCTCGACCTCTTGGAGGGTCTACCGCAATCGTTGCGGCCACCGCGTGACCGGGGGCTGATACAAAAAATATTTGTGCCTCCGAGTTACAACGCAGGGAGGCTATCTGTGTTTTGAGGTTCAACCAATGTTTTCTCTCTTATCCTCCGCACAGCAGTGGTACGCGGGTCCGACCGATGCCGCCTCTCTTCACTGCTGCTTCACTGTCCACAGCTCGCACGGATCATTATCAGCTCCCACAGCTCATGATCTACGCTCTCCGGTTGGTTCGTACGCTATTAATACTGACATCTATAATATATATATATATATAACCATCTTCCCTTCCCGTGAATCTACGGTGACTGCGGAATAGATTTGTACTATTGCGGGGGGGCATAGTAAATAGGACCACATATTGCTAGTAAAAAAAGGGAAATATATAGGTTTGGTGTTACCGTACGAGATCCTATCAACTATGGTCCCCCGTAAAATTATAGGCGATGAGTTACTGTGAGAACGATAGCAGCAACAGCACCATCGTTCTACTATTGCAAACGTCAACCCCCAAGGCGAAAGACCTAACCCCAACATGCACCACCCGTCCCAAGCCACCCCCACCGTACTCACCTCCACCTCCATCTCTTCATCCTCTTCGTCCCCCTCTCCCCGTCCTTGCCCCACCCCCGCACCCCCGCCTCCCCCTCCCGCCCCCCCTGCCCCGCCTCCTCCCCCTCCTCCTCCTCCTCCTCCTCCTCCGCCTGTCCAATCATCATCCTCAGCATCGAGGTAGGCATGGAGAGCGTTCTTCTCTGGAGGCGGTTGTCGGAACACCGAAACCTGCCCCCCCGGGGCCACCGCATCAGCCGCGGAACGAACGGGTGGGAGAAGAAACGCCACCAAAGGGAAAAAATAAAACGAAAAAAAGACGTTAATCAGCCAGAGAAAAAATCCCGAAACACGATCGTACATGCATACGCAGTGCGTGTGCAAATTCCTCCACGAAAAAAACACAGTATACCCGTTTTGGGCACAAAATTGCCCAAACTCCTCAGTGTCACTCTGTCCGGATATATTAGGGACCTTTATTATATGAACATTGAATAAGAAATGCCACTAAATTTAGGGACAACGTTGAGTTCGGACACAGGGCTGCGACCGTTTCTTGTCTCAACGCTCTCTCCTTTTTTGGACGAAAAGAGGGTGCCAAAAGCCGAACACTCGATTTTCGGAACCAGCCCTTTTTTTCCGGAAAACACACATGATATTGTTCGGTACTGTCTCGGCATTTGGCGCGACTCTTCCAGGGGCACGGATGACGCAAAATCCAAGCAGTTTGCCCTATAAAGGGTTCAACGTTTCCTAAAAAAAAACGGTTAAAACAAAAAAAACGGCAAGAGGGTGCTAAAAGTTGAACATTCGATTTTCGGAAGGCTACTCTCGAACCAGCACCTGTTCCTGGAAAGGCCACCTCCTTCGTTCGGTTTGAATTGGCAAAAGCCTCACGTTCTGGGAACAATCGGACGCTGAAAAACGATACAGCACCTCTGCTGCTAACTCGACGCTCTTCGCGATAAGCAAGCTGCGCCACGAGCACCCCCCCCCCCCCCCCTCCCCCTCCTCCCCTGCACCCGTCCTCCATACGATGCAAGTAGACCCCACCGTCCGCGTTTCTTATTATAGCCCCATAAGCTCTTGCATGACGCCACTCGCCGAACATCTCACGTTTCGCTTCACGCTTGGTTCGAGCAAATCAAAATGTCTGCCTGGTCGACAAAAAACCGACGTGCTCCGTCCCGGCAATATACGGATGCGAGGCTTACATCAGGGTCATCTATATACCAGGTACGACTTATTCGGCCGTGCGTGCATGACATGAGGACAAATCCCCCCTCTCCCTCCCGTCCCGCATCCTCCACGACTCCGACGATACTCGCGCGAGACACCCACGGTTCCCAAACTATTTCAAATTTCCCTCGAGTTTGTTTTTCAAGATTCCCGTAGCTTCGAGACGCCCGCGAGGAGTGGCGAAGAAATCGTCTCGCGCTTTCGGAGCGTGGGTTGCCCCATGTCATGCCGATGGCGGCGGTACTACCGTTCGAGATGGTGGCAACCGGTTGCGGTGCGGCGATAGTGGTGATGGCCGCCGTACCCGGGGGCGTAAGCAGCAGCAGCAGCAGCAGCAGCGGTTGGCACCGGCACCGGCGGCGGCGGCGGCGGCGGCGTATGCTCGACCTCACCAAGCGCGGAAGCAACGCCTCCAACACGAATGTAAAAGGAGGCGAGGGGGGGGGCGGGGGGGGGGGGGGGGGGGGAGAGCCGCAGACAGCGCAACGGGAGCGGCGGACGCGCACTGCCAAAGCTACCACACAGGCCACCCCGGTCCCCAACCCCACCCTCATCCCTACGCGCTCGGGGACAGTTGAGAGATGCATGCATGCCACACACTGCTGTACGACAGCGGTGCGCCTGCCTTTGCCTTCTGAGGCTGTTCGTAACTCGATGAGATGTTCTACCCTTAAGGGCCCTATCCATGCGCGTCTCCCTTAACGTGGCACCTCAAAAAGCTTCTTGCTGTTGACTCCCCCCCCGCTAACCTATCCTAGAGTTATGGACCCCCTCATCGCCCACCCCCACCCCCTCTAATCCCCTTACCCGTCCTCCCCTGCCCCCCCCCCGCGTCTACGCGCCTACTTTCAACTCCGAACCGGAGCTCACCCCGCCTGCCCAGGAAGGTTGCGCCGCCTCAGCTGTAACCGTCGCCCCCGAAGTTCCCCCGACGATCCCCAGCGGATTTAGAGATCCCAGCGCATCTCTTCCATTTCAGGAAAATAATGGGTAGCGAATCCAAGGGAGGGAAGGGAGTGGGGTGGGGTGGGCACGGGGGGGGGGGCGGACTCGTTTTTTGGTTGCCTTACATGTTCAGTTAACAATTGACCACGCAACCATTTGGAGACGGAGCACCGTTCTTATTCCCGGCGGAGACACCTCCAGTGTTTGGCCGCTCATCGCGCTTTTTCCAAGTATTGCTCGTCCAATGGTTGTTTCTTTCGCCGACCTTACTCCCTTCCTGTTTTCGCCTTCTCCCAGAGTAGGATAGCGACCGTTTTCTCGCCTTGTTTCATTTTTTTTTCTGTCATTTTTGTTCTTTTCCATCCCATGTGCTATCTTCTCACTCTTCTCTTCTGTCTCCCTCCTATTGACAGTCGTAAGTCAGACCCGGGGTCGCATTGGTACGAGGCAGACCCTCCTCTCTCTTCCCGACTACGCACGGTTCATACCTTGGGAGGCATTTTTATCGCGGGAAGGCTTCGGCCCCTCGTTCCCTCGTCGACTCGCATCTTCGAATCGCGCCTACCCCCGTTACTATTAATTAGTCAGCAGGGGCCCTCAGCAAATGATTCCGCTTTGAACGGTTTTTGCAAATAAACTCGAACACTTCGACCCACGCGGGATCCGATCTACAGCACAAACTCGAAGCAGCAGTCAAGCGTACCACTACACTAGCCCACTCGGGACTACCTCTGTTATCTACTCTAGTATTATTGATACATTAAACTTCTCGACGCCGCACTCGTCTAATTTCCTCATCTGGGGGGGAAAGAAAAGTATGTCATGCGGGCGGTGGTTCGGAGATACGGGCCTACAGCATGCCCCATCATCCAGGAGGGAATAGAGAGGCACTGTTAGGTGTGGGACTATAATTTTTTTAGACGTAGAATTTGGAAAAAAAATGTCCCATGTCGTTCTCTGGGGAAAAAAATCTTTAGAAAATCAACCAATCAGCGATGGGGGGAAAGGACCCACGTCATCAACAAAAATCTATTCGTAAAGAAAAAGCTGTGCCGCTGCTGCTGCTGTGCCGCAAAAAAGTAGAAGCGTGGCCAGGTGCTGAGTGTGAAAAAAAGTTTGTGCTGCTGCTGCTGCTGCTGCTGCTGCGTGTTGCTGCTCGAGGTGCTGCTGCACCACACCACGCGCAGAAGCGTACACAGCGGCCAGCTTAAGTGAGTGGGCCACATCGTCTGGTAGGCCCTCCGGCACGATGGCTGACAGCAGACCAATGCATCCCGTGTCGGACACGCTCGAAGGCGGAGGTGCTGACCTCTCTGCTGCTGCTGCTGCTGCTGCTGGAGCTTCTGCTGCTGGAGCTTCTGCTGCTAGAGAGGATACCCCCATCTTCGCCCATCGGATCGGCTGTGTGTTGCACATCTTGCACCTCGCCGTGACTGCGGGGTTGACGAACCCCTTCTTCATGGGCCAAGGCTGCGTCCGACTCGTGCCTGAGGTCCTACTCCAGGTTGAGTTTGCCCTTCTGCTCGAACAACTGATGGGAGACAGCTTGCAGTGAAGACTTTGCCTCAGCGGTCTCGGCCCGACTCTCGTCGCGCTGCTTCAAGGCCCGGTTACGGATGCCCTCGGCGGCCTCGAGACCGCCGCGCTGGATGGCAAGCGCCCGGCGTGCAGCCACGCCCGCGTCTGCGACTGTAGTCCCGGTACGCGCCAGATAAGCCTCTTGGTTCTTCTGGACAATTTTCTTTTTTTTCCCTTTTCGTCCGGTGCCCTCAGGTTTTTTTGAGTTTCCCATGGCTGATTGATATTTCGCGATCACTGCCAGAATGACTCAATAGGGCCAAGTTTGATCGCGAATTTCTCGTCGGCTATTTACTGGATTCAAGCACGGATTGATTTGTTGTCTCCGCCAAGTCTCGGCGAAGAGGAGGGCACGTATTGTTTTCATACTCAACTGCAGTACTTCTTCCCCATAGAGCAAGAGACGAATATAAGCATAAAACACGAGTTTTCCCGCACATTTCCGGCCAATTAGACGTAAAAATCTAATGGAAAATTCTGAATGATGTGCCTTCCCCTCCGTTTACACTGGTTACACGTGTCTGTTGAATCCCAAGATCCAACTCGTCTCCTATGTCGAGCAATTTGTCATTGCAGGTCAACCAATAATGCAGTCTAAAGCCAAGTAAATATGGTGGCGGTACATTTTTCATCTTCAATCTTTTTTCGGATTTTTTGGCGGTTTTCGTCCAATAGATGCGCCATTTTTTGGGCACTTTTCGTCGTCCAGTCCCAGCCCTAACTGTAGTGGCAAATGATCGGATGGATGGATGGATGGATGGACAGACAAGACAGACATGTACAGACTCGCACACACGCAGGCACACGCAGACAATGCCGATACACGCAAACACACTCAGAAGACAGTCAGGCAGGCGGGCAGGCGGACAGACAGACAGACAGACAGACAGACAGACAGAGAGACATACAGACAGACAGACAGACAGACAGACAGACAGACACACTCAGACAGACAGACACACTCAGACAGAGGGAAGAACACCACCTGGAGTCAAACGCCAACAGCCTGCCAGACACACAAAAACACATGAACACTATGAATAAGGCCGACACACACAGACAGAGAGGAGAACAGCACCTGGTGTCAAACGCCAACAGCCTTGGGGTGCAAACCCCTCCTCGCTCTCCGGCCGGCCGGTGCAGCACACCGTGTTGGTAGTAGTCGTCTACCACCCCTCCCCTGCTGCCGAGCACCAGCAGCTCATCCTGAAAGTTCCAGAAGTGAGTTCCCACGAAATTCGCGTACCGTCCCACCTGAGCAGGCATTATTCATGGACGGGAGGGGGGGCGTGAGGCGAAGGGCGGGGTGGGGACGGGGGTAAGCGCGTGGCTGTTGTTGCTGCTGTTGCTGTTGTCGCTGTTTCTGCTGCTGCCGTTGCTGGGCTTCGATGTTGCTTTTTGGAAGGATTTCCTGTGCACGGAGCAATGCTGCTGCTGCTGCTATTGTTGTTGCCGCTGCTGCCTCAATGCTATTCGAACGCCGGCTGCTGTAGTCCTGAGCACTGAGCATTGAGCACAGTTGTGCCAGGAATGTATCGCCGGCAGCGTGCGTGGATGCGTGAGAGTACCAAGAACTGAGAACGGGTAACCGAGAACTGAGCGCTGCCTCTTCTACCGCTGCGCCAGGATGCATCGCCGATCGCGTGAGCTTCGACGCTTTTCTGCTCGACGAAATCGTGGAATGGAGACACGGCAGTACTTCACACCATAACCAACAGCATTACCAGAAGTTTCATGAGTGCAAAATAGTTCAGTATGCATATGCACTCTGGACAAAACGACGGTATGCTTTGCCGGATGCTACCTTGACCCCTCTCCGAGGCGTGTTCACAATAGATGAAGACGCAGGTGTTCATGATTCACGATTTTTCGAAAACGCGGATACTTCCAGGGCTGTTCACGAGTCAGGTCAAACCTCACGGGTCTGACCCGACCCGACCCGTCCCGCGAAATTGATTAGATGTCTTGATTTAACCCGACTCAGCCTGCGAAATTTTGAAAAACTTCCTGACCTGACCCGGCCCGACCCGATCCGGCCCGCGAGATTTGAAAACCTCCCGACTCGACCCAACCTGACCCGCGATATTTGAAAACCCAATGACCTGACCCAAACGATCCGTGAAATTCTGGAAAACTGCTGACCCGGCCCGCGGGTCGGGTCTTGACCCGTGAACAACCTTGGTTATTTGACGGTTATATCACGGTTTTCTTAAAAAATCTTCCCTGATACTTTCGGGTTTACACCCTCCAGTGTATACCAGCGCAGTCCCACCAACCTATGATTCCCGAGACTGATTTGGAGCGGTAGCGACACACCAATGTACCAGCGCAGTCCCACTAACCAAGGATTCCCGAGACTGATTTGGAGCGTTAACGACCCACCAATGTACCAGCGTTGGGTGTGCTGCGTGCTATTTCCCGTGTTCTGTGTGCCTGCCATGCGTTCAGTGTGTTTTCCCTGGATGCTATGTGTTCTGTGTGCTTGCAGTGTGCCGTACGCTCTGGGTATTGGGTGCGTGCTGTGTGTGTTTGCTGTGCGCTCTGTGCTGTGTTTGGCTCCTTCTTTGCATCACAGTGTCACGCAGTCCCGCACCTGCTCTGCCTTCCTTTCACACAGAAACTCTTTCCCCGGATGCGTATACGCAACACAACAATTCGCTCTCCTTTTCGTCCCTTTTCTTGAACCCCGGGGCTGAGTATACAGTGCCCCTCGCAATTCCATTTTATCACGTTTATGGAAACCCCGACCTGTCTGTGCTGCGTGTTATTTTCTATTTCCCGTTTTTATGTGTGCCTTCTGTGCGTCCAGTGTTTTACTTGCGTGATTTCTGTGTGTTCTGTGTGCTTGCTGTGTATGCCGTACGATCTGGGCATTGGGTGCGTGCTGTGTGTGTTTGCTCCGCGCTGTGTGCTGTGTGTTGGTCCTGCTGTGCATCACAGTGCCACGCAGTCCCGCACCTGCTCTTCCTTCCGTTCACACAGAAACTCCCTCAGCGGATGCGTGTACGATACACTTCCGTCGCGTTCTTCGTCCCCTTTCTTGTACCCCCGGGGACTTGATTATACAGTACCCCTCGCATTTAATTTTTACTACGAGTGCAGGGCGTAGGGTTCGAACGAGCAGCCCTGTGGATACCGCTTAGAGGGTTCTTCGCGCAGTGACGAGGGTACACTGCTGTGTCGAGAGCGCAGAGCCTAAAGGGGCTGTTCCTGGTACTCCCAGATACTGTCGTGCAGAATAGAGAGGAAGCGAAAACATTCATCAAGGACGCGTTCCAGCCACCGCTAGATGCCATCAAGGCTCTGGACGACATGCGGGCCGTCGAAGTAGACACGGGCGGGAGAATAGTAAAGCATGCCACGTTGTAGAATTCCAGCGGGCCCTGCCTGAGTCCTGCACTCTGGACTGGAGTACGGACAACTTTTGCACAACCACCGGGCACGTACGCGCTTAACTCACGAAAAAACGTTGGGGCGTCGAAATATCCGAGAATGGACTAATGTCGAGATTTCCCGCGTTTCAGGTCACAGGATCAACAAAAACAGCGTGTTCGCTGTGCGCTCGCCAAGGCCCTGTGACTTTGATCCCACCAACGCACAAAGTCCCGAAAATTAATTTCGCACCGAATCTCGCCACCAAAATGCTACGACTTTGCTCCCACCAAACACACGAGTCCCGACTCCCGAGAACCACCTTTTCGCAAAAGCGACCCACCAAAACGCTGTGACTTTCCTCCCACCAACGGCCTACTACCCGAAAATCAAATTCTCGCCGAAGCGAGCCACCAAAGCGCCCCGACTTCGATCCCACCAACACACGACTCCCGGTAAAAACATCTTCTCGAATAAGCGAGCCACCAAAACGCTCTGACTCTGCTCTCATCAACACACGACTCCCGAAAACTGATTTCGCGCCCAAACGAGCAAACCATCTACCTTCGCTCACACTTACACCCGACTGCCGAAAACCACCTTCTCGCCAAAGCGAGCTACCAGAACGCGGTGACTTCGCTCCGTCTCCCGGAAACCATCTTCTCGTCCAGGCGAGCCACCAAAACACTGCTTGTGGCATGACACTTCCAATTCACCCTTCTCCTGTCAACGTATTGTTCTGCTGCTACTACCGGTTGTACTACGGCTTGCGTGCGCGTCGCTGGTCATGATTGAGGCCGGACTGGCTGGTCCAGTCTGTCGACTGAATGAAGGTAGGCTGGTCTATGATATCATGTACCAGGTCATACGTATAATACAACACGTATAATACTGTTTCTCGGGCTGGTGGCTGTTCTCACGTTCTCACAGACTGCGGAACACAAGCAGGGAATATACAGCGTACAGCAGTAGAGACAAGCACTCGTATTAACAGGAGTACATTACGTACGTACCTATCATACCAGGTACAGCAGCAGCAAGGGGCTAGCTACACCACGAGCGAAAAGCAGCAGCAGCAGCAGCAGCAGTAGACAGCCTTGCGCGAGGGACAGGTATATATACAGTACCAGGTGACTTCCGCCAGGATGGTGCACTCCTTAGGATAACCGGTACCTGGTACTGGTCAGCTACACGCTAAGACCATGCAATTGATAACTACTCGCGCTGGTATACTGGTACACCAGAGCGGATGCATGCGACGAGTTCGAGCACGTCCATTGATGTGGTGGCGTTGAGGGGCTGCCATACCGCGCCGCAGTTGCAGCTGCTGCTGCTGCTGCTGCTGCTGCTGCTGCTGCTGGTGTTGTTGGATGGCGACATTTTGAAATTTGACTTTGGGAAGGGGGCAGGCATAACTCGTACGTAGCAGTGGCTGGCGCGATCGGATATTAAATAAAAAAGAGAGGTGATGGGCAATGGGTACCCTCTACAGAGGGGCGACAGAAGAGAAAACCCTGCTCTGGTGCCTCCAACAACAGGCTCTGTGGTGCGTCGTACACTGCTCATATTCCACAAGCACCAGGAGGCAACTGCATCCAAATCGATACGTACCCAGTCGGAGTACGTGCTCTGTTGAACACTGCTGTCTGATGTTGGGCACCACGAGGCAAAAACACGCCTGAGCAAACGCAGTGGCGCACCTGGAGAGTGATGATCTCCCGGCCGGAGGAGTCGTTCATGGCAGGCTGCTCCTTGGTTTGCAGGCCGCTCACAAGCGAGATGCGAGATGGATATTCGATATTCGTGTAGGGGGGTTCCACCCGCATTAAATAGCGTTCTTATAGAGGGGCAGCCTCACAAGCTCTTAGAACGAGCACCCGGCGGCCGGGCCCACACCACCTTCGACGCTCGATTTGGCACGCCGAAACAAGCTGTCGACATGGAAAAAGGTCTACGTTTGCTGCTATGTATCTCGTTGATGCTGGCAACCCATCCTGCGTGCGCTCGAAGGTGTGTCCAAGCCCGATTGCAGTCATCAAAACCAGGCACTTGATGATTTTTCTGCACGGCGAAATGAGCAACAGCAGCAGTAGACTGACTCTTTTCGGGCATGATATCTTGTTCTGCTGTAAGCAGGAGTAATAGGTCGAGGCGGAACACAACTGAGTTGTGGCAGCGCAGTCCATCAGCTACAGCAGCTGGGGAAGGATAGGGCGGGGGGGTCAGGGTTTTGCATGAGTAGCTCGATGCGTGCTATCGTCAGTAAGTAAAGTAGGTGGGTGTGTCGGCGCTTCGAACTCTGCTGTGTTGTAACTATCCGCTTTCAATCGGGCTGGCTCCGTGTCCTCCGTTGGCGAAATCTCCACTGCCACGAGTATGGAATGGACAAGCAATCACGATCTACTCGTAGAATCAGTACGTACAGCAGCAGTAGTCAGTAGATCCTAAGCTGCCGTCATGACATGTTTCGCTCCCAGCAGGATCTGTAGAGCACTTGTCCACCCCCCGGACTACTCGCCCTATAGATGTCATGCAGGGTAAGCAGCAGCTCCCACGGGGCAACACGAGAGCTGCGAGTAGTATAGACAGATAGATCTTCTTGCAGGTCAGGAAGAAGTAAACGATATACGAGTGTCTGCCTTGACAACGAACGATCTGTAGGCAGCACCACTCATGAAGTGGCAATCGAGATGATCTTGTTCACAGTGTCAACATCTTGTGGAGACTTGGAGCTATTCCACACATACACCGCGTGAAGCATGCCCGAGGGCGTTCAATACTGCTGCCAGGTACTAGACACCAGGTACTCTACTATACTATTAATAGGTACGTATACCACTGCAGTACGCCCCCTACATAGAAATGGCCGTTTGGATCCAACAGTATTAGTAGTACGATGCTGAAAGATACCAGGTACCTGGTAGTCCTTTCCGGAGTGCAGCCCGTTGTGGGGAGGAACCGCTCAACTTCCAAGTAGTCTATCCCCACAGGGAAAACTACCCTTCAGAAGGCGTTAGATTCAACTACACAGTTGGTGGTATACTGCTGCTTCTGCTATGCCCAGCGCGATGATCAGAATTCCGGAGGACGGCCCGACAGGCCACCCTGACGATGAGCAGTGACGGGCGATGCGCTGGTGCGCTCTGGTGGATGCTGGACTGCAGTTGATTGTTTATTTCCGCCGCGTTTTCGCCCTTACTTTAGCAAATACTACTGTACCTCACACCTGCTCACGCTGGTACTGCATGCATTTTCAACCGCGGGTATCTGGAACGGCAGGTAGCAGGTACCCCGGCCCAATACCCACGGGTACTCACTACATATACCCGGGGTAAACGTACCTGGTATACACAGCAGTACCGGCTACCGGTAGACGCTGCACTGCCGTGGTATGGACAGCTTTTCGGTACACACAGGCAATTTAAAGGGTTCATGTCCGTGCAGTGATACCTATGCATACCTTTGTCTCTCTCTCTCTCTCTCTCTTAGCGTATCCTACGTTAATCTATCTTACCTGAATGACGCTGCTCTATCGCATCCCACCCTGTCCCATTTCACCCTGTCCTATATTGCATCCTGTCTCATCTCGTCCCATCCCATCCTACCCTGACTCTACTACATCAAATATATCCCATCCTGTTCAACCCTATCCTATCCTACCCGACCCCACCCTACCGCACACTGCCCTACCATACTCTACCGTGCCCTGTTTTACCCTACCCTATCCCACCCCACCATACGCTACCCTACCCTACCCTACCCTACCCTATCCTATCCTATCCTACCCTACCCTACCCTACCCTATCCTACCCAATGCTACCCAATGTTAATTTTCCAGGGCGGTGGGCAGGCGCGAGGCAGTGGAGACCGTGGTGACGGCTAGAGGCGCTCAGGAGCGCGATACAGACGAGTGGGGGGAAGTCGTACTCGACGACGACGACGAGGATGATGAGGTACCACTAGGACTATGCCTCTGCTGCCGTTGCCGCTGCCGCACCTGCTGATAATAGATGCTGCTGCTGTTGCTGCTGCTGCTGCTGCAGCTGCTGTTACATCTGGCACGACGACAACAGCAACAACAACATCCACGAAAGCAATACTAACAGCAGCAACTGCTTCTACAAAGACCGCTCGTCTCGTTTGTTGCTCTCTCTGTCGTTCTTTGTCTCGTGATCCCCCCTACGCCTGGTGAGAAATGCCAACAGCAAGCGAAACCCGTGCTTCTGTACGACATACAGTATATATGTATATTTATATATATGGGATAGTCTTGCATGGAAGAGGGGGGGTGCGCAGGAGGAACTATGTCGGTCGAATGGCACCCCCGCAACGGTGTGCTGACTGTTGGTTTCGTAGCCAACCGCACGACACTACGCGCCACACAAAAAAATGTCGAGCATGAACCAAAACGACTACTGGTACGTATGATATGGTACCTCGTAAAAAGTAGAATCAATATGATTTCCCGTCCATTTTTTTTGTTTTCTTTAGTGGTTCTTTTTTTGAGGGGGAGGGTGTCGTCCCCCCCATTTTTCGGTTTCGCAAAAAATAAATATTGTGTATCTAATCAACGTGTGTTTGGAATGTTTTTCTGATGTGAGTAGTTTTCTGTTTTTCTACACTTTTGGGTTTTTTATCAAGTCTTTATTTATTTGTTTATTTTTGTTTGTTCGCGCCATTTTTCTTTCCCTTCGACTCCGCCCCGCTGGATTAGTAGCAGTAGCCGGCTAGACGACGACGGCGGCCAGATCGTTTTCAACATCTATGTAGCTTCGTTTGACGAATGCTTGTCTTTTTTTCTAAATCCTGTTTACAAAAATAAATTCCAATACGAGGTTTCCGGATATTTAAGGATCGCCCCAATGCTAATAATAATACCACCAGCGTATACAGTCCTTACGTTTCCTGGCAGAGTGGCCTACACCCATAACGTTGCGTTTTTTTTTTCTTCTTTATGATCTACAGTAGATCCCATTTTTTCCTCTCTTTTTTCTTTCTTCCTGTATTTCCTGTCTTTCCTGTCTTTCTTTCTTGTCGTTTTTCGTGCTTGCTTGCCACGTGTCCCCCTCGGCGCCGTCTCGTGAGATCAGAGGCCGCTCATTACGGGCAGCAGCAGCAGGCCACCAATCGTCGACCGCGGCTCGAGCGGCGCCTCCTCCTCCTCCTCCTCCTCCTCCTCTTCCCCTTCCTCCTCCTCCTCGCCCCTGGAGTCGTCGGAGAAAGAGGGTGTGACCACCGTGAAGGACGGCGGGAGTGTGGCCGTGGAGGGGCCGATTAAGCTGTCGGTAGAGCAGCGTGGGCTCGTGACCCCGGACGTCTCGGCCGCCTCCATCCTAAAAGTGAGAACCAACGTGCTCGCGCGCGGGGGGGGGGGGGGGGGCGGGTACTCGATACCTCGATACGAGAGATGTACTCGATCTCATGCATGGGCGTAGTCGTATGACCATAAACCCTCGCATCCTTACAATGCCGGGACGGAGCATGTCGGCTTTTCACCGACCAGGCAGACATTGCTTGCATCAAGCTTTGCGAAGCGCGGTGAAGTGTCTGGCGAGTCGCATGAGGGGTGAGCTGCATCCTACCAAGAACCGCTTGTGAGGCGGACTTGCATATAGACGACAGCTTCAATGAGTTAATTTTCATTTCCGGTGTAGGCAAATCACGGCGGGGGGGGGGGGGGGGGGGTGATAGTGGTGATGGTGGGTGGTGGGGGGTGGTGATTGGAAGGATGGTGGTGGTAGGTGTTTTTGTTTTTTTTTCGCGCCCCGGAGAGCGAGAGGAAACCCCTAACCCCTGTCCACACTTGTATCTCACGTTTTCGTGTACCGGTTCGAACCCGGTTCGTTTCTTCCACCGTAGTTGGGCCTGTCTCTGACCGTCATCAAAGTGTGGTTTACTTCGAGGATGTAGCCACCTGAGTCTAGATATTATATCTCTCTCTCTCTCTCCCGATAGGTAGTGTGGGACTTGAACCCACGAAAATCCCTCATAGTCTCCCCAGCTTGGCTCATGGTGGTAGGTGGTAGTGGTGGTGGCGGTGGTGGTAGTAGTAGTAACAGCAGCAGCAGCAGTAGGGTGAGCAGTAGTAGCAGCAGCACAGTATGGGACGCCCAATAAGAAACAAGAAAGCTGTTAGTCCGGGCGGGTTTTCTTGTTTGAGAATGGGTGCGTTCTACACTACCTTCGTTGTAGCGTCTCCCGATTTTCTTATTTTTTTCCTGGAAACATCAGTCTAGCTTTCTTCTCTCATTTCGTTATTGTTCGCACGTGTATCGTAGTGTAGTAGTAGTAGTAGTAGGTAGCGATAGTCGTAGTAGTAGTAGTAGTAGCAGCAAAAGGAGGAAGAATAAAAGTAGGAGTAGTAGGAGTAGTAGCACTGTACAGTAAGGCGCTTCCCTCTACCCCCCCCCCCCCCCCCGCACCTGGTGTATATAGGTTAGGTTGGCGTCGGTTGGCGACCACGCTGTAAATCACGCCGCTCACTGCGTGAGCTAGACAGCCAGGGTACCGTTTTTTTTTTTTGCGGTTACCACGGCTGGCGGTCGAGTTCGATCATTTTTGTGCGGGGAGAACCTTTACTGCGCACAGGAGGGATGATCGTATCACGTAGTGTGGATATGGTGAGGCACCCAAGAGGCAGTTACATAGTAAACCCACTGCTGTCTCTGGAAGTGGCCACACCAGAAAATAAATCAATTCATTGATGCTGTCTTCCAAATGTAAGAAAATCCGTCTCTAAAGCGGTTCTTGGTAGGATGCAGCTCACCCTTCATGCGACTCGCCCAATACCTCCCGGCGCTTCGCGCTTGGTACAAGCACGGTCTGCCTGATCGGTGAAAACCCGACGTGCTCCGTCCCGGCATTGTAGGGATTCGAGGGTCCATGGTCCTACGACTACGCCCATGCATAAAAAGGAGTACACCCCCCCTCCCCCCTGCCCCCCCGCCTTCCCCCTCGATTCTGCATGCCCGAGTTAATTTACTGTTGTCTGTGTGGCCGTGCCGGTCCCGCGCGAGGGCTGCTTGGCTGTGTGCGCTCGTGGCGGCCCTTCGGGTGTCGTACTATTGGCTCATGGGGTATCCCTTTTTGTACAGTATGACGCAACGTTTCAAGTAATTTTGAAGCAGTTCATGCGCCGGACCAAATCACTACGTATCTACCTATTCACAGATCATATATATTATCTAGATCCTGAGCTGCCATTATTGCTGTGCAGGATTTTTACTGTGTCGTACAGATCCAGCCCAGGAAGACCCATATGCCTTAGAACATGCTAGGTCTAAATCGGCTCCCTGTCGGCAACATGAGCTACATCGTACAGGTCGATCGCCTGTCTATTTGCCCTCAAACATCTCGGTCATGATATACAAATGATCCCTAGGTGATCTGTAGATGACCTGTAGATTACCTGTAGGTGATCTGTAGATAGGCTGCGTATTACCTGTAGATGGGCGGTAGGTGATCTATAAATCTGTAGGTGACCTGTAGGCGGTCTGCAGATTATATGTGGTAGGTAATCTGTAGGTAATCTGTAGTTCATATGTAGGTGATCTGTAGATGATCTGTAGATGATCTGTAGAGATATCATTTCGTCCCCTCAACGTGGGAAAACGCTCGTGCGGGCCTACGGTACACCCAAAAACCTATATATGTACCAGGTATCTGCTTTCACCGACAATATTTGGTCCTGTTTACTATGGTCCCCCGTACTAGCGCTCGGGTTTTCTATTTTTCGTTCTCGGTGTGTTTGTGATTGCGGGGGACCATAGTAAATAAGACCAAATATTGTGAGTAAAAATGGCGAAATATATAGGCTGTTGTGGGGACCGTAGGTCCTATTTAGTATGGTTCCCCCGTTTTTGTGTTTTTCCTGAGGAGGGGTGTTTGTTTTTTTTCGTTCCCTATTTTTGATAGTTATTGTTTCTGGTGAGAAGACAAACCCTCCATACGAGTATGGTAACGTTTCTAGTTTTCGTTTTTGCTTTGCCTCCGCGCGGACAGGAGCATCGAGCTTGGCACGCCAAGGAGGAAACGAAGCGCTTTCCGGGAGAAACACTGGGGTGAGATTACCGGTTAGCCAAGGCTAGTTTGTTTCGGCATTAACCCCTTTAGGGCTGCAGTCCCGTTTTGGGGACAAACCAGTCAAATTCCAAGTAATTTGTCCCCAATTGTCCCCAAAACGGGAGTGCAGCCCTGAAAAAACCTGTGTTGCACTGCCCACAAAACACAAGAAAAGTCCCGACAACAAAGCAAATGGAAGCACGTCTGCCGCCTTTTTTTTCCTGAGGATATTTCGTTTTTCTGTATACCTCCGAATGTTTCCATCGAGCCAAAATTTGGCAGACCGGATATGAGCTCCTTGGTGCGCTCCCGAGAGTGTGCCAAAAGCGACAGCACTTTTCGTGTCCTCTTTCGGGGCTGACCTTGTCGCCGAAGGTTGAAATGGGGTTCCAGGCGCTTGAATTTTCGGTTTCTTGTACTCTAGCCAAGTATTTTTTTCTGCTGTAGAACGAGAGCTGGAGGAACCCCGAAGTGTGCGTTCCTCCTTCTCGTTCTACAGCAGAAAAAAATACTTGGCTACAGTACAAGCAACCGAAAATTCAAGCGCCTGGAACCACATTTTCGACCTTCAGCGACAAGGTCCGATATGAAGGAGGACACGAAAAGTTCTGTCGCTTTGGCACACTCACGGGAGTGCACCAAGGAGCTCATATCCGGTCTGTCAAAATTTTGCTCGCAAGGAACGGTCGAGCTAGAGCAGAAACACGAAATGTCCTCAGGAAAAAAAAGGCGGCAGACGTGCTTCCATTTGCTTTGTTGTCGGGACTTTTGGCAATATCAGTTATTTTTTTGTGAGGAGTGCAACACAGGTGGAAACGGTTGGACTTTCAGACAAGCCGTGCCGTAAACGCCTCCAACAGTGTAGGAAACTCGTGTTTCGATTCCGTCGCACCCTGAGGGATGAATGGGATGTGTAAGCAACGAGGAGACGGTTTTGTTCATTCCATCGATTGCCGTAAACGCCTGCCGAGGTGTTGAAAACCCCTGTTTCATTTTCCTCCCGCTCTTGAGGGATAATGGCCTGGCGACTAAAGTATCGAAACGCCCCCCCCGTCCCCGTTCCCCGTTCCCCGCCCCTCCCCTTTCCCCTATCCCCTAGGTACGTAACGCCTTGGAACGGGAGAGGCTACGACTTCGCCCGAACGTTCCGCTCCAAGCTCGACTATGTCAGCCCCGCGTGGTACCAACTCCGCGGTTGGCCCGCACAGGACAGTGGAGAATCACCGGGCGGAGAAGGCTCCTCGAACAGCGAAGACATGGTCTTTTCCCTGACGGGTGGGCACGACTTCGACGAAGCGTGGGTTTCCGATGTCCGGGACGGCGTGGGAGGGAGGAGGGGCGGGGCGGGCGGTGGAGGAGGCGTGGACGGTGGTGGTGGGGGCGGTGGTGGTGGCGGCGTCACGAAGGTGTGTGTGTGTGTGTTTTTTTTGTTTCTTGTGTGCGAAGCGATATCGAGGAGACTTTTTTGTTTCGTTCTTTCTTTGTCCTCGGGCGGTTTGGTCCGCAAAACAAAAACAAAAAATCGACAAACCATGTGTCTTCTGCTGACCCAAGCAGCCGTGCCGTGGTGCCTTGTGCACTGGTGTTATGTCGATTGATCTCGGCTGTGGAACACAGCAGTGGTACAGCCGCCGCGGGACAGAGGGCTACCCTCTTTTTGGTTCCGTTAGTTGTTGGTTGGTTCCTTTTTTTGTTTTCGTTTTTTTGTCTTTTTTGTCTTTTTGGTCTTTTTGTTTTTGTTCTGGTTATGCCTGTTCCGCTCGCGCTCATTTTGCCAAGGAAATATGGAAGTTATTCGGGCGCTAGTCTCGAACCGATCGGTTGCGAAGTACGGACCGATACGTCGCAATCTGGATGATCTGTATAGAGATCGTGACCCGCCGTATTTACGTGCTTTGTATTCGACAGAATCAGCACAATACAGATTTGAAATTGAACAGGACAACAAAAAACATGTGGTATAATAGATTTTTTTATGTAGTTTTTTTTAGTGCTCCCACTATTAATAAGGTAATATGAGCTGGACCATGTAGTACAGATCAGGGATAAAATAGTTGTATGTATATATCAGTCCTGAAAGGCGTATCACTCTGGCCGGAAATATAAGATCCGTTTGATGTTCATATCGGAGTCCAAATGTAGCTCATATTATCGATCCGAATGGTAGAGCATGGAGTGAGAGTCGGCGTTGTGTCCGGTGTGCGATTTGATTCCCAGAGTTGTGGTGCTTGCCATGCGGGTGTTTTGATGATTGGTCGTCGTACACACGGAGTACCGTATGTATAATAGGTTCAATTTTGAGTAGGTTTGACTCACCCCTCATATTTCTCTAATGTATAGCTGCTGGCACCTCCCCCCACGTGCTACCTGCATTCATTCCCCGCCTCTGTGGAAGAAAAGGTAACAGCCCGGGGATTCAGCGAAAAAAAGCAAAATCCGACACCCCCCCTCCGCTGCAAACATCCATTTTCGAAACCTAAACAACGGTGTGTGTACACTAAATTCAAGCAAAGCTAACTGTTTTGCACTTACAGAACGTACAGGGATGATGACCTTTTCAGGAATCTTGGTTGCCTTTTGTGTAGTTTTTTTTGTTTTTCGGCCCTGCATTGTTTTTTTTTCTTGAATAGCAGTAGCCTTCAACGTTTTTTTCTTGCCTTTTTTTTTTTTTCTTGTCCATCGCTATAGATATTTTGTTTGTGGATAAAATGTTCTGTTGGAAAAAAAAAGTCTTCTGGCAGTGCGTACTACCTGTATATATTAATGAAGAGGGTTTTTGTCGAAACGTTGTTTTGTATTCACCCTTTCAAATTCTGAGTATTACGGGCGAACATAGTAAATAGGACCTAACATTGTTAGTAAAAATAGCGAAATATCTACCGGGTAGGTGTTTGTGTGAACCGGAGGTCCTATTTAGTATGGTCCCCCGTATTAGTTCTTGAAGGGTTAAAGGCCTGGTCGGTATACTGCATTACGGGGGACCATGGTTGATAGGGCCTACGTTACACACTAAAAACGGTACATTTACCTCTTTTTTCCTACAGTGCACACAAAAACCTACATATTTACCTATTTTTACGAACAATATATGGTCCTATTTGCTACGGTCCCCCGTAATAGTAGGTTTTTCACGCACACGACGGTTACAATCACAATCTACAACTACAGCAGGTCATCTAGATACTCGACTGCCGTTACTATGAGATGGTGCAGTGCAGGATCTATCTGTTGTGGTACAGATCCTGCCCAGGCAACACGAGGCTATGATACATGGGTACCGTATGACACTATCACCCTGGGTGTTGAGGCAACACAACTCCTGGGACAAATTTCAGAACCCTGTTTCCTGCAAAACATGGGGGGGGCGGGGGGGGGGGCAGGGCACACACAAACGAAAATGATATTATTATTATTATTATTATTATTATTATTATTATTATTATTATTATTATTATTATTATTATTATTATTATTATTATTATTATTATTATTATTATTATTATTACGGGGGGCCATAGTTAATAGGACCTGTCGTATACATAAAAAAACTACATATTTAACCATTTTTACTAACAATATTTGATCCTATTAACTATGGTCCCCCGTAATAGTGGCCTTGGAAAATATATTATTTCGATCGAGAATGTTTGCACAATACCTGGTACATTATTACGGGGGACCATAGTTAATAGGACCAAATACTGTTAGTAGAAATGGTTACATATATACGTTTTTATTTATACCACAGGTCCTATCGACTATGAACCGTAACAGACGCATCGCTCGTCGTAATGAGTACGCCCTCCCCGTTGTCGAATTGAGAAATAAAAAACATGTCCGAGGGGGTGTTTAGTCTTATCTTAAATACCAGGTATTCTCTGTTTTTTTCACCCTGGGGTGATGGTATTACGGGGGACCATAGTAAGTAGAACCAACCATTGTTGGTAAGAATCGCGAAATATGTACCAGGTGGGTTTTTTGTGTTACCGTAGGTCCTATTTAATATGGCGCCCCCCGTAATAGTTACGGGGGATCATTGAGAGATCATAAAAATCTCTGTCTGCCGCGAAAAACGTTTTTTTTACGAAGTTCTTGACTCGACCTTACTCACACTAAGTCCTTGAAAACTATCTGGTAAACTGCGTACCTGGTACTCGTTTTCGGCCCCGGCCGGTCCTTGCTCGCCCGGCGGCCGCGATAACTTTTTTTCTTCTACGTAGCTTTCAAAATACTTTTTTGTTTTGTTTTGTATGTTTTTGGTTTTTTTTTTCTTTTGTTGCTTTTGGTTGTTACTTTTGGTTGTTGTTGTTGTTGTTGTTGTTGTTGTTGTTGTCGTTGTTGTTGTTGCTGTTTCTGGTTGGTTTGTTTTTGGTTGTTGTTTCTGGCTGTTGTTGTTTTTTATTGTTGTTGTTGTTCCTCGTGGTTGTTGTTTTTGTTTTTGATTGTTGTTGTCGCTGTGATCGTCGTTCTTCTCGCCCGGTGGCTACTACTGCTGTACGAGCATAGCTGGTGAATATACGCGTATTTACGAAAAACGCACGAAAAAACGCCGCCGTGTTCCCCCCTCCCACCCCCTTTTCAGCCTTTTTTTGCGGTAACCTCGGGGGTTTCCAATGATAACCGCAGTCGGCCCGAGGGAAAGCTTGTACGTACGCAACTGGTACGTACCTGGTATGTGTTTTGTAAAAAAAAAAAAATGTTGGAAAACAAAAATCTTGAAACATGTTTTTTTTTTGTCGATGATGTGTTCGAGACATGAAAGGTCTCGTCGCATTGTTTTTTGCTTTGTCTTGGTCTGGTCGGAAAACGTATTGTCGTTAACTGCCGTTTCTTTCTATCTCATGTATGCTGTTGGTATGAGCTGTTGGACTGTAGAACACCAGGTAGCATGTAAATGCAAACTTGATCTACGGAAATATGCGGTTGGTTTTTGTGTATCTCCATATGGGTTTCATAAAAGTGTGTTCGGATGCTTTTGCAGGATCGTGGGGGAAAGAGGTGGGAGGCCTCTTGTCCTCACAGCATTAGTTGATGCTTCGTACATTTCTCTGCTCCTGCTCCCACGCCTCATCGCAAGGTCGAACGACTGACCCACCCGGCACACGAGTTGCACCCTTGCGCTAGCGCGAGGCACCTAAGTCACGGTGGCTCGGGCGAGTTGTGTCCTCGCGCAGCAAGTAGGCACGTGCTGAAGGAGGACGTAAATTGCGCAATGTACGAGTACAGGTTTTCTGTCGAATTTTCGTTCATTCTTTTGCTGAAATAAATGCATGCATGCATGGAATGCATTGCGTTCTGTCGTTCACTCACTCGCCCGCTTGTTCGCTCGCTCGCTTGCGTGTGTGTGTTTTTTGGCCGATTCGGTTGTTGATACGCTTGCGCCGTGGGTGTCAGATCGTTCCACGCGTCGTGTTGGAGATCCGAGGCCGGGTCCAGCTGACCGGCTACCACCTGCAGGAGATGGGGGAGTTGCTTGTCCAAGAGGCGGTACTGAGGGGGTGAGAAAGAAACAGCAGGAACACGTACACCTGGCTACAACAGGCTTGAAAATAAAGGGAGCGGGGGGGGGGGGGGGGGAGGCCTCAGGAACCCGATTGTAGGTACTTGAAATTAAGAGGAAAAATCGGGGGGGGGGAGCGGGGGGGGGGGGGGCGTACTCATAGGGGGGGGCGGGGGGGGGGGGGGGGGGGAGACAAAGTTATTTTTTTGCCTGACCAAAAGCAACCCAGCTCCTATGTAACAAGGTCACAGGGGGCAGTGATAACGACTCGGCCCTGTTTCTTTACGAGAGTGGTTGATAGTCCACGAAAGGCAAGACGTCGGTTTTCACGATGCCACTGGTGTTGGCCCGGTAAGGCCTCTTTATATTTTTTTTGTTTTTTAGCCCTATTCAGACCCCGTTCTTGAGCAATTATGAAAAACTTTGGCGGTGCCAAACGTCTACGGACGGAGGGAGGGAGGGAGGGAGGGAGGGAGGGACGGACGGAGGGGGGGAGGGAGGGAGGGAGGGAGGGAGGGAGGGAGGGAGGGAGGGAGGGAGGGAGGGAGGGAGGGAGGGGGAGGGAGAGCGCCCAGGAGCATCCGCGGGTAGAATCATGTTTTATATAAAAATATATTTACTTCGAAGGAGATCATCAACAACAGCAGCAAATACAACAACAACGACGACAACATCTACAACAGCCACAACAACAACAACAACAACCACAACGACGACGACGACAGCAACAACAACAAACAGCTGTGATGAGATGGAGGATTTCGTCGAAACTCATATTTGCAAGCTGTGTGTGTGATAGATATCATACATACTTCGATCGCGCGTACCAGGTGCTTCGCACTGGTTTGTTTGTTGCAGCGAGCGCCTCCGCCCCCCGCACGTCTCCTTTCACCCATTGTAACGCTGATTTCGTTGAATCACCCCCCCCCCCCCCCCTCCGCTCCCCCGCCCCAATCACGCCGTGCAAGCAGTGTCTGTCTGGTCGATGATTGATTGAGCCCTTGCTTCTTCACCACCTTAGCCCTTCTGAGGCGATAGAGGTATCACATTAGCGTGGGGAAAACTTTCTTAGTCATCACGCGCGGGCCACAGATCACTCAAAGTACATGTAGTCTGTCCGCAAAACGGGACTTGCAGCCTTAAAACGTTTCATTAAAGGTTTCACGTGACACCTTGGACCTTTTAGAACCAAACTCCCATTTTGGGGGACAAACCAGTCAAATGGTGAGTAGTTTGTCTCCGAAACGGGACCGCCGCCCTAGAATGGTCAATTAAAGCCTTCACAGTGAGTACGACTGCTATCCCGGTGAAGGAAGGCAACAGTGATCAAGACCGAATCTGGCGCGGTGACCATGTGGGGGCATGCCTGTTTTTGTTTAGTCCATTGTGGGTTCTGATTCCTTATTACATATGCCCACCCCGTATACCGAGCACGTCCAAAACCTTCCCCTGCCTTTGCCGAAAAAAGGAAAAAAAAACCCCAACAAAAAACGGCAGAAAGGATGAAAAAAAACCGTGAAACCAGGAAAACGAGAAGGGGTGGGGGGAAAAAAATAAAGAAACCAAGGAAAATAATAATAAACGAAACTTGTGTATGTATACTGCTGTATATATAAATGCTGGGCTTGTACTTGTAACTTTGATCAGTCAACTGCAGTAAGTGAGTGCTCTCGTGACAGTGCAAGGTGAAACGCTCGACCATTCCTCTTTTTGTTGTTTTTTTTGGGGGGGGCGGAGAGACTCCGGTCGTCGGACGGCTCGGTTCTCTTTTGGCGCCGTCGTGAGTTAGAAGGCCGCTCGCATTTTGTTTTGCCTGCTACAGAATATGACCCAAACCCTCAAGAACCGAAACGCCCGAGACCAAAACTCCAAAAATGCGATACCCGCAGCCACGTGCCCTACCAAACGCCCAATACCAAACACCCTATAAACCGAACGCCCAAAAAA
>JARUPZ010000014.1:6491500-6633036 GCA_031213475.1 Nereocystis luetkeana | reverse complement strand
ACAGCTGGGGGGGGGGGGGGGGGTGGAGTGTACTCCTTATTATGGATGGCCGTAGTCGTATTACCATAGACCGTCGCATCCCTGCAATGCCTGGACGGAGCGCGTCGGGTTTTCACCGACCAGACAGACATTGCTTGCACCAAGCGCCTAGCGCCGTGAGGTGTCTGGCGAGAAGCATTACGGATGAGCTGTATCCTACTAAGAACCGTTTGTGGGGCGGACTTGCAGATGGATGACAGCTTCAATGAATTAATTTAATTTCCGGTGTAGGCATTTCCAGAGACAGAAATGGGTTAGCCATGTAACTGCCTCGTGGGTGCCTTGCCATTTACCAGGGTACACACTACGTGATGCGATCCTCCCCCTTGTGCGGAGGGAAGATTCTCCCCGCACAAAAATGATCTAACTCGACCGCCAGCCGTGGTGACCGCCTGAAACAAAAACGAAATAAAACGGTATCCTGGCTGTCTACCTCACGTAGTGAGACGAGGTGTTTGACAGCGTCGTCGCCAACCGACACGAACCCAACCTATATATACCAGGTAGGTGATAAGGGGGGGGCGGTTCGTCATACTACGGAAGCGGTATATCTCTAAAACTCAAAGCAGTAGCTTCCCCCCCGGTTTATGGCCATACGACTACGGCCGTCCATGAGAATAAGTACCCCCCCCCTCCCCCACCCACCCCGCTCCGCAAACCGGTGGGGGCTCAGCTGGAAAGGGGTTGCAATCGTTTTTTTTTATGACTACACGCACGTTCTAGGGAGAACACGTTACTTGCTGTTCCTCATGCGACTAATTCTCCAGTAGAGTACAAAGGGTACTACTGTCAATGCTCACGAGCAAACTTCAAGCTTAATTATCGGGCCGGGGGGGAGGTTGACACTCACGCTCTCTCCTCTCAGCCCCTCCGTGGCTGACGTTCCTGCTGCTGTTGCTGCCGCCGATGCCGCGACGTTTAATGTCCGGGGTGGATGCCTTTCTCTTCGCGTGGGACGCTGCGGACGACGACTTCCGGCGGGGATGCTCGGAGGCTCGCCGCCGTTCCCGGTTCGGCGACGGCGTGGATACCACCTCCTGGATGACGTCGAGCTCGGTGTTTCTTCTGCGCGCAGGAGAAGAAAAGGTGCGCATAGAGTCGCCATGGTTCCGTGAAAAGCGAAAAGAACAAAACAAAAAACTGAACGAGTCATGCCATTCTTGCGCACACGGCAGGGGGGTGTACTCGTTGTCATGCATAGCCGTAGTCGTATGACCATAGACCCTCGCGCCCCTAAAATGCCAGCGGGACGGCGCACACGTCGAGATTTCTGCAACCAGGTAGTACGCTGTAGCGCGGGGGGGACGGGGGAGGGGGGGGGGGGGGGGGGGGGGGGGGGGGGGGGGGGGGTACTCGATAGGAGAGATGTACTCGATCTCATGCATGGCCGTAGTCGTATGACCATAGACCCTCGCATCCCTACAATGCCGGGGCGGAGCATGTCGGGTTTTCACCGACCAGGCAGACATTGCTTGCACCAAGTGCAAGCGGGGGGGGGGGGGGGGGGGTAGTATGTATAAGGGGCCACAACAATACGCCCATCTGTGTTTTGTCTCAATTGCCTCATCACCCCCCTCCCCTCTAAAGGACCATGAATATCGGGACGACTATGATTCTCCTGCGTATGTTGATAGGGACGGATGCAGCTTCACCCTTCCGGCGACTCGCGGGAACATCACACCAGCGCTTCACGCTAGGTGCAAAAGCAATGTCTGCCTGGTCGAAAAACATCCAACGCGCTCCGTCCGGGCATTGTAGGGATGCGAGAGTCTTTGATCATACCGCTACGGCCATGCATAACATGAATGCCCCCCCCCCCCCCCGCAAGCACCCTCCCCTGCGAGCCCCTTTCCCCCCCCCCCCTGCCTCTCCTGTGAGAACCCCCTCGGCAAAAGCATAACAAAATGCGAAAATTCCCGATTTCTTCGCACCTTACCCTGCCCGACGCCCTCCTGCTGCCCCCCTTGCCCAAAGGGGGTGTCCGCGGGGTAGTCGATCCTTCCGATTCGAGGTCGTCTCTGCCCCCACCCCTGCCATCCACAGACGACCAGAAACCACTTCCGGAAGAGTTCGACAAGGAAGATGGCGACGGGCTTTCCGGCGCCGCCCCCGGAATCGATTCTGACCCGCCGTCATTTTGTGTTTTGTTGACGGTGGCGGCGGCGGGGGATTGGCGGCGTGGGGTACGCTCCGGCTCGGTCGCGCAGGCGCTCTCGTCGGAGTCTTTGTCGCTGTCGTTGCTGTGTCTGCGGGGTTTCCGCTGCGAATAACGAAGCGTTTTGTCGGGAATGATATGAGAAAGGGGGTCGGGGATGGTGGCGCGGGAGGGGTGACGGGAAGGATGGTGGTAGTGATGGCGGTCGGGGGAAAAGGAAAGCCGGACGATTGTTCATGGTGGCGAGATCGGGGGGCGGGGGCGGGGGGGGTACTCATTGTTACTAAATGGTCGTCGTCGTACGGCCATATACCCCCGGCATCCCCACAATGCCGGGCTGGATTTCACGTCGGGTTTCCACCGACCAGGCAGGCAGACATGTCTTGAACCCAAGCGCGATTCGCCGAGATGAGTGTTGGGCGAGTCGAGCGTGAAGGGTGAGCTGCACCCATCCTAGTACGAACCGCTTGTAAGGCGAGCTTCGTTACATAGTGCAGTTTCGTGGGTCCGTTCTTGCATAGTGACTTGATGGGGGTGCTGATGACGAGATGGGGGGTGAGCAGGGCCGGGTGATGTTTCGCGTATACAAAAGGAAAACGAGGGCAGGATGGGAAGGGGGAGGCGGGGGGAGTGGGTGATGGCGGGCGGGGGTGTTATCGATAGGAGAGATGCACTCGATCGGGGGGGTTGAGATAATGGTTTATCGTTGGTTTGGCTTTGTTGTGGATTTTTTCCGGTACGTTTGTGAACTTGTGTTGTAGGCAAAATAATTGGGGGCCGGGGGACCGGTGTGTGGGGGATGCAGCGATGGGCGGCAGAGGGGGGCGGAGGCCTAGGATATTTAGTGGTGATTTGAAGCGAGACGGGAGCAAAGGTAGCACGTACATTGTTGTCATTGGGTCGTTTTAGGAACGAACTGAGTGACCCACGCCAGGGGGGGGGGTCATGAAGGCAGGGCGAGGCTAATAAGTCAAACGCGCCGGGCGTAGGCACACTGTCCATTTGTTACGGGCGACAACCTAGATAGACCGGAGCGTGTAAAGGTAGGTACAGCAGTAGCGAAGCCGGGGCTTCATCTATCAGGACGCCGCCTGTAGCGCATACATGTAAGCAGTTTAAAAAAAATGTACTCACAGGCTGTACTGCATATATCACGTACCTGGCACAAACTGTACGTACTGAACAAAACTTGCAACCAGTCGGAATTTGTTTTTTTCAGCCGAAAAGCAGCAACGGAATAGAGCCAATCCTACGCCCGAACACACTCCCACCTTGCTCCCTCTGCGGCCTGATACCGGCTTCGACTTCCCCCCCCAGCCGAAAAGCAGCAACGGAATAGAGCCAATCCTACGCCCGAACACACTCCCACCTTGCTCCCTCTGCGGCCTGATACCGGCTTCGACTTCCCCCCCCCGACTCACGCCATTAAGCTGCCCGCCGCCGCTGCCTTTCCTCAGCTTCTTCAAGGACGACGACCCCGGTTGCTTCCTCTTTCGAGTGCCGCGGGGAGCGCTCCTCCCCGCACCGCTCCCGGCAGTCCTGCCCAATAAGCGACTCGGTTGCAACGACCAGCCGTTTGATGATGCTGCTCCTCCTCCTCCTCCTCCGTCTCCTCCTCCTCTTCCCCCCCCCCTCCTCCTCCTCCTCCTCCTCCTCCTCCTCCTCCTCCTCCTCCTCCCCGTCCTCCCCCTCGTCCTGCTCCTCCTCCCCCCCCTCCCTTGTTCGTTTTTTTAAACAGGGTGGCGTACCACGATAAAACGGTGCTCGCAAACCGCGACGATTTTTGCGCGCGCTTGGCGGGCGACCGTTTCTTTGATGTTGTCTGTTAGGAAGAGGATGGAGGGAGGGTTTCAGGTTGGGAAACGAGGGGGATGGGGGGGGGGAAGGAAGCGGGGGGGGGGGGCGGCAGACGGGGGGAGGGAGGGAAGGAGGGGGAGGGGAGAGGGGAGGAGGTAAGGAGGGAGGGAGGAAGGGATGGAGGAAGGGGAGGAGAGGGAGGGGGTGATGGCATCGGCCTAAGCTATCACGGGGGACTCTATTTAAATAGGACCTACGGTACACACGAAACACCCATATATTTCGTGTTTTTTACTGACAACATTCGGTTCTATTTTTTATGGTCCCCCACAATAGACAGGGGTGGTTTTGGAGCGAAGGGTTTCGGCACATTCTTCTTGTCTGCTATTTCGCAATACGTACGAACGCGAGCAGTTTCCCTCTCTGTCGAGGACTTACCGACATGCACTGCTGTGCATCTCAACGTTTCCGGAAGCCAGGTGTATGAACATTACGAAATCAGCAAACAAACAGGGCGATGGGTTTCGACAGGTGGGCCTGGGTGCTGTTGTCCGTGTGGCGCTTTGCATCTCACGCCGTATTGGGACATTACTTCCGATCGACGAGTGCACACCTCGGGGAAACTCGAAGCAGCTTACTGTTCAGCGAATGCAGGTTTCTCAGTTACACCGTGCGAAGCAAACAAGAAGCAGGTAACCCCTTTGAGCTGGCTGGAGCCGAGTTCTACGACCGTCCGACCGACATTCATAGAGGGGTAAAAGTACGACTCTACGAATTCACCAAAAATCAAGCACCGAACACAAATCACGGCAGATACGTACTATCCCGCCGCCCTATACGTTTGCTGTTTATGGTGCAACGCGGAGGGTTTGGTCACAACTATTAAATAGACACATACAGTCGGTCTACGTACTTTACATTTCGGCGGTGTGTGCGTAAGGAGGCATTCTTCCTTGCGTGTCAGCGGGGGGATACTTTGAGTTTCGTGAGTCATTCATCCCACTCCAGTGTTGTCGGAGCCTATCCTGTGGCTTCGGACTAGACTGTGGCGACGAGGTAATGACGTAACAACAACCACAGCACAACACCGTCAGGGAGGGCTGGTGGGCTCATCCCGCTGCTATTTCGGTAGTGAATTTGGTCGTCGCTGTCACCGTATTCGCGTGCCCTATGTTTAAGTACGGCTCGAAGAGGACCACCTTACGAGACGCTATCTCCATGCGGAGGCGCGGAGACAGAAGCTTATCGCGTCACGGCAGAGCGAGAACATGGTGCAGAGTAGGGCAGAGCGCCCGGATAAGCCGAGCGGGGTAAAAAGATTATCAACCATGTTCGAGCACAACGAATGCCGGCCCTAGGAAATAATACAGACGCGAGACAAAAACAAAAAAAAAACCCCGGCTGATATTTTCATGAGCGAACGCAATGATTGACGTGACGGGTTTCCGATTGCTGAAACGTAATAATGTTGGGGGAGTGAGCAATCTAACACCTAAAGTTGAAAAACAATGTCCCCTCCCCTCCCCCCCCACCCCACCCACCCACCCCCCCATCCCATCCCCTCCCACCCCACCCCACACCACACCACACCACACCACACCACACCACACCACACTGCGCCGTCCCACCTCGCCCGGTCCTGTCCCACCCCGAACCCCACCCAACTCCCAACCTAGCCCGCTCCATCCAATTTCTTACCGTCCGTAAGTCAGCCTGGGGCACTCCTGACGCCCTGAGGAGCCGCCCTCCAGGGGTCTCGGAGGACCTGAACGATACCGTGAAAGTGCCGTCGTCGTCCTTGGAGACCACCTGGGGGGTTTCACTCATTCATTCGATCGTGAACACAACCGGAACAATGTTCAAAACCAACTACTGCTGTGCTCGTAAAAAAAAACAAAAAAGAGAAGAAAAATGACCTACCCCCCTTCCCCAGCGTCAAAAGGAAAAACCAAACCAGTGCGCTAGGATTTGGTACGGTAGACGAAAATGGGGAATATATATATATATATATATATATATATTTTCGTGGTTGTATTTTACTATTCTGCGGGAGACCTATAGAGTAAGTAGGACCAAATATTGTTGGTAAAAGTATCGAAATAAATACATATTTTTTTTGTGTGTCGTAGGTCC
Source organism: Nereocystis luetkeana (assembly GCA_031213475.1). NCBI lineage: Eukaryota > Phaeophyceae > Laminariales > Laminariaceae > Nereocystis > Nereocystis luetkeana. Next base: position 6,626,912 of record JARUPZ010000014.1, on the reverse strand, counting down.
TATTTAATGTCCCCCCCCCCCGTAATAGGTTTTAGTTAGGACACTCCTTCTCCCGTCGGGGTATCGCAGATGGGTGGAGGGGTGTCGGGGTATTTATTTTCGTGGACCCCTGTGCAAGCAGTAGAGGATTTGTCCTTATCGTTGACTCAACGGCAACATAAGGGAGGGGGGGGGGGGGGGGTATTCGGAATCATGCAAGTTCGCAGTCGTATGACCATAGACCCTCGCATCCTTGCAGTGCCGGGACGAAGCGCGTCGGGTTTTCACCGACCAGGCGGACATTGTTTGCACCAAGCGCGAAGCGCCGTGAGGGGTCCGGAGGGTCGCATGAAGGGTGAGCTGCATCCTACTAAGAGCCGCCTATTAGGCGGACTATTTCTTGCATGTGGATGACGGCTTCGATAAGGTATTTTCATTTCCGGTGTGGCCACTTCCAGAGACAGCAAGTGAGAGTACTATGCAATTGCCTGTTGGGTGCCTTACCGCATAGCTGGTGCACACTACGTGATACGATCATGCTCTTTGTGCAGAGTAAAGGTTCTCCGCCCCGTACAAACAACCTAACTCGACCACCAGCTGTGACCGACCACAACAAAAAATATAAAAAATATATAGGGGAGGGGGGGGCATAGTAGCTGTAGAGCCGACGGTGGATTATTCTCTTGTGTTTGCACTCCCATGTTTGATTGTGATTACTATGTTCCTCTGGACGAAGTATATCCACATGAATACCAAGCTATCCTTGCATGTACTCTCAGAACGGTATCACAAGCGGAATGTCTGGGTTTCTGTAGTTGGCTATAGTTGCAGTAGCGCTATCCCGGCTAAGGTTCACTGGACAAATGTTGTACGTAGGGCCGGGCCCTCGGGCAGAGCCTTTTTGATGGGTTTCCGTTGTAATTTGAGGCGTTCTTGAAGGACATACGAAAAGATGCGGTACAATTGGCAGCAGCCTTGGCAGCATCCTCGGCAAGCACACTAGTACTGGCAGTACGTTGGGGATAACGGGCGCCACAAAAACGATCGAACCGTAGTCCCGTTTTGGGGACAAGCCAGTCAAACTCCAAGTAGGTATCGGCGCTAAACGTTTCGAACATTTTGTATTTTCGGAAGGGCTCTCGACCCCCCCTTCCCTTCGAAAACGCCTCCTTGCGTGTTTTCGGTATTGGCAAGCCTTGCTCTTGAGGGATGATCGAGCGCCGAAAAAAATATCACACCCACCCCTCGTGTGACCTACGCTCCTCCACCAGCATGCGATATTGTAGTGTATGTGGCTGCAGGTGTTGCCTTACCTGGGCCGGGACCCACTCGGTTGCTCCACCCCGCGTTTCCATGCGGAGCTGGACGGCATCGCCTTCGTTGAAAGCCATCCTCAGCGACATTTCCCGCAGGTGCTGCCGAGCAGGGATGAAGGAAAGACGGGAGGAGGCGGTGTTGAAGCGGGAGAGAGCGGGGCGGGGCCGGGGACCGGGGTGGGGGTACTCATTTGTTGCTTCCTTTAGTCCTTTGCCCATTGACCACACATACCTTTGGAGACAAAGCACAAGCGGGCCGGGCGGGGGGGGGGGGGGGGGGGGGGGGGGGCGTAGTCGGTAGCATGCATGGCCGTAGTATGACCGCAGACCCTACTGTAGCATCCCTTCAATGTCGGGATGGAGTGCCTCGGGGTTTCACCGACCAGGCAGGCATCGCTTGCTTGCATCAAGCGCGAGGCGAAACGTGAGGTGTCCGGCGAGCCGCATGAAGGGTCTGCATCCTACTCAAGAACCGCTTGTGGAGCGGACTTTCTTGCATATGGATGACAGGTTCAACGGGTGAATAGAGGTTACATATATTATATACAAGGGAGACGCCATCAAGATCGATTACAAGCTAAGAGGACAGCGAAAACAATAGGGTCAGAGTACGTGCGGGTAGGGGGCGGGGGTAAGGGGGGTCGGGGCGGGGGGGGGGGGGGGGGAAGGTGGATGGTGGCAAGCTGCCACCGGGCGGCGCCTCGATAGGAGTATCACTTTTAGACTGGTGGAGTCGTAATACCCAATGTCGCTCGCACTGAATCCCGATGTGTACTTTTGCAAAGCTTTCCTCCTCAGATGTCTAGCCTCAAAACGATGTAGAACCATTTGCTGCGCGTTCCTGCTACACGTTTTCTAGCAAAATCCGGTTGTTTGGCTAACACCCCGCGGGTATATCTTATGGGCTATATCCGATCTCTTATCGGCTATAAGAAGAAACGTTGCTTCAATATCGTCGCAAGAGACTGGCTGACTGACGTCGTGCTCCGCAGAGGTCGGCGGCGGCAGCGTCTCTTTTCACCTGGAACAGTTCGTCGTAGTTGACACCGTCGCAGTCCTCCTCCTTCGATGTCACGTGAAAAACGTCGAGCGCCTGCTCGTCGGTTATCTCTGCCAAGCGGCAAAAAAAAATCGCACCCGTTTCCATTTCAGCAGGAACCAAATTTAGGCAACTCGTTTTTTTCGGCGAAGGAAGTCAGCAGGGAGGAGGGGAAACAAACGCGGTCGAGGGTGGGCCGGGGCGGAGGGGCGAGGGTGGGTGGGTGGGTCGGTCGGTTTGAGCCGTCGGTAGGTCGGTTTTGGGTAGGTGGGAGAAAGGGACCAGGAGCGTGTTGAGGGGGGCCCGTATTCGGCTCAAATTCCACCAATGATCGCTCTACAACAGTGTGGAGACCGCTCACTATCACCACTGCGTTGTCAATTTTGAGCATTGTTACAAACAAACCGGGTGGAATACCACCCACTACTGCAACCACGACGCTTCAGGCCCGCCGGGGTTGAGGTTTCAGCGGCAAACAGTACCGGCAGCAGCTCGGGGCACAAAGGTCATCGGGTGCCGACAGAGGAAGCGGGTGGTGAGAATCACGACCGCTCGAGCGATACTTGAATAAGTTCGAAGCTGTCCCCGGGGTTTCAGGTCTTGCGTTTTCACATTGAACCCGCTGTCTTCGTTTTCTCCACCCAGCACACCAGCCGACTCCCACAGAACAGAAATCAACGGCAGCGACGCCCTGCAAGGTGCGTCTCTCGCGGTCAATAACCCCTAGCTTGAGGTGTCTCTCCCGTTAAATTCAGTCAACACGGCTTACGCAGCCCAAGCTATCGGCGAACAACTCGATAACGGAAATGCAACCCCCAGGCCTAACACGACGCCAAGCCCAAACAGTATCCAACCCGGCAAACAAATACTGAAACCCGGGGATGGCTCCAGAAAGTCCCCGTACTCGTGGGGTTTAATCTCGTCTACGTAGTCATGGTTGCCACTTTCCAACATAGTCCAGGGGGGCGGGGGGGAGGGGGGTGGGGGGGTGGGCAGACGGGGTCGGAGAACCGAGAAGCCCGGCAACAACCTAGACACGCACAAGAACTGAACTTGAGCCCGCCGCGACCCAGGTGCGAGTTTGACAGATGATTCGAAAAAGTCCGAAGAATGGGGATGCTGTGTAAACTATGGTTGAAGCAGCGACGCTCGCCCTATCACGTTTATGTCACTTGCGCCTACCTTCGTCACAATTCACCGTCGTTACCGTGATCACGGGTGTAAGGTGCCACGGGTGACGTCAAACGCCCCCCACCAAGATTAATTGAGAAAAATCCTTCATACCAGGTACCTGGTAGAGTATTTTTTCCCCCTTAAATACTTCAAACATGGAATTGCTCGCAGCTTATCGCATTCCGATTTCTTGTTGGTGTTTCCCGTGCGTTTCCTGCGGGCGAGCAATCGAAAGCTCTTGACATTGTTGAGGATTTCATGTCGGTGGCTAATGAAACTAAAAAATGCCTTTTTCTTTCATAGCTATTCACCATTTAACAGTCCACTCCAAATAGCGCGGGTATGATCGCGACCCCCCCCCCTCCCCCCCCCCCCTCCCCCCCCCCCCTCCCCCCCCCGTGTCTCTCTCTCCGCCTACCCGTCGGCATATAAGCCAACGAAAATGTAATCAGCAATCAGCTAGACGTTGGCCAGCATCAGATCAGCCGCGAGCAGTCAGCCATTTAACACACACCAGTATATCGCCCCCACAAACAGGACACTATAATGATTGGCACGAACATAAAATCATTTTGACTTAATTGACCCCACCCACCCTCACGGTACCAAATGTATAGAAGTATACATACTATTGTTTGCCTAGTTAATACCGGTACAACCGAAGGTGCCCTTCAACCACTCGCCGGCATTGATGGCACCTCCAAAACAGTTTCTTGGCGGCTTACTTCGTACTGGTACGTAATATCAGTTTTCCTTTTCGGTTTCATCCCACTTATTACCGTCGCCCTTCTTGTCTCCCTCCCTCGTATTAATAGCCGTAACTCAGATCCGGGGTAATGTAGCAGCCTCTCTTCCCCTGTCTGCACTGCGGTTCTTGCCGTTTTCAGGCATTTCTGTCGCGATAAGACTTCATTCAATTCTTCTCTCGTCGGCTCGCGTTGAAGTTCGCCTACCCAAGGCTACGCGCTCTCAGCAGGCACTTCTTTCCTTTCTGTTATTCTTTTTTAGTTCCGAATATGGTTAATGTCTGTCTCACAGAATCAACATTAGAGTCACCGGGGCTAATGACTTTGTTTACAAACAACTCGTAATGGTCACGACGAGGGCTTCGGCTCGAACACGCGCGCGCGCGGCCGACGCATATTAGGCAGCGTGCGAAGCTGAGTACCGACTACGACTAAAACGCAACTCAATGGGCCGAACTCATACATAGAGTTGACGTACCGTGCTTGGATTCGTTCGGGGCAAAAACGAAAACATTGGAAGATCTATCACACGACATCCCTCTCTCTATTTTGTTTTTCTTTCTCTCTCTCCAGTCGTGCTTACCCGGAGCTAAGTCGGCGATGGCATCTACGAAGCCGTCCTCGCCGAGGGTTCGGTAGTTCCCAGAGTCCTGGGCTTCGAAGGCAGCAAAGTAGGCCTCCTCTCCCTCTTCTTGCAAAACCTACGGTAACAAAACCCGGCGACGCAAAGGGAGGTATTGGTGAGGGCTGAAACTCTTCCGTTTGACCTAATAATACATGAGGATGACATTACGGCTGACCCGAACTGACCCGACTCGACCCGATCCAACCCGACCCGACCCGGCCTGACCCGACCGTCACCCTTATATTTCAGCACGCCGTAGTGTAGTGGCCCTAAAATCAGTGTACATCAGTCAATTTTGTGTTGCCGTACTGTGCTAACCTGGTTCTGATACTCCTCCGATTTCAGCCGCAGTTTTCGCGGACATCTGTCTCTCGAAAAACACACGACCGACACATCGTGGCAAAAAAAATCAACACCACTCACACAGACCGTCAACAATTCGCCGACGGGTGCGGGGGCGTACGTACCTCGGAGAGATGAACAAGAACAACTTTTGCCCGTTCGAGTAGTCCCTCCGCCTCCACACCCTCGTCCTCGTTCTCCCCTCCCTTCTTATCCGTGGAAGATCCTTTACTCTCCTGGCCGCGACTGTCATCCTCACCGCCACCACCATCACCATCGCTATCGACATCATCATCATTATCCCCGTGCTTCTGGCGTGATAGCGCCGGCGGTTGCTGCGGCGCCGGCGTCGGCGGCTGGGTGCGGTGCTTCCGAGGCCGGGCACCGCTACCGTCCGAGACCCGCCGCACAGGCGCCGGCAGCGGCTCCGGACGGTAAGCGCTCTCCCGCAAGAAATCGCCGTACCGCACCCTTCCCCCCACCGCCCACTTCCTGTACAAAACTTTGCGGTCGGCGCGCGTGAGCTTTTCTCCCGCCCCCGCCGCCACCACCACCACCGCCTCCTCGCGCCCCCGGCCTAGACTACCGCCAGGTTCGGCATCGAATGCGCGAAGGCATTGCGAGAACGCCCTAACCGGGATTGTTCCGGATCGGCCGGGGTCTTGGTTGAGGAAGAGAGATTCGAGTTTTACACCGTGTCGGGCGACGATGCGGGTCATGACGGCTTCCGCGCGAGCTATCAAGGCTGGGTCGACTGGCCCTGTTTGTTGGATATTGCACGTATCGTTTTGTATGTTGGATTTGGGTTGTGGTGTTAGTGCCCGCTTTGGTGTATGTATGTGGGGTTTGGGTTGCGATCTTAGTGTTGGTTTTTGGTATGAGCAAGGAGGGGGTTGAGCGCTAGGCGCGAGAGGGTAGCGGCGGCAATGGCAGCAGCAGCAGCAGCGACACCATCCCTAACACCGACAGAACCCACAACGACAAGAGCGATAATCGGGCAGCGATACCGACAACAGTACCATCACCAACAACATTAACGCGAAGAACAACCGTAACGACACCAAACAAGCACTGACGACGGCGGCAACAGCAACAGCAACAGCAACAGTACCAGCAGCAGCAACAGTACCAGCAGCAGCAGCAGCAGCAGCAGCAGCAGCAGCAACAGCAGCAGCAACAGCAGCAGCAACAGCAGCAGCAGCAGCAGCACCAACAGCACCAGCAAATGCAGCAACAGCAACAGCAACAGCATCAACTACAACAACACCAACACCAGCGCCACCCACAACGGCACCAATAGCCCTAACGTCAGGGTCCAGCTTGCTTGGGAGTCCGAACTACAGTACAAGGAGCAGTACCATAAGGAGTGCGGCCGCCATCCCACCTGTACTGGCGCGCACTCACATACCTTGTAGACACTTGATAAAACCACAACATATATATATATACCCCTCCAGGGGAAAAAACGAAACCTTAGCAGTAATGTGAAGGCCATGCGGTCCTTCTATTTCCGCTGAAGGTGGTATACGTGCGTACCAAAAGGGCTACGTACTCGTTCTCGATACGTGGTTACCTTGGCTGAAGATCGAGTCCGCGCGAGCCGTGCCCCGACGACGGTCCCCTAGCCCCCCCGCAAACGAAGATGTCGCGAACAAAGACTTGGATCGCTTTTGATTCGAGTTGAAGTTGACGTTGAATTTGCGGTTGAAGTTGAAGTTGAAGTTGGATGTGGATTTGAAGTTGAAGTTGGAGTTGGAGTTGTTTGGTTTAGTCCCGCATTTTTTCCGTTCCCACGGATGAGGGGGGAGGGGAAACAATTGCGCCATAATTTGTGCGGGAAACGCAGCGGAGAAGGCGCAGCGGAGAAGGCGCAGCGGGGAAGGTGTACTCAATGTAATGCATGGCCCTAGTCGGGGGGGGGAGGGCAAGGCGATACAAATACAGGCGACTGGTGGGAAAGGAGAAGAGGCATGGAGGTAAGTATTTTTCTCCGTACGTCGGTACTAACATACTTATGGTGGCATTCCATTTACTCTGGACCATCTCACCCGTGGGAGGTTGTGCCCTTAACGGCCTTATGGAGGGAAACCACGAGGCAAGAGTTCAGAGCATTTCAGCTACGGCAGCCTGGGCGTTCACACGGCCAAGCTCAACGCAGCACCGAACGCCCCGACAGAGCGCTCAGTACATGGATAGGTCACAGGACAATCTTTCTGTTCTGGCGAGTTGCACTGACGCACGACAATTTTGCGTCCGCGTTAGTCTGGCCGATTGGCAGCAGGCCTTCCACCCTAACTGAAATCTAGGCAAGACTAAAAAGGAAGTCTCGAACTCTTTCCCTTACCTGTCCCGGGGTCCCTTGCGCGGGCATCGAAAACGAAAACCTTTCCGATCCAGCCCGGCTCTCTCTACGCAACCCTATCATATCGTGGACGACAGGGAGGGGTGGGAGGGGGGGGGGGCGGGGAGGGGTGGTCGTGTGGGGTATGCACGGTCACAAGCACGTCGCCCTATTGCGGCAGGCATGGAATCATTTTGTTTCGACTTGCTACGATTTTTAATAGTTCGGCCCGGTCGCCTTCCCTCAGCAGCATTTGCAGCAAGGAGATGGCGGGGTTGTCGAGACACACTACACGAGAAATAGTGCGTCCATCCATCATCCCCGCCTCGCCCGTTGTTTTGTTCTCGGAGCATGTTGGGGTAGGTAGATGAAACGCGGATGGTGGCAGCGGCTCAACCACCCAAATCGAACGCTAAAGCCCAGTCCAGCCGTAGCCGCCGTCTCGTGCGCGCGCGCGCGACTTCTCTTCCGTCGCGGCAATCTCGGCGGGAGTTGGGGGACACGGGAGCCTTCACGCCCCAGATAACTCCAATGTAATGTTCCCTCTTTATGATCTACAACCTGTTTCAGGGCGAGGTCCGTGTAACCTGCCTGCTCTTTAATACCAGGTACAGGACAAGTTTTTTTTTCTGGGTCGGATCTGTACTACGTGATATCACAGATGTTGCACACAATATCCTATTGGCAAGTCAGTACCTGGATGGTCTATATGTAGATAGATAGACCATGATCTGTCTCTCCGAGCTGTGAAAGCTTAAAGACTCTCGACACGACTTTTCAAACGGGAAAAAAAAAACGTACGTACAAACGCGCCTAGTTTTTTTAACACCCACCATCCTCCTACGATTCTCCCTCCGCAAGAAGGAGTTGCGGTTCGACGACCACGCCTGTTTGTGGTCGTGTGCGCCACGATATATAGGAGGCGGATTCTCACGCACACGCATACATGGTATGTTTCTTTCTTGTCTAGGTTCTGGTTTGCTTCCGTTTGTTTCCTCGGTATGCCACTGTTTTATGGGTGGCAAACGTTGAAGCTGCTTTTCAAGCTGTACACTTTCGGGCGGATGTATGAGGAGTACTTATACAGTAACACGAATATCAAGCGGTCCCCTTATTAGCGGCCAGAGCGGTAGGTTGACACGGTTGTCTGCAGCAGCTGATTGATGGAAGCCCAAACAACTCTACGAACACCGCTGGCCCCGAGACGCGATGGTGGGTGGGTGGGTGGGTGGGTGGGGTGTACGATGGGGTTGATTTTGCCAAGGACGTGTGTCGGTGTGCGCTTGATTTTTTGCAATGTGTAACCTCGACGCTTGGAGTATTTCACTCGGAAAGAAAGCAAACTTTTGCTTGATGCCGCGGATTAAAACACATACACATATTAATTGATCCACATTTGGTGCGAACGCAGTTGCAAACGCAAGGCAGAGGAGAGGGAACTCGAGATCGAACGCCGGAGTCAGCACCCAATTTGTTTAGCACCTGAGCGGGTGGCCGCCAAAGCTCCCGTGAGTCCCATCTTCAACCTCTCTCGAGACTGGGCCTTTCCGCTGCAGAACACCAAAAACTGCCGCCAACGAAAGGAAAGTTGACACAATAGGAAATCAGTGACATCCATATTTGAACCTATACAGGCAGTAGAACAATACCATACGTAGTCTACAGAGATTCGAACTGTGCATACAAAACGCACTCGTAGCGCCGGCTTGTTTTGCGCCGCTTTTTGAGACACTGAACGGGGCGTTCAACCGACAACCCTACCCCACCTCACCCCACCACGTCTACGATAACCGGCCTGCGTGATGTCGAGCTCTCGTATAGTTTCTAACTATTTTGCGTTGGTGTGCTTGTAGCCCGCCACCATACGTCTGCGGCAGCTGACACATTTTGTTCCCCTAAAAGCGGGATACCAGGGGTAGCATGTTTATCCTTTGTAAGGCCGTAGGAAGCCCCGTTACCAGCCTGATTGTGGTAATCACAAGGCACGTTTGTACATATTGTGAACGTTGAACTTTGCTATATATTCTCGATCAGACAGACAATGCAGTACGCACGATCGCAAGTATCACGCGCGGCTGGCATGGTTTGAGTTTCGACGGAATCCTCGCTTTCATCACAACTGGGGTTTCTTGCATACCAGGTATTTTGTTTCAGTGTACATATCCCTCTCTCGCTATATCTCCCCGCCCTCTTTCTCGATAGGCAAGGTTTCGATTGCCGGGGTCGTCGGATCCCGCTCCACAGCAACCAGACCTGCTCCCTCCTCGACTTGCCAATCCTTTCTTTGGCGGTCTCGAGAGGGACACGATGTCGCTAACAAATCCCTTGATTTTACCACTCTGACCGCATAAAAATGAGGAACGTTTTGTACGTTGAACAATATAAACATCAATCGGCCACCACAGGATTGCACTGATTGCAGCCAGCTGCCGGGAGCATGGCATGCAACCCAACTGCAATGAATGGGTGTAATGGAACTTGCTGTACGGCACGTACGCGGCGACACTGAAACTGGAATACCGTCCGCAACAATGCATTTACCCCCCCCCCCCCCCCCGCCACCCGGATCGACGTTACGAGCTCGAAATGTCCACGGCAACAATAATTTCAGCCGTGAAAAGGGTGGCTGGGCGAAAACGTGCTGGATTAGGTACTGGCCCTTTCTTTGTGGCGGAAGTTTGGAGCTCGAAAAACCGGCCCGTGGGGGGCGGGTGTACTCATTATCATGCATGTGCATGGCCGTAGTAGTATGACCATAGACCCTCGCATCCCTCCAATGCCGGGACGGAGCACGTCGGGTTTTCACCGACCAGGCGGACATTGCTTTCACCAAGCGCTAAGCGCCATGAGGTGTCCGGCGAGTCGTATGAAGGGTGAGCTGCATCCTACTAAGAACCGCCTTAGGGGCAAATTTTCGTGCATCATATGGATGACAGCATTAATGAATTGGTTCAATTTCTGGTGTGGCCAGTTTCCAGAAACAAAAATGGGTTTACTATGTAGCTGCCTCGTGGGTGCGTCACCATATACACACTACGTGATAAGATCATCCTCTATTTGCGGGGTAAAGGTTCTTCCAGCACGGAAACGATCTAGGTTGACCGCCATCCGTGGTGACCGCTAAAAAAAACAACAAAAACGGTACCCTGGCTGTCTAGCTCACGCAATGGGAGGCGTGTTTTACAGCGTCGTCGCCAACCGACGCCAACCCAACCTATATATATATATATATATATACCAGGTATATGGCGGGGGGGGGGGGGGCGTATTTTCGCTCGCAATATTTACGGTATGCTGACTGCTGCCGGTGCTGGAACTGCTACTGTACCTCTTCCTATCGAATGATGCCTGCTATTATCACCCTCATCGGCTGCATACACGGGTCCCTGGCGTTGTATCTCTTGACCCTGGTTTCGTGTTTTCTCGGGGGGGGGGGAGAGGGGGGGAGGGGGGGGGGGGGGGGCAAAGAACACTCGACACCCACCGCGGGCGAGCTAACCCTAAGATGCTTCGCCTCTTCGGTCCATGCGGAAGATTTGTTTCAACACTCTCTATATTCACGCCTCCGAGTCGGCGGAGCTGTCTGCTATGTGACCTCGGATCTGCAGTTACTGCTATGACAGGGGACCTCAATAAATAGGACCCACGATAGACACAAAACCCTATATATTTACCTATTTTTTACTAACACTATATGGTCCTATTTACTATGCTCCCACGTGATAGTAGGAGGAACAGAGATACAGCAGTGGGGGGAAGATAATAGATGGGGAACAAAAAAAAGAAGAAATATTTATACTCCTTCGATCCGTGAGGCAGATTCTCAACATCTTTTTTTTCTATTCACGCCTCCTAGTCGGCGCAATGTACTTCTTCGATCCGCGCCCGCAGAGTTTTCCACCAATTTTTATGAGGGGATGTTTTCGGCTCATCTCGTACTACCCGCGGTTTGGGAGGTTTCGTATCGTGTAACACGGTGAGCAGGGGTGCGGCTCAACCAACGAGGCACCAATGCTCGTTCAACTAGGACTGTCCGTTCGATATCAATCGGCGGGCGTATCTCGGATAGAGTCACCGAAAACGCAGAATCGCAACCCGACTACGAGTATGACAGTCGAGTCCCGCCAGCCTGACAACATGTACGCACCGTACAGCCCCTCCATCGACGCGATTGTTTGCACGCTTTCGCCCGTCCCTTGTTCTGAACACGACTTGGGCTACAGAGGCTCCGGGGGCGCACTACTTGTGTGGGTGGCGCTTGACATTTGGAGGATAAAGTACCGTTTTTTGTTTTTTTGTTTTGAACAAATGGAAGCAAGAAAGAGGCGCGTGACTATTATAGTAGACGGAGTCGGGGGAGCGATACACAGCGCGCACGAAGGGGTCCCCGTTATGCCGGCGTTGATTGATGCCTCTTCCCGACATGGCACATACCTCTGGAAAAACACTGTAGAAACATCGGGCCTACTTGGGGGATGTATGCTATATGACGCACCGTTGGTGGACTCGCATGCATAGCGTAGGTACGAGGCACAGGGTTGGGCTACAACCCGGCGGATAACCAGAAAGGACACGAGAGGGGCCGTTTTACGACGTTGGCCCAGCTTCGACGCAATGGTTGATTTACACTAGACATAAATGACTACTATATACCCTATTCTGTATGTACGTACGTAAAATAATAAAAAAACGTAGAAAACAAAACAAATAATGAGTACGAGTTGTGGACAATTACATTGTGCCGCACAAGATGTGCTATAGTCTCTCCCCCCCCTCCCCTATATTATTCACCTGGTATATAGATTGGTTGGGTTGGCGCCGGTTGGCGACGACGCTGAAAAACACTGCGGGAGCTAGACGACAGCCAGGGTATCGTTTTTGTTTTGGTGGTCACCACGGCTGGCGGTCGAGTTAGATCATTTTTGTGCGGAGAGAACTTTCACTCCGCACAAGGGGGATGATCGTATCGCGTAGTTTGCACATGGTGACGCACCCACGAGGCAGTTACATAGTAAACCCATTGCTGTCTCTGGAAACTGGCCACACCAGAAATTTAACCGATTAATTGATGCTGTTATCCATATGCAAGAAAACCCGCCTCACAAGCGGTTTTTAATACCAGGTAGGATGCAGCCCACCCTTCATGCGACTCGCCCAACACCTCACGGCGCTTCGCGCGTGGCGCAAGTAATATTTGCCTGGTCGGTAAAATCCCGACGTGCTCCGTCCCGGTATTGTAGGGATGCGAGGGTCTATGGCCAAATGACTACGGCCGTGCATGATAATGAGTGCCCCCCCCGCTCGTCATGGCATGCCTCCCAACGGCGCCGGCCGGTCCCATGAAACGGGTGAATGCTGGGGGTGATGATAGTGCTACCGGCCGGGAGTGATAATGCTATCGAGGAAGATGCTCGTAGTGACGATGGTACAGTAGCGCACCTCTCCGTAGTCGACGCTCTGGTCGACCTCCCGGACGAAGCGGAGCATGAGCAGCTGTCTGTCCTCCCTCGGCATGTCCGGAAAGCTTTCCCTCAGCGCGTCCTGCCGCCGCCGCCCCCCCCCCACGAGCGAACATAAATTCCCACCCACCATGTCGTCGTGATATGCCGTCGCAAAGAAAATAAAAGAAGATAAATGTGAGGTTCAATCGGGAGGCCTTGAACACGGCCGCAAACAAGAGGCGAGGTTTGACCCGGGTAGATGTTGGCCCCCAAAACGTGTCTGGGGGTTAACTTCCTGGCTCGGAGAGCATCACATCTGAACAAAACAAATCTGCATAAGTTGTTTTAGAAACTTTGCCACCCTTAAACTCCGCGAACACTTGTCGTGGCCCTATATAGGCATGAAAACGGATACTAACTATTATGAAACGCAAATAGGATTCCTCCAAAGAATATTATCCGAAAAACAATAAATAAATGGGATCCCAAATAGTATTATCGGAAGCCACAAATACCGTAAGATTCTGTAGAATATCGAGAAAAACAAACAAAAACCACAGCAAAAAACCAAAACTATACCTTAAGGCACAAATAGGATTTCCAAGAAGCCCTACCCACGAAGGTTATTGGCTTGTCACGGGGTGGTCAGAAAAAATGAGCATCCCACTGTAAATATTTCACTACATTTAATCAAACGTTCGACCGAGTATGTACACGTTTGCTCGGTAACGCCAACTCCATCTTCCTCGACAGCATCTCTCAACTGCCCGGCACATTTACCTGTCGTCCAACCAGGGTGATCGTCTGTTTCGTTTCTTTGTTCGATTTTTTGTCTTGCCTCACACCAACTAGTTTTTTGCACCTTAAAGGCAGGCCCGCCAAGCGCACCCGTGCGCCCACTATCTCTCGCGAGAAACGCCTCCTGCAGCTCGTCTTTCGCTCCCTCTATCCCACCCACGACGTGCTCTATGGCTTCCGCCATGTCGTGCTTGGCCACCTCTTGTAACACTTCCGCCGTGTTGGCCCTTAGCGTCTCCTCCAGGACCGGAACCTGTTGTGGACGAAAACGAAACAACACTTTTCGTCGCGGGTCCTAGAATGCCGCCGTCTCCTCAAAACTAACAATTGAAACATTCCTGTCACTCCTGTAAAACCGCACAATATTCATGACCCTCTCTGATATCGCCTCCTTGGTTTGAAAAGCAACAGCTCTATACAGAAGGTGCCGCCCCCTGTACCGCCGCCGTACAATGGTGCCGTTGCGGTGTATAGGCGTTGTGCTTCACTCGGGACGATTTCTGCAAAATAGTTCATCGTCGGTTTCAGATCTGAAGCTGAAAATCTGCGAGTGCTGCGACCTCGAGGCCCCTTCGGAGGGGTTTTTGATTAATTTAGCACCGTGACGGTTCGGGTTGGGCACTGTTAGGAGACGACAAAAAGCCGCGCCCGATTTCGAATATAGGTATATGTGTGTTTGATGGACGCTCTCATACCAAGTTTTCTCCGCCTATCGGGTTCCAGTCAGGCCATCGAGAAATATCTCGCCTAGAGTAGAATTCGCCAGATGCTCTGACCAAAAGGCCTGATAAGCAAATGTTTACACCACAGCTACAGATTCGACGACCGTATGTGGCTTCCGGGGTTTACTACTGGAAGCGTACGGCGCGGGCTCCTGAACGTTTGACGGCTAAGGGACAATGTGAATATTTTTCCTCTTCGATTTTTATCTAGGATGTGAGTGCGGTTGACCATGTATCCCCTGTGTGAGGTTTCTTCTGGTACTGGCGACTAGGGGAAGGGGGCGGGGGGAGGAGGTACTCGATAGGAAATATGTACTCGCTCTCATGCATGGCCGGAGTCGTAGGGGGGCGTATTACATTTGTTGCTTGCCTTAGTCATTTGACCATTGACCACGCGTCATCCATTTCGGGGGGGGGGGGGGGGGTGGTGGTCAGTTTTTCTCTTTCTGACCTTCCGGCATAGGTGTTCGACGGACGCTAGCCGACGGCGTCCCTTCTGCTGCTGTTACTTAAGACGTGGAGTGTTACATGGGGAATCGTGTTGGGAGCACCCAACGGTGAGTGGGAGAGATGCACAAATTGTTTTCATGGTGGCTTCCCTTCTGCTGCTATTGCTGTAGACGGGGACTTCTTAATACAGCATGGTGTTGGGAGCACCCCACGATGATTTTGGAGAATCCTTTTCATGGCGACCGCGAACGTGTTATGCCCAAACATATACCCTGGTACATCGTATACGATGCTGCTTGGCATGTGCATAAACACGGCTGCACACACGACCAAATAAATGGGAACTGCAACCCCATCTGCGGTACAAGTGTACCATCCTGAGGAAGAGGAAACACGAGGGGCGTCACCGCCGCTCCGGTTGCAGGTCAAGCGCTTTCAGGGCTTCGGCATGGTATTCACAGGCCGATGCAGACGGGCTCAGGAGGTTCTGGGTTGAGCTCGAGCGTTTTTCAGGGTTTCAGTACGACGAAGGAGGGCTCTTCGGGAGGTTTTGTGCGCAGCTCGATGGGTATCAGGGTTACCACATACCGGTGCAGACGGAGGCTTTACCGGAAGGTCTCACCTCTTTTGCGATAGTCTCTAACACCTCTTGCGAACCCCCCTGCCGCAGCAACTCCCACTTGAGAGCTTCGTTCCGCCTCTCCTGAAGCTTCACGTTCACCTGGGAACACAAACACGAAGAGTGCGACAAAATTTCCGCCGTGCTTCTCTAGCAATAACAGGCCACACCTTTTGGGAGCCACTCCTACAGCAGGAGGTGTGGGCTGCAAACGACAGCCGATTCCAGGATGTGCGCGTCATTTTTTACGTCCAGGGCGTACAACTGTACATTATACGTGCGCGAGCCGATCCCTCGGGTTGTGTGCGCCGTTTCTGACGTTCCGTACGTATGTGATGCAAACGCGAATTTTTTGCAGAGGTGAAAAATATCGCACCCTCCCCCCCCCCCGACTTAAACAGACAGGACGATTACGAACCGGCAACATATTTTGTTGCCGAGGTTTTCTTATTTCGGGAAAGTTATGAGTGATCAATGTTGAAGATAATTCTGCACATTGTGGGATGGAAAGATAAATAGCAATATAGATACCCCTTGCATTTTGATTGTGCGTCCAAACGTTTCCTCCCTATTTTGCGGCACAGAGTGGATGATACGGTAGTGATTATCCTGGCATGTGACAGAGGCGAGCGCTTCAATCGAGGTTGATAGACTGCTGATGAAGCATGGGCTGCGAGCTCCGCAGAGCTGGTGAAAGAGAGGGCCCCCGTTCTTGCGTTGATCATCGGCTGTCTCGAAGAGGAGACGATGGGCAAATCGGCAGAAGAAGAGAGGTTGTTCGCGGGAGAGAGAGAGAAAGAGCGCACGATAGAGAGAGATAGAGAGATATAGAGAGATATAGAGAGATAGAGGGAGAGAGAGAGAGAGAGAGAGAGAGAGAGAAACCGAGCACCTCGACCACGGTTCGCCTCACTTGGATGAGATGCCCGTTGGCAGGTACGATAACTTTTTCTCAAGTGCATAGGTCGGTCGCTACACACCCGGGGGTAGCAAAACTCGTACCCGGTACGTTATCTCACACCTCGGGCAGACCACGATCTACCTGCTTACGTATATCGTCTGCGTAAAATCCTGACGCGCCGTCACTAATATGAGATGTTGGGGGCATGGTCCGTCAAGTACAGATCCAACCCAAGGGAACAAACACGCCCCAGACTGTTCGGATCACCCGGGTCCAATCCGGCAACATGAGCTACCGCTGTAGATCCTTCAGTCCAGCTAAAGATCAGGGATTTGCCCTGAAATATGTACAGCGGCAGCAGTCGTTCGTGAAGTGGAACTATTACCGGGGGCCATAGTGAATAGGACCTACGGTACATACAAACACCTATGTATTTCCCTATTTTTACTAACAATATTTGGCCCTATTTACTAAGGTCCCCCGTATTTATAGTCGGTTTCATCAGTACCGACTTGTGTAGCATCTCATTGGGGCGGAAATATAAGGACCGTTTAGACATTCGTATGAAGAACACGTGGTCTTCATACCCCCAAGTTGGTGTTCCGATTTTTTTTTCACCCCACCGCCGGCATTTCCATCTCTGTTGGGACAGCTTGCAACGTTGCTACTGTTGTACTTGTATGTATGGTGCGTCGGTTCACGGCGCGAGATGATTTCATCTTCCTACCGCTGCGGTACTATTTATCGCCAATTAATCGTGAAAATAGGCAGATAGACACCCCTACAGCCGCTGGTACCCAGTTTAGGGCCCTAGCTTTTTCCTTTCCCTTCTGCAGGAATACTAGTGCGCGTAATATTCTGAGATGGGGCCACACAGCAGGCTCTCCTCCCCCCCGCCCTTTTCCACTACGGTGCGCGCCTTGCTTTTTTTTTTTTAATGTGAAGAGAGCTCCATCCTTTCTCCCCTCGTCGAATATTGCGGGGGACCGTAGTAAATAGGACCTAATACTGTTCGTAAAAATAGCGAAATATGTATTTTTTTTTTGTGTACCGTAGGTGCTATTTAATATGGCCCTCCGTATTAGCGTCGATTGTACAACCGCTACGGCTCACAGCAGTCAGCAATCATGACGACGCAATCGTTTTCGTTTACGACGGGCACTCAAACTATTCTGCGCTGTAGGCTGTGGCGTGCCAACATTTACCTGCTCCGCCGCCACCATTTCTGTGAGTAGCTCGTTCTGGAGCTCGGCGACGGTTCTCTGCTCCTCGATGTCGTCTGCGCGCACCCTCTCCTCCTCAACGGCCCTCTCGCACTCGATCGTTAGATGCGCCTCGGTTTTCTGCGCAAAAACACGCGTGTCTACAGTTACGATCAGTACCGGCTGCCGCGATTGGGAGCGACATTTTCCAAGCTGCGTAATACGCCCGTTTTGAGTTTCATTCACGCTATGAGGGCTTGCGCGCGATTTGCTATGACGTGCATTTGTATAGGAGTTAATACTGAATTTTACAAGTCGTATGATAACCTGGTAAGCCGTTCGCGCGTAGTCTTATTCTATAGGCAATTCCTCGTTAACCCTTTTAGAACCGCAGTCCCGTTTTGGGGACAAACCAGTAAAATTCTGAGTAGTTTGTCCCCAAAACGAGACTGCAGTCCTAAAGGGGTTGAGTAGGGTCCAGGATATAGTTCGGTGATCTTTAGGATTTATGTGAGAGACCAGACGACGGACATGTTTCCGTCTTCATTTTTTTCCCGTCAATAATTCGTTGATCACTCATAAGAAAGGGCAGCGTGAGCGTCAACGTTGATCACTCATAAAAACATTCCCTGGATTCACCGAATCAAGGGGAACCATTTTGTATGTACACGCCGTCGATATCCAAACGATGCAGCCGACGCAACAATGCTTGTTTCGCTATACTATATATAGCTGGGGGAGACAGTCGAGCAGAGCCGGAAAATATCCAGTTCGTTGACGTCTGAAGTTCAAGACGTCGGCGGCTCCGCGACTGACCGGTGCTGCTGCTGTCATGTTATCGAAACAAAAAAATGAGAGGATCTGTGTGTATGTGTAATATGTGTATGTGCATGTGCATGTGCATGTGCATGGGTACGTGTACGTGCCAGGCGCGTCTATCCATCTACTGTTGTTGTAGTTGTCTAAAGTTTGGCCCTCGTGGCTGCATCGAGGCTTGTTTTCGCGGATTGTTACCCCTTGCATGAATGAGCATACTTTAGTTGAAAACTAAATCGTAAAAATAATATATAGACCGGGGAGCACACCTTGACTGCCGCCTTGACGACAGCAGCCTGTCTCCGTTCCATGGTGACGATCTGGGCCTTCAGGGACGTGACCTCGTTCTCCATCTTCGTGTTGCTGGTACCCTGACCAGTTATGGTTACAGTAACAGCAGTGCAGTATGTATGCAGAAAAGACAGCATCCAATCAGATTATCCGTAGGCTGCATTACAAAGGCCACCGACGTGAAGGCTCTACATACAGCAGTGCCTCAGAGTTCAGAGTACATTTGTTTGTTTGTCTGTTCGTTTGTTTGTTTGTTTGGTTGTTTGTTTGTTTGTTTGTTTTTTTACATACATACGTGGTAGATATTCCCACCGACCATAGCGCTTTCATACGCATGCTCGCGTGCAAGGAGGTCTCTTCCCCTACCGTATGCGACAGATTCCAATAATGACCCATAGTCAGGCTACGTCAGGCTCACGGCTTATAGTGATGTGTCAACGTTGAGCAGCGGCTCTCAAAGGCTATTACATATCAGTCCGATCGAAACATAATGTTCTTTTGAAGAGATTGCGGAACTCGAATTGCACATTCTATTTTTGATCAGACTCGTACCGGTAGGATTGACGCTCTGGCATTCCTCGCTGAGTACAAATGTTTGTGTAGCAGAAAAATCTTGAAAAAATTAAACCTACGGTCAGTCTAAAATTGGTACCACATGTCGCCTACGCCTGCTGTGATCTACCTCGTGCTGCCGCTGTGATGCCGTTTCTTCGTGACGAAGCACCACAAAAACGCCAGCTGTGCGGCCGAATCAACATAGAAGATTGGTCGACGCCCCATAGCTGTGTGGGTGTGTGATGGGGTGATATATATATTATTGTTTGCCTTCTTCTGACAATGTGCAGGGCGATATTCATTCAAAATGAAAAGCTGATCTTGTAGATATTGTAGAGTATCCGGTGCGTTGCTTCCGCGCGTTGTACATTCTCGTCTTCTCCAGTTTGTACGTAAACATCGAAATGTACCCAATACATTGTACGGGACAGGTGGCCAGAACGCCCCCCCCCCCCCCCTGGGAGTAAGACGGTCCTTGTGGGGGAGTTGAACCACGTAGTACCCGCACAAGGTGTCGGAAACCTCTCATTCGGGATGCCCAATGGTGTGCTACATTCTTCAATGTGTCCACAAGCATTATTTTACGCCTTCATGATCCAAGCGGGAGGGGGGCGGGGGAGGGGGCGGTCACCTTCGAAGAAAAGACAGCACCTACTGCTGTAAAAGTACATGTTTTTCAGACAAAAAAAAAATGGTGTTTTCTGTACTCTGTTTTCAAAGCATGCACCAGCGCACCTACGTATACTCGCACAGGTACGGAGGAAAGTGACGCATAATTCATTGTCGCTGCTCGACCTGTCCAGTAGCACGCGCGACGCACCACCGCCCAAATAGAACTGAAACATATGCCGCGCGCGACAAGAGCTACCGAGTACGTACCAGGCATGAAAAATGCCGAAACACCGATACTACAGCAGTAGTACGTACGAGTAGTGGGAAATAAGACATCCGGAGGGGTGGACGCCGGATAGACGGACTCCTCGTGCGGCAGTAGCTGCAGCAAGGTCCGCGCATCAACAAGGTCAAGGTTCTTCGTTTCTGTCCGACGACTTCAGTAGGGGCAACCCGGAGCACGGCGGCTAGACACCTGGTATACTCAATAGAATGCTCGGAGGGGTGTACGAATCACCGAGCGCAGGAGCCGCTTGCCGTCAATTTTTCTGCGATACGTACGTACACACCAGAAGATACTGCTGTTTGGATCTGTTTACGGTGATGTGTATCATAGGTTGCTGGCTGCTGGCATAATATATATATATGGTGACTGCTACTCGCAACAACAGAACGGGTGTTCGTGTGCTTCCAGATACAGATTCAGTACGAACGTACTACTGCTGTACAACACTATTATGTAGTCGCAGTACGTACGTGCACCGCTATGATACATAATTGGGACAGAAACCATTGCTCACCATTGTGCGCCACGAAGCAAGCCTTGAGCTCGAGCCCAATACACCAAGCCAAGATCGGCGAATATGCAGCGCACGAGCTACTCTGCTGCGGAGCTCAAGCTGCAGAGCTCTACCGCCGCATGTACGAGCAGAACCCTACGCGTATTCTATTTAATAGATGTGGACATCACATCAAATTAGGTGTATGCTGCTGTGGTATCAGGTGTATCGTCGATTGCCGTGAATCATCGTCGTGTCATCGCACGTCGCACCCGAAAAACCACGTGAAACCGTCACCAAAAGCGAACCGACACTTTTACATTGAATCGCGCCACAAGCTCCGAAGGCACCTTCAAAGATCCAACTGCGCCCCCTGGCGCATACAGCAGCGGTGTTCGTACCAGGTAGACCTGGGCCACACGACGGACGCTGCGAACGAGGCTATTGCAACACCAAGCTCGAGGGACACCGCCATGCATCATGTTGTGGAAGGAACTAGGGTCGACTGTCTGTTCGACGACGACTACTTCCGAGGGACGGTGGATGCGGTCTACGCGGAGGACAACAGCCCAGAAGAGACGCGATTGTTCCGGGTGTGCTTCGATGATGGCGATGTTCGGGACGACGTGTCGCAGGAAGATATGGAGCTGCCCCTCGAGCCAGGCGCCCGCGTGGAGTGCTTATTTGAGGTGCGGAGGGTGTGCTCGTGGTACCGGACTCATTGGTTACAGCACATAATCACTACCACTGCACGTGTATACGAGTAATGCAGATGCGCTGGTGCAGGAAAAACATCAACCTCTCAAATCTAAAAGTTTGAATACCTGGTACAGCATATAGTATTGTAAGATATACGGCATTTGTGACACTGGAGGGGTGGGGAGGGAATGCTGTCATCCACCTAACACGAGGATCGTACATTATATAATTGGTCGTAAAAGACATGCGATGTCGGCACGGCTTACGCATTCCAGTGCCCGTCTGTCACGAAGGGACTACCAGGTACTTCCTAACCCCCATCCCCCCCGTTCTCCTCCCGTTCTCCTCGTTCATCCTTTTGCTGCTGCTGCTGCAAGCGTGCTCTGTGCACTTCCGCAGTTGTTAAAACTTTGGTTTGTTCTGTCACGAAGATAATGTACGTACTCGCACGCACTCGTATTTTAGGACTGCCGTCCGCCAAAAGCAATCCACAGCTACGAGTACTCGTGTGCACGTACGCAGTCAAGGGTCTATTGACTGTTGACACCCGACCTGCTGTATCCGCAGCAGACAACCACATGCGCTTTCGCCG
Source organism: Nereocystis luetkeana (assembly GCA_031213475.1). Taxonomy (NCBI): domain Eukaryota; class Phaeophyceae; order Laminariales; family Laminariaceae; genus Nereocystis; species Nereocystis luetkeana. Next base: position 6,604,874 of record JARUPZ010000014.1, on the reverse strand, counting down.
GGACGTGTGGGCGTACAAATTATGTACCAGATGCAAGTACCTGTCACGCATGGAGGGTCATGCGGTAGCCCTACTTCGTACCGCAGTACGTAGGGTATGTGTGCCTGTTAACCCCTTTAGAACCGCAGTCCCGTTTTGGGGACAAACTACTTGGAATTTGAGTGGTTGTCGCAAAACGGGACTGCGGTTCTAAAAAGGGTTAATAGGTTACCCACCTCTTCTGCAAAGTCCAACGATCTACTATTAATACTGTAGGGGATCTACAGTACATCTACAGCAGTAGATTTTACTATGCTTCATCGTTGATACGCGATGTCACGCAAGATCTCTGTATCATGCGTGCTTTCTAAATAAAATCCGCTTTGACTAAGGCATGTAGCTCTTGAAGTGGGAGTACCAACGAAAAAGAGGTGCTACTACTATATTACGGGGGACCATGGTAAATAGGACCTACGGTACCAGCAAAAACCTATATATCCCCCTATTTTTACAAACGAAATTCGGTCCCATTTACTATGGTCCCCCGTAATAGTAGTAGCACCTCTTTTTTGTTGGTACTCCCACTTCAAGAGCTACATGCCTCACCCTACCGTAGCACGAGTCTGTGATCTGTCTGATCTGTCTGATCTATCTGATCTATCTGACCTGCCCGATCTGTCTGATCTGTCTGATCTGTCCGATCTATCTGATCTGTCTGATCTGCCTCATCTGTTTGATCTGTTTGATCTGCGTGACCTGTCTGATCTGCCTAATCTGCCTGGTCTGCCTGACCTGCGTGATCTGTCTGATCTGCCTATGCATGATCTGTCCCTGTATGGTCTGCCTGATCTGCCTGATCTGCCCGGTCTGTCTGATCTGTCTGTGGATTGTGGGGTCTGTCTGATCTATCTGATCTACCTAATCTCTCTGATCTATCTGATATCTTCGATCTATCTGATCTATTTCATCTATATGATCTATCTGATTTTCTGATCTATCTTATCTATCTGATCTGTCTGAGATATATGATGTGCCTGATCTGTCTGAGATATCTGTTCTGCCTGATCTGTCTGATCTGTCTGATCTGTCTGATCTGTCCCACTCGCGCAAAATGTTTATTTCTGCGGTTATGATGGTTGATGGCACATGCACACACAGGGCGACGAGGGGGGCTACTTCGACGGGGTTATCGCCGGAGACAACGGCGACGCAACCTACCGGGTGGACTTCGACGACGGCGACGTGCTGGATGCGGCGCCACGCCGAGATATGAACACCATCATGGCCATCCCGCCGGCCGTTGTTCGGAGCGGCTCTACCACGCAGCCAAGCCCCGCCGATGAGGTTCGCTACGAATATGTAGAGCTTTATAGATTTTTTCAGCACAAACTACAGCAGTAGACATCCTGCCGTATCTAATTTAGTGCCACTCCGTTCCGATCTATTGAGGGCCGCTTGGACTACTGTACGTATTCATATTAAAAGATCAGTTTATTGAGGTACCAGCCTGGCGTGCAGGTAACATTTTATTATATTTATTCGGCGCGAGCTATTAATAGTGTCGTTAACCGAACACAAGATCGATGCATATACCACTCACTGCTGTATTTGCCGGCAATTCGGCGCGAGTCGACGGGGGAAGACAGAAGACAGAATGTTTTCGGGATAAAACACGCAAGGCACAAGCAGCAGTATTAGTAGTAGTCGGGAGGGGGAGGGGGGGGGGGGGGTACTCGATGGGAGAGATGTACTCGATCTCATACATGGCCGTAGTCGTATGACCATGGGGGGGGGGGGGGGAGGGGGGCGTATTTATGTGACCCGGTATACGAACTACAACCACAGCACGCAGGAGGGAGATGGAAATAAGGGAGATTGCAGTAAGTGGGATGAAAACAAGCAAGTTAAAAACTAAAAACATCGGTATCATAGCAGGGGAACCCGGTGCAGCTATGTACAGCCTTGATTCAAGTTTTGTCACCTTTTCTTCGAAAACACTGCATTCGGTACTAAGTACTTGATCTGCTGCTGCACCTCTCTCTGCCATTTTCGTAGGTTTGTCGCTTGTTTGGCTTTACTTGGAGAGCTGCGAGCGCAGCTTCATCCACTATTATTACGGGGGACCATAGACAATAGGACCGAATATTGTCAGTGAAAATGGTTAAACATATAGGCTTGTATATACCATAGGTCCTATTAACTATGGTCCCCCGTAAAATTATTAATACCGTATTTGACAGTTTTGCTTCCCTGCCACGGACAACACGTGGACAATACGACGAGCTATGATACGTACTGCCGTGATAACAACGACAACACAGCAAAAACCTCTTGCTCGTTTGAAACAAGGTGGACTTGCTAATAAGGAAGGGCCCTCATTATCCAAAAACAAAAGCCCTAATTTTCCCGACCTTGGGGATAATATTTTTTCTGAAAGAGGAATGTTATTAATACTCGTACGTACGTAAGCGTTCCTGCCGTTCCGCCCTCCTCTGCTAAACTGTTTCCGAATCATGGGAAAAATCACGATATTTTCCCATTTTTCCTGTGTATATGCATGTTGTCTTTAAAAAAAAGAGAGCAGAGCCAGGCGGTAAAGTTATTCGGTACAGTACTACAAGAACGCAGCAACGCGCCCCTAAACCCCCGAGAACAACTGTTATCGAACGTCTCGCTATCTTCTCCACGCCCTTGTCCATAACGAATGCTGAAGGCGGCAGCCTCAACTCAAGCCGCCGATGGTGACACTCAAGCCGCCGATGGTGACGCTCAAGCCGCCGATGACGACAGAGACGACAGTTTTCGCCCGGGAAACGACAGCCTCGATAGCAACAAGAGAGGAGGTTCCGCAGACAACCCGCCGGAACCGGGATCTCACGACGTCAAGAAGCATGGCATTCGCGACGATGACGATGGTGGTGCTGTCGAAAAACATAGCGCTCGCGACGGCGATGGTGTCGAGGGCAGGCGCGATGACACCGCGCACGGCGAAGGAAGCAGCGAGCAGCGTGAGGAGGCTGCTCCGACCTTTGCTCTTGGTGGTGGCGGAGAATCTTCCCCACAGTCACCACGTGCAGACGTGATGGCTTCAATATCCGGGAACGACAAGACAACACCACCACCACCAGCAGCAGCAGCAGCAGCAGCGGTCGCAGCAGCGGCAGCGGCAGCAGCAGCAGCAGCAGCAGCAGTAGCTGCAGAGGAAGGAGAAGAAGGAGAAGAAGAAGGAGAAGACACGGAACGACAACCACAACAACAGCGGCTTAGTTCTGCCGAAGCTGAGGACGATGAGGAGGACGGGGACGACGGCGTGGACCCCAAGGCCCGCCGCGCTACGGTAAGGGTTGCCCTTTCGCTATTTTTGATTTTATTTCTCCACGGACCAAGAGAGCTCTAAATTTTACAAGGTATCATGCCCAAGCCTGTCGAGCCTGATGTGCGTGTGTGTGTAACAAAAAGTTGTCCGATCGATATAGATACCTACATCAGCACCCCGCGCAATCGTTTAAGCACCGGGCTCTGGCTTCAACATTTAGTTGTCAAGCGGTCAGTCAAGGGAGGAGGATCAGAGAAACAGTTGAGGTGCTACACCACATCAGAATCCTCAGCTCGGCGCAGGGAATCACGGGACCGGTAAAGCTCGCAGAACACCCCGTCGGGGGTAAACCGCCGCCGCCGTCGTCGCCGCCGCCGCCTTGTCCTCGTCGTCGACGCGTGCTACGATATAAATAGCACTTTTGTTTGGACACAATCCTTTAGGGCACTGAGGAAAAACCACGCCGGGCTTAAATAGAAAGACCGGTTGATATTGATATTGATGTAGAAACGGTCTTTATACTTTTTCTCAGAGCGGTAGTAAGTATCGTTGGCATGCCTTTCGTGTTTTACGCTAATATTCGTTTATTATGAGGTATCGCCTTGATAGCTCGCCCTTGATGGTGTATTTCATGAGCTTTCTGGGTGAAACGAAAGATAACTCCCCACAAAGCGAGCGAGGAGCTTCGTCGGAAAACCGAGGAGATACCACCTCTCGGTAGCAAGGCGCCAGGCGGACTAGCAGGGAGAACCTGGCTATACTACTCGTACCAAAGACTGCTGCCGCTACATGGAGGGCGCTTTGTGCTTCGGTTTGCCTGTTATTTTTCCTTTGTTACTTTGACCTTAATTATTTGCCTTACTCTGTTTACAAGTAGTTTTTTTTTTTTTCCAGCTCGTTCTTTTCAAGTGTTTGCCACATCACCTGCCGGAGGGGAGGGCACGACAGTTTGTTTCTTCTATTTTTTTTTTCTTCTTCTCTTTCGATATGCCGTCTTTGTTTATGTTTCTCTTTGCTTGTTTCCTATCGTTTCTCTATTTTATAGAATGTGTATTTCGTGCCTGCCGTATCTAGTATGACGACATGATATTGCATTGCCCACTGTTGTGCTTACTGCATACCAGGTACGTGCCAACGTAGTGTCACTGTGTCTTAGCTTTGTGACCACAGAACTTGTGTCTCTTCTAGGATTGAGAAATCGGCGCGGACACTGGTTGTGCTGGATGTCGACGGGTAGAAAGAAAGGTTGAATGTAAAGAACACACATACTCACCTGGGCCGTCTGGGATGGTTCACGCTCTTTGGCGACAGTAAAGTAGTTTCGTTTTTCTCAGTTTTTTGTGGGTAAAAGAGAGAGACAGAGAGAGAAAGCTCTGGACTTCTTAAACGATAAGCCTCATGAGCACAATGTGTTAATCTTGGGGCTACCTTCACCTTGGTCGTGGCCGTCGTCATTGACGTCGTTGATCTCATCCCGTCCGACCGTCCCCACCTTGCCAGAACTACTCACGCAATAAAAGCAGCGGCCGCCGCAGCGAAGTAGACTCCGCTGAAGGGAACCCTCGCGAGGCTGGAGCAGGAGGAGGGCGAGGAGGAGGAGGCGCCGCCGCGCTGCGGGTGGCGGAAGGTATGGAAAAACAACGCGGTCAGGTCTTCTCTCCTGGGTTGTTACTAACGCATACAGTGAGTGGTGGTTGACGCGTGACATGTAGTAGATAGGGGTAGCAAGGTTTTGGCAGACGTATTTATGGCTGGCTTTGGGCTTTTCAACAGAGAAAACGACTGGAAATATATGATTCGTGTGGTCTTCACATCAGAGTCCAAACGTGTATCATATTCCAGGTCATAGTGGTACTTTGTTTTTTTTCAATAGTACGGGGGAGCCTATTAAATAGGAGCCACGGTACACACAGAAATGTGTATATTTCGGTATTTTTACCAACACTAAGTGGTCCTATCGGCTATGGTTCCCCCGTAATAGTAGACTCGATGCATCTTACGAGGCCATGGGGGTTGCTCGTCGGGTGAAAGGAATTCACTTTTTCTTTATATGCGCCACTTTTTCAGATCGATCCCCGCCCTGTTGACATTACACCTCGTCATACATGCCCGACGTTAGGGATTTCTCCCCGGAACAAGCTTGAAGTGTTCGTAGACGCTCGACGTCTTGGTTGGTCATGAATATTCCACTTCCTTAAGGGTGATACCTCTAAACGTTTACGTGTAGCCCGGTGGGGAATCAAAATGACATCCGTTTTTTTTGTTTGTTTGTTTTTTTTCTTGTCGGGAACCAGAAACGGCCTCAACAACGTCGTACCTCATCAGGGTTGTGGAGCGTTTGGTACCTGTTTTATCTGCTCTTGGTCTTGCTGAAGTTTTCGTGCCGAATCTCGGGGCCCGCATTTCGCTTGTAAGCAAGCCTCGAGAACATGGGGATTAGAGGAAACACGATTTATGTCTTTCGTTAGTCGGGAACTAGAAACGACCTAAATGACCTCGTACCTCATCAGGGTTGTGAGGGCGCTCAGTACTTGCTTAACCCTCCACACGTGACCTCGGCTAAAATTTTCGTTCCCCGGGTTGGTCCCGCTTCGCTTGTAAGCAAGCCCCCTCCGCATGGGAGGCGCTTTGCTTAAACCTTCGGTGAAAAAGTGCAGCTGCAATAGACGCTGATTGCGTCGAAGACGAGACGCACGCACGAGAACACGAATGAACGCCAGTCTGAGGGCGCGCCAAGATGTCAAGATATACACCGCTATCGCTTCCACCTAGCAATAGCCCACCATGAAAAAACAACAACGACAGGGTCGTGTGCCGATGCGTGCGGGTTCGCGTCACCCTGCAGCAATTTGACAGGTCTGTCGACATTGAACCAGACGCCAGCGAATCAAGTTCTTCATCGTTGATGTGGGGGCAGAACCTAGGCGCCTGCCTCGACTTTCGTCCTTTCCCACATCGTTCAAAACCAATATTGATTAGTAATCCCCCTCCACCCCCCCCGCCCGCCGCATCAGACACGCGCCCCGCTGAAACGCCGGTATCCTCGTGTCGTGTTGCTCCCATCTTAATTTGGTGCAGTATTTTACATGACACCCATGGGGTTTGTATATCTATTGGGTTGCATGCACCAAAATAACTCTCGATTTTTTGTTAGGCGCAAAAGAGTTGCGCCTGCGGAGTCTCCTCATAAACGTTTATTGGGTGTTCAACTAAACTTACTTGACGAAACGTCACTCCCCCCCCCGGTCTACTCATACCGGGCACGACGACGTGATACCCCATCGTCCCCCCATCGACACGCGTCCCGCTGTGAAAACCGTTTTCCTACCGTGCTGTCGACGAACGCACCGCATGTGTGTGTTGGGGAAAGAGGAGACCACCTCGAGGACGGTGATGACACTCAAGAGACGTCGGGTCATGCCCTTTTCCCTTGTAGCGTGTGACAGCGATCTCAACCCCTCCTATTACGGGGGACCATAGCAAATAGGACCATATATTGTTGGTACTAATACCTAAATATATAGATTTTTGTGTGTACCGTAGATCCCTGTTTACTATTGCCCCCCGGAATACCACACCGGGTGATATCGTCCCCCTCGGAGATGTGGGATTTCCTCTCACAAAAGTCTCGATGTTATTAACGCGCTTCGAAAGATAAAGTACTGCTCTGTTGTTCATTAGGCCTATTGGCGATAACACCCCCCCCCCCCCCACTTCCAAACAAGCACAACATCATCGGCACACGCTCCCCAAACCCTGCCCAATGAAACGTCTGTCAAATTGAAACATCGTAGCCAGCCTTGGGGAGGGAGGCAACAACCGCCGCGATGACAAGCCCAGGCTCCGAAGGACCTTCAAGGAACTACCACCAGCCTTTCACCCGACCGCCGTGAACCCGCTGCACGCTCACCTTGGGGCTCTAGCCGCGGCCCCTCCAGGGCGGACAATGGCCGTAGGGGGGGAGGAGGCGCCGCCACATTTCCGGCTTTCGGCCATGTCGTACCAGATAGCCTCGCTGGAGAAAAATCTGCGCGAGCAGGTGCGCAAGCGGGAGCGGGGGGATACACTGTATACATATATATACTTAGTATAGCCGTTTATGCCGCACCGGGGTGCCATCGATGTTTCAAGCGCTCCATCTTGTTTCCGGAACGGGAAGGTTGTCCAATGCCGAACAAAAGAGCCATTTTCGGGAATATCTGTTCGAGAGAGAGGGGCCTTCTGAAAATGTGATGTTCGACTGTGTAGCACCCCTCCATGTTGTCGAGAAAAACAAAATAGCGCTGAAAAACGTTTGCCCCCACCCCTGTCCGAGCTCGTTGTTCTCTACGGTATATATATGTATACCTGGTATATGTATATATATATAGATATATAGGTTGGTAGGGCACGGTTGATGGCTGCTGGCAATCACGATGGCCCAGGCACGAGCGCTGCCCCTTTTACGATGCACGTATATACACCCGTGTTCTGTATCTCTCGGCCTTTTTTGTTTTCTTCGTTTTGGTTTTGTTTTTCCCCGGCCGTCTATCTTATGACATGTGGTATGCACGGTATACCGGGACCCACCCTGCAAGCTGTTTTGTGCACTCTTTATTTCAGGAAGCTCTTAAGCGTTTACCATAAGATGCCAACGTCATTTTTGAGAAGGAACAGTGTACGGTTTAACCCGATAGACCACTCACCCCAATATGGCCTGCTATACTTTCGACGAACTATATCGTAAGAGGGACAAAACGACAATGGACATGGTTTCTTACACATGCTCTAGTTTCTTACTTGAGGAGTGTGTCAGTCTGTCGGAAAAATTTGCCTCAGTAGGCGGATAAAAGTGACGCACCTATTTGCCACCCCTATTTGGCCAAAACGTACTACCCCCTAGCGTACAGTAGCTCGCATCGGTTCCCCTCACGGCTTACATTCCGCCCCCCCCCCTCTCTATTGTCATTCGACTACGGGCATGCATGATAGTGAGCACACACACACCCCCTGCAAGGATATGAGAGTCCATGGTCATACGACTACGGCCATCAATGATAGCGAGTACACCCCCTCCCCAAACAACCGTACTCTGAAAGAAAAAACAATATACTTTATGTGCTCTTTTCGAAGGAGGCGAGGGGGGAGGCATGGAACTCGCCGGTGTTTCCGACGGCGAGGAGGAAATCCAGTCCCGGGCGTTGTTTTTCTGACCCCCTGGCACAGGTCTCCGTCGGCGAGGTGAGCAAGGTAGACAGCCGCGTCACCTACGGTCTCAGGAATTGCACCGCTGGTTGACCTCAAGCGTTTGTCCCTGGACGCGGGATTCTGAATCTAAGAAACAGCCCACCATCTTTTGGGTTCGATGGTTCGTGTTGATTTTACTTTAGTATGGTATTTTTCCAAGAGTACTTGGTATTTTCAGGGTTGTATACGGGCCATGACCTGATCCGCGTGGTCGGGTCTGGGGGTCTTCAACCTATCATGGGTCGGGTCGTGCCGGGTCGTGCCGGGTCGGTTTGTCTCAGGTCGCTTCGGGTCGTGTCGGGTCGTGCCGTGTCGGGTCGTACCGTGTCGGGTCGTGTCGGGCCGTGTCGGGTCGTGTCGGGTCGGGTCGTGTCGTGCCTGGTTGTACCGTGTCGAGTCAGGTCGTGAAAGATCGTGCCTGGTTGTACCGTGTCGAGTCAGGTCGTGATAGATCGTGCCGGGTTGGGTCGGGTCGGGTCGGGTCGTGCCTGGTTGTACGGTGTCGTGTCAGGTTGTGATAGATCGTGTCGGATCGAGTCGGGTCGGGTCGGTTCGGTTGGGTCGGGTCGGGTCGGGTCGGGCCGGGTTGGGTGTGGTCGGGTCGGGTCGGGTTTGTTGAAGCGGTGGACAGCATCATACGCATTGGGTCGAGGTCGGGTTATATGACCCAACCCAACTCGATCCCACCCGACCCGCGAATATTGACCTAACCTGTGAACAGCCCTGTGTATTTTCCAGCCTATGCGATTAGGTCCCAGCCTATGCGATTAGGAAACATTCCGAGCTTAGAGTTTGTTTCAAAGCCAAGTATCAAGCGATAAATGCACGTCCCCTCATATGACTAGCCTAGACGAAAATCGTCGATAGCCCTATACCGTGGCAAGGCCGGGAACAGAGGAGACAGCTCGCCATCGCTGGAACCGGGTGGACACTTTGTCACTACAGTACCATGTCAAGCAATTGATATTTCGTCTGTGGCCTGTGGGATTGTGTAATGGGCTGTCGTTACAACACGGTATAGTACGCACAACCACATCCAAGCGTCCTGCAGCTGACGAATTTGTCTTCCCCTCCATGAGGAATACACATCCTTCATTAGGCCTTGCATATTCCGAGTACAGTAGTTTCATGCGCTCGAAGTATCAAAATCAGCTTTCAAAGCTGAGTTTTGATCGAGGAAGGCCTCGATCGCACAGCTGGTGATGTTAAACTTCATTTTTGTATAACATATTAATGTTTCATAGGGCAATGTATGCCAAAGTCTGATTTTGGCATCAAAAACACGGGACAAAAGGGACTCCTCAACCGAGCATCCTCCTTAACCCTTTTAGAACCGCAGTCCCGTTTTGGGGACAAACCACTCTAATTTAAAGTAGTTTGTCCCCAAGACGGGACTGCGGTTCTAAAGGGGTTAAACACATACCAGGTACCGTAAAGCAAAGCGCATTGAGCTCGCAAAAGGGGTCTGCGAGCGTTTTTTGTTTTAGCGCTCGTTTCCTCGGCGACGAACGGCAATGGTTCTACAGTGATAGAGTCGAACAATATATTTTCTTCTTTCGGGAAAGTTATGAGTGATCCATGTTGAAGATCATGCTGCACATTGTCGGATGGCAAGAGAAATAATAAAATATATATACCAATACATATGTTTATACTTATATAGTTCTGGGAGGCTCTCGAACCATTTCCTTTAAAACAAAACCTTGTTCTTCGTACTTGGGCACGTGTTTTACTCTTGTCGAGAGAGGACGAGCGCTAAAACAGCTCGCGCCACGGTGCGAAGTCAGCTCCCTGTAAGGTAGTCGCTATCCCTGCTATAGAATGGCGGGGGCTGACACACACGTACGAGCGTATGCGAAGGCACAGAGACAGTTCGCCGCGGTAGCTCATACGTAGTGTGGGGCCGAGTAGCCGCCGTGCAATCACCGCAAAAATACTATCGTGTTTTATCTTTTGCGCAGGGGACCCGTGCATTCGCCGGAAAACCACCCCAGAGGTTTCCCGGATGGTTCTCCGGGGAGGCTCGCTGAAACCAAATCACTGCTGCTCATTTTGTCAAGTGTTTGTAATCTTCGGGAGGTTCCGCACCTGCAGCAGTAGCACATGATGTAATGTTTGTTGAGCGTTTGGTCGCGATCGTCTGCCCGTCTCTTGTCAGAAGGGAGATGATGTCGAGGGTAGCACGAAACCGCCAGACTTATTAGACGGAGGAAGAGGAGCAGGAGGAGGAAGAGGGGGAGGAGATGGGCGGGCAAGAGCAGCAGGAGGAGGGCAGGGACGAGCAGCAGCCGCACCATCATTTCCCTCGCGGCTAGAGCTACGCACGGTTGTAGAAAGCATTTCAACCCTCCGCATGCGGCAGGTGAGCTTTACCGGCCGGCTGTTTCATCACACCGCACAACAGCGGGATGGAGAATACTCTTTATACAGCAGTTTCTAAACCGTGGCCTTGCGAATGGTGTAACCGCCAGTTCTCGAGGCGGTAGAACATGCACTTGGACTTGGCCTACATGCCTGGTCGGTCTCTGAGCCGTCTTCGCTAAGGCGTGGTCTTACCCCCCGGTGGATCTTTCATTGGGGATAGTCATGGGTCGGGTCAAAGCTCGCCGGTCAGGTAATGGTCGAGTCTGGTAAGAGCTGTCTGATCCGACCCCACCCGTGACAGATACAAAATATTTTCTTAACCCGACCTGACCCAACCCGTGACCCGACCCGACTCGACCCGACCCGACCCGACCCGACCCGACCCGACCCGACCCGACCCGACCCGACCCGACCCGACCCGACCCGACCCGACCCGACCCGACCCGACCCGACCCGACCCGACCCGACCCGACCCGACCCGACCCGACCCGACCCGACCCGACCCGACCCGACCCGACCCGACCCGACCCGACCCGACCCGACCCGACCCGACCCGACCCGACCCGACCCGACCCGACCCGACCCGACCCGACCCGACCCGACCCGACCCGACCCGACCCGACCCGACCCGACCCGACCCGACCCGACCCGACCCGACCCGACCCGACCCGACCCGACCCGACCCGACCCGACCCGACCCGACCCGACCCGACCCGACCCGACCCGACCCGACCCGACCCGACCCGGGGCCATAGTTAACAGGACCTATAGTATATATTAAAACCTATATATTCAATCATTTGTACTAGCAACATTTGGTCCTATTAACTATGGTCCCCCGCAATATTAATCGTTTCTCGCTCTGTCATGATGCCGGTTGTTCGGGGAAGATGTATCTACAGTAGGGTCTAGCTTCTGTGTACTGTAGACTACGGCGCAGGGTGTGGGAGGGTCCGAAAACAGTCTGGATGATCTAAGGGGACATGCGTCCTGGTGTGAATCTGCACTACTGTCCTGATCCTTCACACGACAGATCATGGCGACGGCAGGTTTTAATCTAAGTGACCTAATGCCGTAGAATACGATCTGTCAATTTGTGTGAGGGTGGTCCACACGCGTCGGGTCGAAACTCGCAGGTCGGGTCGGAATGGATCGCCTACAACTCGACCCGAACCGACGCAACCGGGCCAATGGCATTCAAAATATCTTCTGCCTGGGCCCAACATGACCCAGGAGCTTTTGTAGGCGTCCTGACCAGACCCGATCCGACCAGCAGATCGTATTTGGTCATGACCCGCGAACAGACCTACTGTAGTTTATCTCGGTTCCCTAAGACGCCGTGGATTGCATGACATTCAAGTCTACACTCCTACTCGGATGGATTTCTTCCCTGCCGTCTACGAGCAGCGTAGATTCCCCCGCCAGTGAGGGTGTATGGGAGGGTCATGTTGCACAAGTGCCGTATTTCGACGCCTTGCGTGGTGTAACTCGGGACACAACCCGCTCATTGTGTTTATCCTTCCAATCACGCGGTTACCCGTTCGTTGCTGCGCTGCGCTGTACAGCACAGCATATTGATCGCCACGTGAAAAATCGTCACCCCCCTGCCCCCCCCACCCCCTTTAAACTCTGCGGAGGGTTAACAGAAGACACGTGGTGTAGTGTGCCTGGGCCACTGAAATTGGAGGCCCGTGTGCATCCCGAGAGGCAATCCAAAATTGATAGTAACAGGCGTCTCACTGCACCCCATACTCGCACGAAACAAACGACAGTAACATTTAGAGCGATCTCAGCTGGGAAGTTTTACACCTGTCCACCATAAGGGAGCAGAGCCCAAGTTGCGAGAGGTGGGTCAAGCCGGAGATCTTAACCTGAAACACTGAAGAGGAGAGGACGGATATCCACGGCGTCCGACCGAATGTCTCCGATTTCCGGTTTCCGTTAAACCCCGCGCACGCAGTTGATCACAGTTGGCTGGCAAAAACTGCTCTAGCATCCATTCGCGCGAGCTACCCTGCCTCCTAAACCGTAGGTACAGTACCAGTGGTACCTTTCGCATTTCTTGAGAGGAAACGTCCTTTTCTCGTGACCGCCGGCTGCAGGCAGCGCTCACTTAGGATGGGGAAGGGTGTTGCATCCGAGGCTACGTATCGTTCCACTGCCCACCGATTGAGAGACACACCATACATTCGACTAAGGACATGTCCCACGCAACAAATCCATAGAATACAAACACACTTCAGTATACCTGGTATACGATAAGCTACATGATGATGCTTCTTACGCGGATTCTGCACCTGCAAACGGATCCGTCGGCGGGTGTGGGCGACTGCTGTACGCACGCACTGCAGGTGGCGCTGGTCCGGTTGTGCTACGGGGAAGCGTCGCAGGAGATGGTGCAGGCGCTGTGCGACCTCGCCGAGGGATACGCGAAGGAGGGTCTTTGGCCACAGGTAGGGCAGCATACTGTAGGCGATAAGTCCAATCCACAGCGAAGAGGCGCAGCTTCTACCCCCCCGCCCCCCAGGCGCCCTCTCAGGACGGAGCTTCTCAGCCGATAGCAACTACCCAATACTGTTGTGAATGACATGCGTGTTTTACAGTGATATCCGGTTTGTGTGTAGTTTCTCGGGTTGAAGTGTACACGATACCCCGCGAAGCGGGGTTTTAGAAGACGGTGTCGAGGCGTGCTACGATCGGGGTCGGTATCACTCCAATTTTCTGAGGCCTCTCACTTCCGAAGCTCTGTACCCCACCCAAACGTTTTTGCTGAGAATAATCAAACGTACAGGCAGATACAACATGCCAAAGCCTATATACGTGTATCAACGAGTGATGAAGCACTACACTTATAAAATTTCTAACGTTATCAGGCTCAGCAGCTCGGTTGATACGGAATATTTCTGGGCGATCGGCGCTGCCCCTGTCTTGGCACGCGTCTGGTGTGTCTGGCGTTAGAGTATCTTCAACCGAGCAGCCTGAGAGAGTCTGGGTGTTACTACCCCTACCGTAGCCTGCATCACCGCACCTGTGTACAGAGCAGAGTACATATCTAAACAAAACCCTTCACCCGTCTTTGTGGAATAATGCATGTCGAGGTTGCCGTCTGCCTTCTTGTTCTTGTTCTTGTTCTTGTTCTTATTTCTTCTTCTTCTTCTTTTTTTTCTTCTTCTTCTCCTTCTTCCCCTTCTTCTTCTTCTTCTCCTTCTTCTTCTTCTTCTTCTTCTTCTTCTTCTTTTGTGAAATTAAGGGCCCATCTTAACGGGAAACTCTATTTGGGAGTAAAATTTCAATTTCAATGAATTTTAATTTGATTTCGGAAAAAAACGTGTTTGTGTCCTATCGGGGAACAGCGTCCTAGATGCCAATCAAAAGGTTTTTCTGGAAGAACGCGCCGCGTCACACAACGCCCAGTAGACAAACAGCGACGAGCGTAGACGAGAGCGAAGGTTTGCGCTTCCGCGTGCGAGCCGCCGCCAGCCTTTTTCTCTTTTTGGTCGCGCAGGATAGGAAGCTATCACTTTCAGGGTGTCGTGGGTGGGCGGAGGAAGCCCTCAAGCGCCACGTGCGGAACAGCAGCGGTGATGCTGCTATCGAGGTCCCGAGCGTATCCTTCGTTTTTTGCTCATTTGCTCGGTTTTCGCGATTAATTGTTGGCCGATCGAGCAGGCCGAAACATTGGGATTGCGGTCGCCATGATTACTTTTGAGGTGCCACCGCCGGGGTACGATGTGCTATGGTGTGTGGGCGTGGGCGCGGCTATTGATCCGGTCACCTCTCGTTGAGGTTCGCGCTTTATCGCCTCGATCGTGGTCGCCGAAGCGGCCTAGAATCGCCCCAGACTCCACCGAGGGTGTTGACCCACCAAGAACATGCTACGTCAAGTCCGAGGAACTCCCAAATTCCAAATTGGAATTCGAAAAATCAAAAAAGTCCCAAAAGACTTTTCGCTCAAATTCAATTTTTCTAATTTGCCTGCTTGGTTGTTCAATCTCCGGCCAATCAGGTGCAAATTAAATTAGAAAAAAAACAAAACAATCAAATTGGGAAAAAGTAAAATCCCCGTTAACATGGACCCTAAACGCTAAAAGAGGTGGCGCACGCACCAAGATTCAATAGTGTTCCGGATGCACTCATGGTAGATGGCGACAACAATCAGACTGTGTTTGTGTGGCCAAGAAGTCGAAACCATCTACCGTTTTCCGATGTCCCGCCCGACAGCCAAGCCACCTGTCAATTCTCAAACCTACGACAGGTGTCCAATCACATGGCCAGAGCGGCTAGCGTACTTGCCCTTGAAAGCGGGCCTGGTGTGGAGCTTGGTGGAGGTGCTGGGGCTCTTTTCGCGGGAAGCCTTGCCTGGCAGCAGAGAGGGGGCACCGTAAACTCTCGCTCACGCCGAAGAAGACGCGAGGGAGCAGCGGCGGCAGGGGAAGGAGCAGGGGGAGGAGCGGGAGGGGACGGAGAACGAGGGGTAGACGGGGTGGGGCGAGGCCTGACGTACTCCACTGACGATAAGTGGGGCGCGAATGTCAACTAATCATAATGAATGTAACTAGAGAGTACATCCCTTGCTGTCCCTCAAAAGTGGTGATGCCAGAAAACAAATCAATCAAAAATCCAAACACCTTCGCGCTCGGTGCAAAACACATATTTGCCTGACCGGTGAAAATACGACGTGCTCCGTCTCGATATTCCAGGGGTTCGAGGGTCCAAGGTTACACGACTACCGCAATGCATGGCATGTGCGCCCTCTCTCCCCTCCCCCATGCGACACACCCGCCTGCTCCCCGAACACCCCCTCAATACTTCCCCGCGTAATACACTCATTCCACCTGTGTAGGTCGCCCCCTTCCCCGCCCGTTGCAACTCCCCTACCTTCTCCCCTCTAACCCCCCCCAAACCCTTTTCCACGCATGTAAACCGATCTCCACTATTACAGTCCCCCCCCCCCTCTCTGTTGCGATACACCTGTCCGCCCCCCTCTAACCCCGGTAAGCATCTTCCCGCGCCGGTACACCGATCACACCTTTGGCAAGTTGCTCATCCCCTGTTGCGACATGCCTGCCTTGCCTACTCCCATTTAGCCCACCTAAACATTTGTTTCTTCGCCTGGCAGGTATACCGATCCCGCCTTCTGCAGGTCGCTTGGCCCGGGCGGCTGCCCACGATTGGTGTTGGAAATATTTCGCGGGCTTCGAGCCGTCGCCGCAGAGGACGAGGGGGGGCAGGTAAGTCGAACCCGGGCATTGCGTTTATCCCGAGCTAGCTAGAACAGGAGGGTGTATTCCCCCGTCTCTACGTTTCGCTACGTATAGCAACGAAGCATGGCATGGCGGTGGCGGGGCAACGTTTTGCGAGTTGAACTATTTTAAAGAAAGTGCAAAATAGGAGTCGCGAAGAAACAGGGCAGTCATCCTTTCGCGCGGAGCCGTCCTGCCTCGCTAAAATTTAATTCTCTAGACGTGCCCCGCACTACCGCCACTTGCGTGCTTTCTTCCCCTTACTGGCTTTCTTCCGGCTGCTGTGGCGTCTATCGCGGCTAAGCGTGTGGTAGGTGGACTGTTTTTCGTGGTCGCGGGCAACAGGGACAAGGGGATGCCAGTATTCCGAGGCATTCGTTCGATTTCGATGCCGTATTTTTTTCCCTAAAAGGCGCGGCTAGCAAATATAACGTTTTTGCAGGGCTAACTTAAGCACGTCGGACAGAGTAGATTACTGTAGTACATAAAACACCACACCCACCGTTTTCATGAGGTCTTCATCCGCCGATAACAACTCTCCACGGTGCACCGCCCTTCAAGACAATCTAAACCACTTGTACATGCTCCCGTGAAGCAATTTTCTACTAGGTGTGGTCATCGATGGTATCATGCGTTGTGCCCGAGTTCCTGTCAGAGCACGACGTGTTCCTTCTGACCGGGTATATCTTTGTGACAACGCACATGTTCTCGTTGGAAGATCTGTGGCGTGTGGACGGTTCTCTATGCGTATATCCCAGTCCACTGATCTGTACATTTCGATCGAGCAGATCACGACCCGCCCAACACGTGACGCCTTGCACGGACGCGATCGGGATGAACATACCCCCCCTCACCGACATCGCGCCCGTATCTGCACCCCTCAATCCCTCCCGACCCCTTGACAAAACAAACGACAAACCTCACGCCATTCTTCTCCCAAAACCAAGTGTGATCTCGGGACTCTCCACAACTGATCTTAACTGCGTACACGGAGTAGATCTCAACCGTGGGTATCCCCAAGACTTTCGCAAGAAAGCCACTATCTTCGGGCTGGACCTGCTAGACACCACCGGAACGCTGTTTAATGCCACAACCCCGGCGGGTGGAGCGGTAGGTCTATGGCCTCTGAATTATCTGAAGTTCTCACTTCAAGATCTCGAGTCTCCCGATAGACAACCACACGAACTACATGAGACGTACGTGCCTGTGAACGAAACAACCTCGAATAATCCATTACGACGGAGTCCAACTGTAGTTGAATGCACGCATATATAGCCCCCCCAGTCCAGGAACGCTCTTGCGAAAATGATCACCGCTTTTGGGGGGAAAATACGTGCAACATCATCATACTGGAGCACAGGTCCCTCACATTCCTCACGCCTCATGCCCCCACGAAAAAATGCACCGGCGAGAGCATATGTCTGGAGGCAGTTATTTTTGCTTCACGCCACGCCAGTAACTTCATTGCATGTGGCTCATTTCAGTTCCCTACGAGGTACGATCGGATGGCTACACGCCCGAACTAATGCCGCAATCGCCTCATGTCCCACGCCTCCCGCCTTATATCTCACGCCTTTAGCTCTCACGCCTTACGCCTCATGAACGGGCCGATATGCCGAAAAGCTAAGCTGCGTCCCATATGGCATATCGCAGCGCCTGTTTGACACGACCGGAACGCTACAGAAAAGCCACCACGCTTTCGGAACTAACTCCCGCCCGACCTCTTCCCTTCACGCATCATACATCACACACCTCATGCTTGTCTTCACAAAAAATGTGGATGGATACCCCAAACATCTTTCAGCATTTTTGGGGCAAATCACAGTGCTCATATAACACGACCGTAACGCTGTACCGTATGCACCACCCCCACCCTGCAACAACCATTTCACGCACCACCCCTCATGCGGCAGCCTTTTCGCCCCCCCCCTCCCCACACGCCGCATGCCCTCACCAAAAGGTGCGCCGCGAGAATATGGAGGCATTTTTGTTGACCGATGCCGACCAGGAGCTGAGTTCTGCAACCCCTGGGCTACTAGGCCTGGACATGCCGGTGTGCTGCAGCTGGGGCGCGGCCGTCGGTCACATACGGGAGCGGTCGAGCTCGTTCGCCGACCTAAACCTCAAGGCAAGCAAAAGAGGGTTTCAATTGTAAGCGGGGATCATATCGAGAATGGAGCACATATGCAGTGGCACACGGGACACCTCTAACGTTATCTTCCTAACATTTGTTTGATCGTAGATACCTGTGCATACCAGCCCACCGCGTAGGGTAGACACATGTCAATGCCGACATATTGCACCTGGCCAAGTTACCATGGGCTTGAAAACCCTTGGCACGTGTATGTACGAACGGTAACATGACCAGCACCCTTCAGATCCCTACACGCCGTGGAGACGTGTGCAGGTCTTTCAGATACCGTAGACGAGCCACGACGGGTGCAGATATTCTTGTACAGGTGATGATGCAGATCCGTGATTAGTACGATCTGTGTGATCAGCAACGCGATTATATATTATATGAACTGACCTGTCCAACGCGAAGTATGAAATTTTGTGGCACGTGGGTACTGCTGCTACTGGTCCGGGTTGAACCCCTTGTTTTCGCCCATCCATGCGGGGGGGGACCTGTACAGCATCGTCTCTGGAAGATCAGGTTGAGTGGCACGATCCGGCGAGCGCTGGATATCGGTGGTGCAAACGATCGCATGCCTGGACTCCTCCTGACTGCCAGCGTCCCCGGTGGCTTGGTAGGCGACCAATCCTCGCAGCCCACTGAAATTATTTTCGTAGGTTCAATGATCACCGTGTGCACATACTCGTAGGGACGGTTTCTTGCAGCTACAGTGATTAACTAATAGCGAAAAGCGCGAGAGCGTGAGTTGGCAACATTCGATGAAAACAGACCAGCAGCGAGTGGGAATACCGAACGAACCTGTGCGCGATAAACTTGGAGGAACGTACCGGGGGGGGGGTGGAGAAGGGACAGCACCCGTGACCACGGCGTTTATCCATAAGCTGAAACGCAAATGTGATGAAAAAATGAACGAAACAAATGTAAGATTGCCGTCGACGCCAATGTGAGATGGGCGTATCTCAGGCGCGACCTAGGCTTGCATTAAGCTTCTCTTCGTGTAGGGTGTAGCGTGTAGGACACGTCAGGCATCGGTGATGCTCGGCACGGCAAGCCGAGCAGAAGTGATTATGAGACACAACACAAGTAGCCTCACATCGACGACTATGACAGCTGTCGTAAGCAATGGCTTGATGGCGGAGGCCGGGAGTTCCCCACCTCAACTATCATCAGATCTACGAACATCTGTGACCACGTTAAGACAAGAGCCAATATCAACGATAGTGGACGAACACCTTCTGTTCATGCACGATCTTTCATGGCAGATATACCCAACTGACAGTAGAGTATCGACCTGAGACTCATACAAAACAAGAACGCTAGCTCCTCCCTCCACCGTAGCTCATGATGGCCCCGCGCACTACATTCATGTGCGTACTCCATCGAACTTGTTTCTCGCTCACTTGCTCCTCGCGTCAGGTTCTAGAGAGCGTGCAGCCGAAACAAGCAGCACAGGCTCGACTCGCGTTTGAAGCGGCTGACTCAGAGGGCAGCGGGTGTGCAGATGGCGAGGTAGGGACGGGAGGGCAACACATGATGAGATGTTCGCCCTCTAAATATTGCCGAGGCTGCGCCGAATTCACTAATCATGTATCTGGTTTGGCCAATGGGGATATTGTATGCTTTGGGGTTTTGGCGTCAGACCAAATAGCGTGCGCTCATGCCCCGGGTGATTCTACTCGCCTGACAGCCAACTCGGTGATCTAGTGGGTTACCCTTTCTGATCAAAGAGGGTGTGCCCATATCCTGCATGCCCGTACTCGTATGACCATGTACATCCTCTACAAAAACCTTATCGTAATGGGTACCTGGTACATGCAGTAACCACTGTAGGTGTGGGAACAAACGTCCGATGATATTTTTAGGTTGACGTAGTAAGTAAAGTGGCTAGACAGGTGGCAATTGCTTCTGTATTCAACGGGAGCCGGCCACCCTGTTATAGATATTTATATATATATATATATCGAACTCCGATTCGACTCTGTAAGGTCGACATCTTTCTTGCCCTTCTTCTAGTAGTATTTATATTTAAGCTCAAACGGTTAACTATCCTACAGTTTCTTGCCCTTCTTCTTCTAGTAGCATTTATATCAAAGATCAGATGGGTAACCATCCTAGAGTACCTACCCTCGAGCGTGGTATCTTGCATCGAATGTGTGTTTGTTTTACTTCCACAATAGTAGGGGTCCCTGACGTTCTTTCCTTTCTCATCCTACTTGGTATGTTCGTCCTCCTTCCCCCCCCCCCTTTCTCTCACTGTTACGGGGGACCGTAGTAAGTAGGACCAAATATTGTTATTAAAAATAGCGAAATATATAAGTTTTTGTATGTAACGTAGGTCCTATTTAATACGCCTCCCGGTAGTAATAGTAGAAACTCGGATCCGGGGTCGCTAATCACGCCCTTCTCCTTCCTACCCACTGCAGTGCGTAAGTTTTTCTCTTGCACGTTAATCGCGAGATGACTTGGGCCCTTCTTCTCTCGTCGTCGACTCCCATCATCGAATCGATTTGAGGAGCTCTGCCCCCACCCAAACACCTTTCAACGAAACCGCAGAGAAACAGTGTATACCTCTGGTATACAGCGACCCCATGGGGGAGGTATACCACTATGAATACCAACAACACACATTCAAAAAACGTAAAAAAACACCACCCTAACGTGATATCGACGGGATTCCCACGAGCGTGGGTAGCTACTCAGTGCTCTCAAAGAGCAACGTCAGTCCCAGTGACATAAGAAGAGGGGAAACGTGCTGTAAGACATGCCCTATCGGAGCACGCGTCTTTCATCCCCCCCATGGCATCCCCGCGCGCCTATGGCTTAAATTCCGCTGCGAGGGGACATAAATACGGCGTTTCCCTCCCCATTGTTCGTGAGATTCGCCGAACACCACAAACCGTGCTTGGCGCTTTGTGCAAGCAAGCGACGTCCACCTGGTCGGTGGACCCCCGACGTGCTCCGTCCTGGCATTGCAGGGGTGGGAGGGTCTATGGTCACACGACTACGGTCGGGCATGATATCGAGTACACCCCCCACCCCCAATCGAAGCTGACATACTTATGCAAGACAGTCACTCACAAGCGGTTCTTAGTAGGGTGGGTGCTATCACCCTTTCGTTCGGCTCGCCTAAAGACCTCGCGGGCGCTTGGCGTTTGGTCGGAGCAAATCAAGAAATGCCTGCCTGGTTGGTGAAACCCCGGCGTTTGCTCCGTCCCCGTACTGTGCGGCTGTGACTCCGTGAATGCCAGAGTGCCCGGCCGTCTCCAAAATTATGCCTGGTCAATGGTCAAATAAACAAGACAAGCAACAAATGAGTAGCCCCTCTCTCCCTCCGCCTCTTGCGCGGCGCCTTCGCGGGCTCGTGCGTGAATGACGTCTTTCCACCGATATCACCGGGGGGTGGGGCGCAGCATTTCCTGCAAGAATTGGAAGTCAGCTCCAGCGGGAAGGGAGGAAGCCTGACAGAGGCCTGGTGGCGTCCTGGCCTTGTGGGGGCGGTCGGAGATCTAGTGAGAGGACGGTCCTGGCGAAACGGCGGCACGGCTGCGGACGAACCGCCGATCGACAGCAGTAGTCCAAGGCTCGAAGCTAACCCTGTGACGTGGGAGGAGGTGCGCTGTTGTTGTTTGTTGGTTGTTGTTGATGTAATTGTTCCTATTAGTGTTGTTGTTGGTGTCGTTTCTGCTGGTGTTGTTACATCAGCTCTCATCGCCAAACATATAGTCTGCGGTCACTACAGCACTGATGCGTGCAACGGTACTCCTGGTATGCTATGAGAGCACTACGTCACACAGGGGTAACATACAACGGTACGCTATCGATGGAAGCATGAACGTTTGAGGCAGCCTTGCCCACTCGAGGAGCTCCGCCGCTGCACGACTCGTGCTTGCCTTTCAGGGGCAACCCCTAGGCTTGATGAGAGGCTCCTCTCCATCTCACCCGACAAAACGGGCAACGATAAACAACAAATATCCCCATTCCCTACTGTCTGTGGGTATACAACGAGCCATATGGCGAAAACAGCAATGGCATTTTAACGATGTCATTTACCTCCTGCGTTGACCCGTTTTAGGGATTACTACAGTCCCGTTCCGGCTCAAAACTACTCATAATTAGAGTGGTTTGCCCCCAAAACGGGACTGCAAACCTAAAAAGGTTCAGAAGTCCCCCCCCCCCCCCCCTCCGTCGGCCAGAAATGTTTTTGAAATTAAGAAGTACCCAAACGATTCCTTGTTTCTATGAAAGGACGTCAGCTTTCCGCGATACACAACCTCACTGCTGTTCTATGTAGATATGCTATACTGTAGCGCCAGACGAATAGTACCGGAATATACACGTTGACTGCGAGTACCGAAAACGGCATTAAATCCGTACACAGGGCTTGCGATCGTTTTTCACCGCTCGTATAAGTTTTTGACAATTCGCGAAACACTACACAATATTTTTGGAATGCCTTTGACCAGTTCTTCCCGAGGACACCTCGTTCAGCAAAAAACAACATTGAGAGCTGAAAATAGATCGCCCATACCACTCTGTGCGAAGTCGTAGCTCTTGTGCGATATGTTGGGTGGTGGATGGTTTGCCTAAAAAAAGCAGCCCCTTATTGAAACTGCTCCAGCAGTGTGTTTTTTTTTAAATATAGATAGAGTACGCGACAGCAGATAATAATCTCCGATTTTGGCGACGAGGCCCGCGGCTTATTGTGGGGTCGACGTTGAGCATAGATGGACGTTTGAAGGCGATTCAGTCTACAGGGTTTACAAACGGCGTCCCTCGCAGATGCCTTTCACGTGCAATTTCTTCAACAAATAAAAACACCTATTAGTAGTATAGTGGTATGTATACAATGCACCAATCTGTTTGTTTTTGACTTGAACACATTGTTAGCACGCACGTCGCGTACTGCCGAATGGTGCGTTTGCTGCTGCAAGCGTAATATCAGTTATGTTGTGTGCTCAAGAAAACACGCCTGAAACACCACGGTACTCTACGTGCACCAGTGGCATCAGAAGCAGAGCCATGCCACGATAGCAGTTGCGCGATTTCTTCAGCGGTTTTCACACGAGGAAGCTCAATGCCCAACCTAAAACATGAAGTTGATCAAGAGTGTTCGCGCAGCCCGACCAGCGTTTCTATAACAAAGACGAGAGTACATATAGTATACTAACCGGTATTCGCACTTGGTCACTTGGAGGGGCCCTACCGGTCAGAACAATGCTGCCTGCACTTGGTCACTTGGAGGGGCCCTACCGGTCAGAAAAATGCTGCCTCAGAAGGCAGAACGTGCAATCTCGTATTTTTGGAGACTGCTCAACACCACTTGTTTCGGTTAATGTTTACTACTGTACAGTACGCGATCGCTTGTAAACCTTGACAATCGGGGGGCACTTTCGTTTTTTCCCAGGGTCGGTTTGCCTCTAGGGCGCAAACCTCCGTAATTCCTTTAGAACTGCTGTCCCGCATTTGGGGACAAACTGCCTAGAATTTGACTGGCTTGTCCCTAAAACGGGACCGCAATACTATAGGGTTAAGGCAAGAAGCTTCCATGAAAAACACGTCAGAGATGGCCGGGGGGGGGTGGGGGGGTCGCCGTGCTTAGGGTTAGGGTTCGTGTTGGAGAAGGCAATGTGGAAAGGTATACTCTTATATCGGAAAACGGAATGGACGATAACAAGTTTTGAGCTCTGTGCGATTGAATACCTGAACACCGAACTAGGTGCTGGCTCTATTGGCGATACTGGACGAGGGAGGCGGTGGGGAAGAATGGCCGAGTGGACCCCAGATGAGGCGTTCTTTGCTCGGGGTGCGCGTCAAGCTCCTGACAGGAAGGTGCTACAGACTTTCAGCATGTGCAACAGGTTATATCCTCAGCGGCCTTCCAGACAAGCCGTGGCCACACGTGTCGTCCCTTCTCCCCCCGACACTTGCCTCCATTTGATGTTGCATAGGGTTCAGCATTCCCATAGTTGGTCAATTTTCAGCGAACGTTAATGTTGCTAAGCCACACTCTCGTGCTTTCCGTTCACTGACTATTTTACGAGAAACCGCCCCTACTAGTATGTGCACTCGGTTAGAGTTGAAGACCCGTTCTACGATAGAGGTAGCACTTTTCCGCTACAATTGTTTCAAGATGACGGGTCTCCTTAGCCCAAACTCGTCGGAATGCCATTCTTGTTTCGAAAAATTACGTTTTTAATACTTGGGCCATTAAATTATTCATCGGGGTGCAACTTGATTTTTGCTGAAGTCAGTTTTCGGGTGAGGTATCGAGCTGAGGCACAAATGAGGAGCCTCAGAAAATTCAGGGTAGACCTCTATCTTAGAACGCCTCTGAACCAACACAATTATTTCAAGTAGGCACGAGGACAACCTACCAAGCCACCGGGGACGTCTGCATAATAAGTACGTCAGGCTCTTTTTAGGGTTTTGGTATGGTGGCGGCTCCGCCAGGATAGTCCCGTCAAAAAAAGATGGAGAGTATGCTCGAGGGCTTTTGCTTGCCACCGAGCGCGGCTTATAAAAAGCCAACTCCACGACAGGATACACACAAACTGCATCACGCATCCATCCTTGCATCTTCCTGTTTCATTGATTCACCTAAAACGCGTTCTCCTAGGGTGGGGGTCGCACGTTTTGACTCGTTGTGTTCAGACTGGCGTTGGTCTCCTCAGCGCCCAACTACCGGCTAGCGCACAGCGTTAAGGATAACTGTTCACCGCTGATGTAGTATATTTTAGTTTTCGGACTAGTAACGGCGCATACAAATCGGCATCGGGTCGCGTGAACAAACTTCTTTTGAATTCGTGTTCGGGGGGGAGATGTGGAGCTCTTCAGGCGGAGAGCACACCATCCCTGAGAGGCATTGCTCCCCATGCGAATGGTATGGAGCTGGTCCCCTTCCCCTTCCCCTTCCCTGTACCACCTACTGCCTGCTGCGTGCACCGACCAAAGCGATTAGCCCGACAGGAAGCGCGCGGTTGCCATTGGCACAGGGCCGTTAGCAGTGTACTTCCCCTTCCCTGTATCACCTACTGCCTGTTGCGTGCACCGACCAAGCGATTAGCCCGGCAGGAAGCGCGCGGTTGGCATTGGCACAGGGCCGTTAGCAGTGTGCAGATACCCGCATCTTGACGTTTGTATCGAAACGTACAACTGGTACACCACCGGCAATGGCTTGAGAATATCTCATGTAGGCCCACGCCAGTGCCAATGTCTGCTTCCCATTGCGAAACATTATCTTGCCTGGTGACAGCCATGACTTCGGCACATTGTCTTTCCTCGGAAGCATGTCCCATGAGTTAAGGTAGTTTATCGCACATATTTGGCCTTGTACCCTTGCCCACGCCTTGACGTGAGTATTGCAACGTGTACACATGTTTTAGAGCCGCCACCAGGCCCACCAGTACCAGTATATCTGCTCCCCATCGATTTGACGCTTTTTTGGCCATGACTGCTGTAGCGGTGTACACGCAAAACGGCAGACATACCGTGAATTCATCTTCCGAGCGGGCTTTCTCCAAAGCAAGGACATATGGGGGCGCACAACGAACAGCGCTGACCATCATAAGAACGATCCGGTTGACATTGTTCCATAGAGAAGCATCGCTTGGCGACTACAATCGACCACCCCTCGTCGGGCCAAAACCTGCACGTACACATTTCGTACGAGGCAGTGTGCTATTCTTTCCAATGTTCTACTGTAATTTCTTCCCTCGAAGGCACGGCGCAAGTTCTCGTGACAATAGAGTACTACCTCGCACGACATGAGCAATCCGCTGCTGCGAACTGCAGTCCAGGTGCCATACAGCGCGCGATCATAAAATGAACGAAGTTTCCCACTGAACTGGCTTAGTCTCCCTCGCCTGTTATGCATGATCCCTCCTAATTTTTCCTCGTCCATGTTTGTCTGCGGATGTTGCTCTGCATTGATTGATTGAACCGTCGCCGAAACCGGCTCCACCGCATCGGTCGATCGGTCGAACCGTTGCGGTAACCGGCCACCGACACACCCAGGTGTCAGACCCACACGAACAACCTCCCGGTGGCGTGTGGAAACCTGTCGGAGGCCTTGGCCGAGGTGGAAAGGTGCGGGGATCGGGGGGGGGGGGGGTGAATGGTTGAATGGACGCTTTGTTCTGACCTATGCAAGTGCTGAAACACATATTATACCTTACCAAGTGTATACCAGTTGGTGATCAATTGCGTTTTCATGGGAAGATCGACGTGTTTTGCGTCATTGCCGACACCGGGTGGAAATGATTTGTCCGCTCAATTTTGGTGAAGATGTCGCCATGAGCTAGTTATCTACACAAGAACTCATGTACTTCCCGACGGGTCTCCCGGGGCACCGTTGAGTTAGAATGTGCCATTTGGAAGAGCATAGTCGTACCCCCCCCCCCTCTTCCCTCTCCAGATAAGACTGTAGTGGACGTGCATTGCCATGAGCTGTGACACGTGGACGCACCACATATTAAGAACGTTTGCTTGCGGTATAGGCATATTTACGGCACAGCTTTGGCCAAAGTTAATATCCTGACTGTCGGGGAGCGCGCCTCCGCGGTGGAACCCCCCAACATGTTCCTCGCACATCAATAGATTGCTCACTTGCGCGTACTCTGCTGTTAGGGTATCGTCTCCTGAAGAACAAACAACTGATCCACCGCGACGTCTGTAGTATCTCAAGTTGTTTACCAACTTTCTCTACCCGAACCCCTGCCAAACATATTCCCGCTCTATGGTAGGATCGTGTGCCTCGGAAAACGGGGATTAGAGGCGGGTAATAGATACACGGTGGTACGCACTACTGCTGTGGGTGTATCACCTCAAATATTTCCCCACAACTCTCTTGAGAATGTGATGGCTTAGCCTGAACGACTAGCCCCATGATCCATTCCTATGGGTGTAAAACTGACAACATAGTGACGAAAAGGGGATAGTTTCATCGAGTGTTCAAGTCTTTGGTCAAGTGGTAAGCCTGAAGCCCTTGTATCCTGGGTTTTCCCTTTTATACGAGGACGAGTGTGATTGGAACAAAAACTACGATAGTGTCAGATGACGCACAAAGTAACAGTAGTAAGGGTGAGATGTCGGGCGACTAGTTCCTCGGCTGATTAGCTCCGTGCACCATAAAACGGCTCAGCCAGAATGTATTACCTCTATCGCAGGAGGAAAATATGTACCTACTGTACGATGCCACTGTTTTAGAAGTATGCAGGCCCACCGATAAGAAGGGGCCTAATCCATGCCTCTACAGCACGGAATATTTACAGGCCCGCGGACAAGGAGGGGCCTAATCCATGCATCTACGGTGCGGTATAAATATAGGCCCACGGATAGGAATATGAAGAATCCATGCATCTACGGCGCGGTATACATATCGGCCCACGGATAACAACATGCAGAATCCATGCATCTACGGTGCGGTATAAACATAAGCCCACAGATAAGAAGGGACCTGATCTATGCATCTACAGTGCGGTATACATATAACCCCACAAAAAAGAAGGGGCCTAAACCATGCCCCTATAGTGCGGTATGAATATTGATGTGTATATAGGCCCACGAATACGAAGAGGCCAGATTCCATGCCTCTACAGTGCGGTACAAAGTATATAGACCCACAAACGCACCTCTACAGTGCGGCATAAGTAGAGTCCCACTATTACGGGGGACCATAGTTAATAGGACCTATGGTATACATAAACACCTATACATTTAACCATTTTTACTAAGAATATTTGGTCCTGTTAACTATGATCCCCCGTAATAATAAGAATAGGCCTGATCTATGCATCCATCTACAGTGCGGTAAAACTTTAGGCCCACGAAGAAGACGGGGCCTAATTCATGCCCCTACAATGCGGTATGAATATAGGCCCAAGTGACATTATTAAGGCTCACGTCTCGGGTTGTCGCTAAAATATGGTTTGGGACTTCTACATCGTGCTCAGCGGCGAACGTTACACTATCCCCCATGTTTCAGGTACACACTAACCTACGCTCGAGTTTGTAAAAGGTAGTGTGGCAATACCCTTTCAAGGATTGTTCAGGCTGGCCGTTTCTTATGGGAGGGCCCGTGCTTTAGAGGGGGGGGGGGGGGGTACTCTCCCGCGATGCATGGCCGTAATCGTATGACCCTACACCCTCGCACCCCTACAACGTCGGCGGGACGGAGTAGACACTTGTGGTGTCCCCCGACCAGGGAGACATTGATTGCTTGCGGCCCGCACCAAACTGAACGTGAGATGTTGGGCGAGTCACAAACTGCGTCCATCATACTAAGAGCCGCTTGTGAGGCGGACATGCAATGGATGGCAGCTTTAAAATATTTGATTGCAGAGGGGGTGTGCATTTATTTGGTCCCTGTCTTACTGACGGTGGCGGTTCATGACCCTCGCCAAAGGAACCCCCGTGAAGGTGTTGGTTCAACCAATCTCACTTGCAACATCTAAAACTATTTTCGTGTGGACATCCTCAACAATATATCCGGGAAGCGTAAGGTTCAACGTTGATCACTCGTGGTCGTTCATCAACACCTGATTCCCCGAAACCATAATAAGGAGAAAAAAACAAATGCCTGCCAATTTTTCCACCGAATTTTTCCACCCATGCGATCCGCCCAGCTACAGTAGCTAACCATCGGGATCATTGTTGATCGAGTGGCGCCCACCGCACGCCTCGAACCTCAAGAGTTAGCACCGCCACCCTAGGTAGGGGTGTGGTGATTCATTTTCCTTTGAGCTCCTTGTGTGCCCGGAAAACATCGGGCTTAGGAAGTAGTTTGTTCGCGCGCGACTCGGCTCACCTTTCGATACCCCAGAACTCCCGAACTTCTGTATATCCGACAGTAAAAGTATCATGCATTAGCCCGGGAATAAAAGCCGCTACGTAGTAAAAGTGTAGACGCGCTCTACGACAGAGGTAGCACGTTTCCGGTAACATGTTTTCTGGATGACAGGGATTCTTAACCCAAAATCGTCGCAATGCCAATCTTGGTGCGAAAAAGACGTAGTTGTATACTCGGGCCATGGGAGTATTCATCGCGATGCAGTTCGAGTTTTTGCTGAAGCCAGTTTTCGGGTGATGTACGGAGCTCCTCAAGTGAGGAACCACAGAAAGGTTGGGGGTGAACCTCTATCGTAGAACGCATCTGTAGTGCAAACCGGTAGTTTGCTCCCTTTTGAGGAGAGCTCAATCGATAGATTAAAGAAGTAGTGCCCCAGCCGGGGCACATACACATTTGCGACTAAACGGGCTGGCCGTGCACAACAGGTGCGGCACGTTTGCGTAAAAGTTTTAAACTTCTGACGGACGGGTTTCGTTTCAAGCGGGGAATGACGACCCGGTATGTACGTATCCCATTTTTGCGTTGAACAGCATGTTTTCGATTTACCACGCCCTATAGGATCATGGGAGTGTTCACCATCGTTTTATTATTTTTATCCCATGTATTTTCTCAGGAGACAGGTTCGGTCGGGGTCAAGGCATGTATTGGAGCCCTCTCTCACCAAGCGACGGGATTTCCGAAAAGTTGTCGCAACGTCTATTGTTTCCGAGGCCCGCACCCTCCCTTCAGAAATTCTGTGTACCCCCACCCCAAGGAAAAAATGCTTTAGAAAAACGCTATTGCCTTCGGGCCTTCCTCCCTCCTGGAGGACCTCTAAGCTACCAGCAAGTCACTTGTAAGTCACGCAAAAGCTGCCTCTAAGAAAAGCCGGAAAACACGGCAGGCCGATAAACAATCTCGAAGCGTACTACTGTTACGGGAACCTACAGTTAATTAGACGTATGGTGTACACAAAAACCTCTATATTTCATTATTTTTACAAACAATATTTGGTCCTATTGACTATGGCCCACCGTAATGGCAGGCACATCACGAACAAAATACTGCAAAACAAGGGGGGACCACAGTCATCAGGAGTCATCATACGCACAAAAAATATATACATAACAGTATTTATGCAGAGCGAGTTTTGGTCCTGCTTACTATGTTTACCCCCCGTGTTAGTGGCATTCGAAGGACATTGGGTTAAGGAGCCCGATCCAGTTAGAAAATATTATTTCGCCACGCCTACCTTGGTATGGCACGCTTCTCATGACGAGAAAACCTGAGAGAATAACATAGGCGCAACCTCCCCCCCCCCCCCCCCCTCCTCGTCCCCCCTCCTCCCCCTGCAGCGGCATGGCTCGCAAGTCGGGTCACTCTACAGCGGAATAATCTTGGGTTTCTTGATCCAAGAAAAATGAATCGCTGCCAAAGTGTTCTGTCTGGGGGAATCCTCCTCCTCACGCTCAGACGAGGGGCTCCGTTAGTCAGGAGGAGTGACTCAGTCAGAACACCGTAGGTGGCAACCCTATCACACGGTAAAGCAGTACACCCCTATTACAGCCAAAATATGTTGTCCTCAGCTCGTGTCTGGGTGAAGCTCGAAACATTGCTGAGGGTCCTGTTAAGCCCGACCCACGTTGTGGCCTCCCCCCACAACTCCGGCCTCACCGTCTTCGCTGTGTCCACGTACGCAACCCCGCTGATTCCTGTGCATAACGTTGTTTTTCTCTTTCCGCCACCAGGCTGGGTCTTGGGGAAACGTCGAGCTGTGTTCCGGTCCTGAACGCGCTAGCTGATTGCATGGCTCTCACGCACAGACGGCAACTCGAGGTACGCGCTGGTCGATGTCCCTACACCGAAACGTATGCACCGTGCCATTCCGTGGCTTCAAACCCGACAGGCTCAAACGAGAGGCTTGTCGAACGAGGGCGGACCTACGGTATCTTTTGTGTTGAGTGCCTAAAGCGCGTACGGGATCAGTGCGTCCCCTTCCTATTCGATAATTTCGCTAGAAGGCGGACACACGCGAGGCGATACAAGCACCTTTTCGAACTTCACACCAAAAACGCGCAAGTCCACAGAACGTACGCCAATCCAACTGAGAGGCATTCTTGAGCAACCGTTCGGGACACGGAAGTAGAAGAAGGTCTGGAAGGACGCAACGCCGACAGGACGTGGACTTACGCAGAGAAGAGCACAACGTGGACGTACCCTCAACTAACGCCCGTCTCTAGGCGTGCCATCTGAGCGCGAACGTTTCGCAGCGCCGAGCGGGGGTAACTTGGTACATTGCTTGGTGGGACTGTACAGCAGTATCTCGTTTTGAACTGTGGAGCGTTTTGCAAACAAACTGCTCGAGCAGAGAAACACACCGCAAAGCAGGCTTGAGAGGTCGAAGGTCCTGTTTATGCGGCAGCAGCCTTGGGAAAAGGAATGTCTTCCCGGAGACAAAGCCACCGAGGTTCGGCGTGGAGGCTCCACGCGGGAGTGGTGCTCTGCTGAGATAACTTTGTGTTATATGCATAGGCCAGTCTGTTTACGAGCAGGTCATGATATTTATGAGCAGGGGCACCTGAGTCAACAATAAATGCAATCTATATCGAGTCTCACGGAGGTATTATTTGTATTCTTGTTTCGCGATCCTAACAGTTCTGCGGTAACGGGACCCCAATCGTGACTCATGTAGGCCTGACGGCTTTCAGGCCGCCCGTATTCAGTCATAGAAAGCGTTCCGAACGCAGGGACGAGAGGGAGGGAAAAATAGTCGGCAAGGGGCAGAGCCACTTTTCGTATCGGTTAGTTCGATCCCCGTTTTTATTGTATATCTTTCGAATTGCATTATCATTATCGTTTCCTGAGTCGAGGGAGAGAGAGGTTCCTCCCCTCGGCCAGACACCTGTATCGCAGCTTCCTGCAATACCCTGGATATCTCGACCACCCTAATTCTACGTCTCTCTCTCCCTCCTATTATACCGGCCGGGTTCCTAACTAGCACGGCTTACAGTTGTCTCGGATGACCAAGCCTCCGAATGGTACGGTACCATTCGACTCCTACTCGTGCCCCCCCCCCCCCCCCCCTTCGAAAGAAAAAATAGGGGGGGGTGGGGCGGCGAAAATTCAGGCACAACTTCCTGGCTTGGATCCACAACCAGCGATTACCTCACGTCTGCCCGTGCTCGTCACAGGACCTCGTGCTTGCTCGGGCCCGGCGTGGGGATGCTGACCTACGCTCGGTGCTCTGCTTGGAAGGACTGCGTGCGCGGTCTTCCCTTCCAACCAAACTTGTACTATCCCAGTTCCCGATACAGGCATGCCACATTCTCTCTACCAATAAACCCTGCTTTGTCCGTTACTTCGTTTGCGGAGGCCGTTGCCTCGTCTACGGACAAATCTACCCTTTATTGTATATCTTTCGAATTGCATTATCATTATCGTTTCCTGAGTCGAGGGAGAGAGAGGTTCCTCCCCTCGGCCAGACACCTGTATCGCAGCTTCCTGCAATACCCTGGATATCTCGACCACCCTAATTCTACGTCTCTCTCTCCCTCCTATTATACCGGCCGGGTTCCTAACTAGTACGGCTTACAGTTGTCTCGGATGACCAAGCCTCCGAATGGTACGGTACCATTCGACTCCTCCAACACCGAGGTGATGTGAGGCTACTGTTTGCCGTACTCATAGTTACTTCGTACCCCACGCCGTTCCTTCCCCCGGCTGTCTCTCCCTTGCCACCTTTGCCCTCGCCAGCTTACATGACACCCTCGTGGAATCTTCTATGTTATTACGCGTGTACGCCTTGTACGCGTCCGACCTCCACCTCCCTTCTCTCTGGATAACTCGTTCCGCTATGTCACCCCCCGCCGCGAGCGTGGTCGCGGCCCCTATACGCAACGAGTGCAAGGCGAACTCGTCGGGATTCCGACCAGACTTCGCCACCACCTCTTTGATTGCTCTAAGAGCCCGGCCATACCTTACCACTCTTACGGCCTTGCCACACCGATACGAGGAAAGGGGGGCACGGTCGGGCAAACCAGGGAAGCATGACATCAACTCCAACATAAGGGCAACGGCCCCGCCGTCTGCCCTAAAGGACGACCGTGGCCCGCGAACCTCACTTCGGGTCCGCGCGCGCACACTGCCCGTCTGTTCCTGATCCCCCTTATGCCCCTTAAACCGCACTTCTACCCTGTCCGGTTCCTGCGCTCGCCTCTCTCCCAACTGAGTGCCCTCGGCGAAAAACGCCACGTCCCCCCGCGTCAGGCAGTGCACCGGGTGCACCGCCCCCGAATCCGCGGCAAACATTTCGTCCGAACGCGTCAACAGGAAGTAACTCAGACACAGACACAACCACAACACTTTCCCCTCGGGGCCCCACGTGGGGATGAGGGTTTCCCCCGCAAGCAGCATGCCGAACGACACCGGTAAACGGACGCGGCGCGGCGTCCCTGCCGTCACGTGGGCCCGTGCAATACCCCTGAGTGCACACTGGACTACGGGAGCCGTGACCGGCAGCTCCACTCCAACCTTCAATCGATGGAAATACTGCACCGCCGCAAATTTTCCCGCTATCGTATTCGCCAAGTTACCTTCCGACGCGCAACACCACGAGTCGAACTCGATCAACGCCCAGGCCTTCAGACTCTCCGACTCGTTCGCCGCCAAAAACTCCTGACAACCCATCAACCTGCGAAACGTACTCCAAGATCGGCGACCAGACTCGTACGTACGCCTAGTCGAGCTCGCAACTGAGCCCCCGACGTACTGGAGGCCAAGATGTCGGTACAGAGATCCGCCCCCGCCTCCCCCAGGCGCTGCTCCTGCCAATTGGTGTCGGGACGCAGCGCGTGGAGGCGGGGAGCGATGGTGGGACGATCCCACCGTGAAACACCATCCGCCAAAACATTCGCCACACCGCGCACATGTTTGGCTCTAAAACACCATCCGCTGCGCATTTCAAGGCAGCCGAGTATCCGCATTAGTGCGCCCGCTCGCGGCTCGCGCCCCCCCCGACATCGACTAACCCAGTGGATGGCCGACATATTGTCGCCCCGCATTAGGATACTCTCGCCGACGTATTGGGGCGCCGTCTGGGCCGCTACCGTAAACGCCCATGCCGTAACTACCATGGCCAGCAACTCCAACACGTTAATAGACAGGTCATCCCTCCCCTGACCTTGCGACCGGAGGCGGTCCTGGGTATCGTCGTCGAAATCCCACCGCCACCACCGCCCGGTCTCCAAACAAAAACCCCCCATCGCGTCCCCGGAGGCGTCGCTGATAAGCGTACGCGAATGGGGCTGCAGATAAAAACTCAACAGTGGGGCGGAAAACGTGCCGCCCCCCCCCGGGCCCCTCGCTTTTTGTACCATCAACCGCCAAAACGAAAGGTCGTCGTGGAACTCGGCCCCAAGGCGGACGTGTGAACGGCTCGTCGGCGACCGCTCGCCCCCCCCCAGGCCCCGTACTTTCTCGTGCCAGGCCTGTACGGGGAGCATGCCTAACTGATTAAGCATGCGCCGCACGAAAAACTTGCCCGGTCGCACGACTTCGCATACGTGCATAAGTTTCCCCATCAACGACCGTAACTCGGATTCCCGCGCGCTACGGCGGTTGCTCGGCCACTCCGCGAGCCGCTCACGGAGCTGGTCAAGTTTCCCCTGCGGCAAAGAAATCGTCATCGTTACTGTATCGAGCTCCCATCCTAATACCTCGAGCCGCGTGTGCCACGAGGACACCTTCGCCGGTGCTAACAGGGGCGGGTCACCCGCTCGTCGTTCACCTAGGAGGCGTCCGTGATCGGATCCCATACTTTGGGACGCCCGCACGCACCGGTCCCCTACAGGGGAACACTGTGGCTCTACCAAGACGGCGTCATCTACGTACATTCGAGTAAAGAACGGCTTGGCCGCCCCCCCCCCGTCCCCCGGGGGTACCAGGTACCCCGGGGGTAAGCGGACGGGGCATTCTCCGGCGGCAGGCTCGCTCATGGTGACGTGACTCGTGACCGCCTGACCAAAGGGAGTGACCACCGCGTTCTGGAATGTTGTGTGGACGTGCGCGTGTTCGAGGGCGGCCGAAAACAAACACCAGAATCCCGGACTATTCCGCCACCCAAACTGAAGACGCCGGTCGACTACGACCAGGTCGCGGAAGGCGTACCCGAACAGGGGGCACTGTGCCCATTCCACAGGGATCTGGCGGAAGGCGTCCTTCACGTCCATCTTACTCAGCAAGATGCGGGTGAGTGGGGCCGACGGGCGACGCAAGTGTAAAATACGCCAAATAATACCACGTAGTACGTGGCCCAGTTTACAGGGGGGGGCGGACGAAAAATCTGTTCCGGAGTTGACGCTCGGTACAGATGTCTCAAAGGTAAGATCGTGAATGATTCGGATCTTCGCGGGAGACACCGTCACCCCTAGAGGTGACAGACGGAGACCGGGGATACGCTCTACCGTGTCCCGCGGGAAGACGAATGCCCGCCCAAGCCTCACGTCTTCCGCTATTTTACACAGTATGTTACCCTCGTACGGGACGATCGATCTATGATTACCATACTGCAGGGCGGCACCCAAATCCCCGACGCCGTTGACCACAACCGGCACCCCGTGCGTGATTATTCTCACCAACAGGTCAATCTGCGGAAAACGCTTAGTATACCCAAACCAGGCCGACACCCGACCTGCCTGTACGCGGGGGACGTGTAGCAAGTTTTCGAGGGCCCGCATGCACGCGAATTCCCCCCCGTGGACCGACAAAAAATGGGAATAGTGGCTCGCTACGCGCTCAAGCGCCTGTTCTACCCCCCCGGTTCCGGCCACTGCCCTCAGTTCATGTACCGACTCAACGCACGCGCGGCCAAGGGCCAGCCCACCTGCCGCTGGCCCCGTCGTCATGTGACGAGGCCCGTCTCCCTATCCGCGCCCGGGCGCCGCTGCCCCCGAGGCGGCCCCGCCCCGGGCGGCGGTACCCCCCCCCCCCGCTGTTCCTGGAGGCGCTGGCGGCCCCGTTCGGTTTGGGGCGGCCCTCTCGTCCACGCCCGCCCGATGGCGGGCCGCCGCCTCCGCCGGCGCCGCTGCTGTCGTTGTGTGCACTTCCACCGGCCCCGCCGCGGCCGTTGCTCGCCCGGTACTTCTTGTGGGCGGGGTGAGCGTACACACACTTTTCGCCGAACCGGCACCCGCGTGCCTCTTCCCACGCGAAGCAGTCGCCGAACCGGCTGCCCCCCCCCGAGATCTGGCGGTCGCGCTTCTCCGCGCGTCCCGCGGCTGGCTTCGGGGAGAGCCCCGCGCCTAGGAGCCCCCCTCCCCGTATGTAGTTGGTTAGGGCTGGCCACGTCGGGTACACCACGCCCGGCATGTTCTCGATCATCGGGGGTGGACCCTTTGCGACGTCCACCGCTGCGGAGAACAGGCGCTGGCAGTATTCCTTCATATCAGCGTCGATCAAGGTGGCCATGAGCGCCTTGTTCTCCGGTATGACAGCCTTGGGCCGGTGCTTCCGGCAGTGGATCCGGAGATCGGAAAGACCCCGCCGTAGTCCGTCCTCCAGCGTGCTGAGCCTGTCCCCGCCGTCCTCCGAGACCACCCCGTTCCCCATGACCGCCATGATGGCCTCCACCATGATTTCCAGCTGCTCCGGCAGGAACATGGCCGCCGCCAGCCGAGCGGTGTCGTCCTCGGCCATATACGCTCCGACCCGGAACCCGGTGAAAGTGTTCAGCTGGGCGGTCGTCTCGTCCGACGCGAGCGCCACATCCCCCAGTAATGCCTGCATCTCTGCCCGTTTCAGGTTGTACACCGCCGGTGTTTCCCCGGTGGTGATCCACATCTTCCGGACGCCGAGGATACGCCACGCCGCGAAAAACTCCTTGTCCTCGGCTCGTCGCCCCGGTGCGATAGACCCGTCCCCGTAGGCCCCCGGCTGCTGGGACCCCGCGATGGAGAGCTGCATCTGCTCGCACATGGCGGCCACAGCTCCCCGGTCCTCGGTCAGAGCGGCGACCTCCTCCTGCGTCGCGGAGAGTTGCTCACGGATTGCCCGGATGTCCTCCCGTATCTCGCCGATCGCCGCCACCAGCGCGTCCGAGTCGCGCTCCGTTTGGAGCTGGCGGATAAGCTCGGCCAGCGACGCGAGTGACACTCGCGCCGAGGGCGCCGGTGTCGCCGCCCCGCCCCTCGCGGCCGGGGCGTTTCCGTCCCGGTCCGTTGCCCTCGGTCCCCGCCTACCGCCATTCCGCGTTGCCGACGGCATCTGGTTGCGTCGCTGCGCATACGGGAGAGCGCGACGGGAGGTTGGTAGGGGGGGGGGGGGGGGGGGGGGGGGGGGGGGGGGGGTTATGGGGTGAAGATATATTCCTCCCCTTTTCGCGCCTTCCCTGCACTCATACGTACGTGTAGCTTCTTCCACCCGCCCCTGGCGGGTGACTCAGAGCCCGAGGGCGCCAGCCCCGCATCCCGAGCGACAAACGAACAAACAAACAACGTGGGGACGGTGGGGGGGGCTTCCCAGCGCGATGCTCTTCCCCCCCCCCATGTTCACCGCCTCTGATTTGAGATAGTTGCTTCTGCGAATACCACCGCCCTGTCCAAAACGTGCTTATCAGACGGGGCGCACGACTCACGCCGGACGGCGTGGGCCGTGCGTCCCGCGACGAGGGATACTCCCCCCGCCCAACACGAATTCTGGAAACAGGGCCACCGGCAGCAGGGCAGTTACCTCACCCGGCGTTGTTTGACTATGTCTGTCTCAATCCGTGTCTACGTCACTCGCTCGGTTCTCTCTCTTTTCTTGTTTTCTCTTTTTTTTCTCTCTCTCCTTTTTTTTTCCTCTCTCTCCTGTGTTTTTTTCCTTCTCTCTCCTTTTCTTTCTTTCTCCTTTGTTTTTTTTCCGTTTTTCTCTTACCGCGACCAGTGCCAGGCGCGTGATTGGTTTGCTCCTTCTTGGGGAAAAAAAAATACAATAAAATAAATGGACGCCGAATAAGTAGCGCTCCCCGGAAAGGAGGGAGAAACAAACCAACTGGGCAAATGGGAGAATCCAGGCTTCCAGCCCCCCCGGTTCTTCGTGCCCTCTTCTTGTTTTTTTTTCTCGCTCTCGCTGTCTGTCTTTCCTTACTCTCTTTGTGTCGACCCATGTGGTCGTTCCGAAATAATTCCCTCGTGCCTTTCCCCCTGGGTGGGCCCGCCCTGCTTCGACAGCGAGCCCGCCCCTTTTCGTCTCCTCGGTTGTGTGTGTGTATTTTTCTCTCTCACTAATATCAGGCCGAGAAATTGTAACCGGACTGTGCCTCCGCACCCCACCGCACCGTGTCGTGCGTTCGTCCACATGTTTGCCTCCCGCACAGTAGTTCTGTCTCCACAGCTGCCCCAGGATTGACACGAGGCTATTTTTTCTCTTTCTCTTCTCAGGCCCCCCCACCGTGTCGGTCGTGCGTCGATTTGTTTTCGTCGCGCACAGCAGCACTGTCTCCACAGCGCACCGACTCCAATTATTGTTATAGTGGCCCCGGCCGGCCCCCCCGTTTCGGTCGTGCGTGGATAGGCCTCTTCGCGCGCAGCGGTACTGTCCCCACCACGACCGACTCAAGTTATTGTTATTATTATGATTGTCCTAGTGGTCAAGACCTGGCATGTGTTTCCTTTCGTTTCATTATTCTCAGGCCGAAAACTTGTAACCGGACTGTGTCTCCCCACCCAACACCGCCGTGTCGGGCAGTCGTCCAACCTGTTTTTCTCACACGCGGCAGTTCTGTCTCCACAGCTGCCCGAGTATTGACATCGGGCTGTTTTTTTTTCTCCTTCTCTCTCTCTTTTTCTCTTTCACAGCCCACGCCACCGTGTCGGCCGTGCGTCGAGATGTTTTTCTCGCGCACAGCAGCCCTGTCTCCACAGCGCGCCGACTCTACTTGTGGTTATAGCGGCCACGGCCCGCGACTCGTGTCGGTCCTGCGTAGCTATGCTTCCTCGAACACAGCAGTGCTGTCTCTACAGCGGACCGGCTCCAATTGTTATTATTGTTATGTAGTCCATACCTGGCCTGTCTGTTCGTATTCTGTTTTTTTTTCTCTCTCTCTTCATTCGGGACGGGCCAAGATTTCTTTGCCCTCTCGCTTTCTTTCTTTCGTCCCCGTCACCCCACATACTTCCATCGCCCGCCGCAGCACTGTCTCCACAGCGCCCTACGCCGGTTATAGTATGTCTCCACGGCGCGCCGCCGCACTGTCTCCACAGCTCACCGGCGCTAGTTATCATAGTGGCTAATACGGCGCCATGATTCTATGAGTATCGAACCCCGGGCTTGCAACCAGACTGTCTCCACAGCGGCCCGCACCCCCCTGTCAGTCGTGCGTCGATATTTCTGTTTTTCGCGCGCACGGCAGTACTGTCTCCACAGCGCACCGACCCACGTGATGCGGGAGACCGATTGTTGTTATGTTATTAGTAGTATTACTACTATGTCCTTCCTGCCTTTCGATAATGTGCAGTCTGATCGGCACCATTGAGCACGCCTCGCCTTCCTGCCTTCTCATTGTTATTGTATCTGCCACCACCGGCGCCACAACGCGTCCGCCCGCTGCCGCGTTCAGGGATGTATGTCCTATCAAAGGCGTGTTTTGCGGTTGTGCATGCATGCATCTCGAGGCCTACCCTCGTCTCCCGTTGTTGCGAATAGCGTCTTTGTTCTCATCGTCTCTTCGCCTATCGTTAGATAGCACCTTATCGCCAGTCAACCATCTCTACACACGCGAACATACCGTGTGGTTCTCCAGCCCTCGCAGCAGATCCCTGCTCGCCAAGTCGCGTCCGCTCGTCCCCGCGCTCGGTTCGTGGTCCCAGCGGGCCGGAGTCGAGACGGGAGGGAAAATTCAGGCACAACTTCCTGGCTTGGATCCACAACCAGCGATTACCTCACGTCTGCCCGTGCTCGTCACAGGACCTCGTGCTTGCTCGGGCCCGGCGTGGGGATGCTGACCTACGCTCGGTGCTCTGCTTGGAAGGACTGCGTGCGCGGTCTTCCCTTCCAACCAAACTTGTACTATCCCAGTTCCCGATACAGGCATGCCACATTCTCTCTACCAATAAACCCTGCTTTGTCCGTTACTTCGTTTGCGGAGGCCGTTGCCTCGTCTACGGACAAATCTACCCTTTCGTATCGGTTAGTTCGATCCCCGTTGCCGAAACATCGATTGAGAAGCAAACCGTGAGCTGCACCACCTTTCCTACGAGATGTGATGACCCCCCCGCCTCCCGCCATATCTATCGAAGTAAACCTTTTCCGACGCCGGTTAGAGATATCGACGACGATCGCTGGGGTCGCGCTCTCGACTTCTTACCCTATGAGTGGTTCCCTTCACCCACCGCCCCCACCCCCCGCTCCGGGCATGTAACAAAGTGGCCAGTTCGTACGCGAAGGTATACCCGCAACGATTATTTGAGCGCTATCAACAATATACCCCCTGATCTGCGAGTAGCAACATGCACGTTTTTTTTCTCCGTGCGCGTACCGATTTTGACGATATGCCACGCGCACAGAGCCGTAAACGCTCTGCTTTGCGAGTAGTAGCGAAATCCCTTGCGATCGGATCGAGCAGCTTTCTGATATGCTAGCCCATCTCAGATCAACGACGATTGGGAGCGAACCGTCTGGACTCCCAGATCCGATATCGTAGCGAGCAAACCCCGCAATGTCACGAAGGCGGCTTTTCTTTTCGCTAACTGCAGAGATCGACGATGAAGGCCAAAAAGCTGGCGGAAACGTGGATCAGGGAAAAGGAAGGGCAGGAAATATGGAAACAGGTCAGCGCTCCTTTCTTGTTCATTAGCAGTCTGTGTGTAGCCAGAGCAGGGCTCCAGGAACCCGCCGATCGGAGGTGGATAGGACTGATGACATGTATGCCGCACTACTTAGACGCTTGTTGTGTTCCTCAAATTTTGCCGGGGGTCGATGGATGGCAATGCCTCGCGTGCGAGGGAGGATGAGATGGGTGGGTGGGTGAGTGGGTGGGTGGGTTGCCATGGAGAACATGCGGTGTGTCGCTTTTCGTTTAGATGTGTGTTGGATACTTTTGTACGGCGGGTAGTGTATGACACTGTACACAGCATGCGTTTTCGTTCTCGTATAGCTTAGGTGACCTCGAATACCAAGTACATATACCGATTCTATTACTGTAGGTGGCGCATTTTCTGGATATATCTATCTATCTATACATCTATATATATTATACCAGGTATATCAGTAGTACATTAGTGCACACTGCTCGCTCAACCTGAATGTGTGCGCGTCTGCAGAAAAAACGCCCCAACAACGATTACGCTCGCTTCGAATAGTTGAGGTGAACCCACGCTCTTCCTGAGTAGGAGAACCAATTCAGGAGACGTATGCCGCGTTATTGGAGTAGCAACTTTCATTTGTTTGGGTTCTTCACTTGAGCTCCATAGACCCGAGCTGCGATATGCGTAGGATTTATTCAGCGGAACCATCTTTGACTGACGTGTTGGATCATCCAGGTGCACGGGGGTGCTTGGTGTGTCGTCTAACCCAAAACGAGCGGTGGGAGGAGATGCCGAGAGCCTTGAGGCTAGTAGAAATATATTTATATATATTTCACAATGTCAATTAACGTGGAATCCAGTGGGAGATGGTTGGGTTCACACCCCCGTACCTGGGACCCCAAGAAAGGCATCCCATATAAATATGAATGCCATCCGGAGATCACTGTTACCGCCGTAATATTCGTAGATGAACAGCCGCCGCATGCATCACACCGGTCGGCCAGTCAAATTACACCAGATAATGGCGCGACTATGTCGAACGGCTACGGCTCTGCCTGGTACCATGTCCTCAATGACGGGGCTTTTCGATTGATTCTGCCGTACGCAGCATGCAGTAGTAGTGCGTCCCTCCTGCTTCTGTTGCAGTATCCTTTTCTTCGCGGCCTCTGCTTGCCCTTTCCGACCTCTCGCGTTTGTAAAAACAAATATTTTTCGGAAACCGTGCGAGACGGAGCCCGCTCACTGTCTACATAATAGCATTGCTGAAAGAGCAACACAAAAAGGGCAGTTCCTCAGCCCGGGAACCCCGTTTCTATCACGACATGTTCCTACTATGGTATTTTAAGGTGTCTTACCGCAGTATGAATAGTATGCCTGTAAACCTGTCCTAGTAGCAACCTTGACTAAGGCTCGTGTACGTTATCGTGGTCGCTTGCTTCAATCATGCGGCGGCGGCTGCTGCTTCTGCTGCAGGAGTGCAAGCGACTTTTGCTGGAGTGCCGCAGCCGGTTGGAGGTCGTGCCCCGCGCAGAGGTAAGAAACGGTACACACGAACCAAAAATTACACGTATCAGGGTACGCCTCGTGAGTACTGCAAGTACGATCCCAACACCTCTTACCGGGTAGTTACCGACATTTATTTCTGCATCACTCAAAGCAGTACCATCACAGGGATGTATGTGTGGGCCTTCCTCCTTCTTCAACGCGTACAGTATATGATGCAGCAGTCCAGGCGGATCACGCGTGTATGAACGAAACATGTCGGCTGTGATTGATTTTATTGACGTTTCTGGTCGATTGGCCACGTGCGACACGCGACTAAGGGGCACCGCATTCTGGAGCAAGAGTGTCTGACCGAGCTCCCCAAGTATCTGGGCAACTAACTACGGATTCGTACCATTTTTCTACCACGGCATTCATTTACGCTTTTTTTTGCCGATCAGTCAACGATTGAAGTACTTAGGCCCGTCTCATTATCGATATCACTCGCCCTTCCCAGCCTTCGCTCAGCCAGTTCCGCTTATCGCGTAGCGGCTCTCTTGGCTCGGTCGGATTCAGTGTGTTTTGGACGAGGTAAGCTGTTCTATTGGGAAACTCAACATTCGGTCGAGCTCCGATCGGATCGGGGGGCAACCTCCACGCCGTGAGCGCGGGCGTCGGGCCCAGCGCCAGGGCGCTGTTAGGCGTGGACCCTGTCGACGGGCGAGACCTGGTGTAACTCCTCTGCGTGTTTTCTCTTTTCCTGCCCTGTTCTCCCAGGGTGGGCTGGACTTTAACCGAGTGATCGCTTCGTGCGTACATTTTCTTAGTGCGATGAACCCTACTTCGATTTTTCCGTTTGGTTCGAAAACTCCGGTTTTCGGATTGGGTACGAGTTTTCCCGCGTGATTTGCTGTACGTCGACTGGAACCTTCTCGAATTTCTTGACGGAAACACATGCCCCGCCTGGCCCTTGCATGTTATATGCCACACGGAACTCAGGACACGGCAGGCTCTTGTGGTTCATCACTCGCATTTGTGCTGACTATACGCTCGCGACCTGCTTGACCGTGAAAACACATGCCCGCTCGACCCGTGTGTTTTTGAAACGTCCAGATCGAGATGAGGACCTGGCAGGCTCTTGCGGTG
Source organism: Nereocystis luetkeana (assembly GCA_031213475.1). Lineage (NCBI taxonomy): Eukaryota > Phaeophyceae > Laminariales > Laminariaceae > Nereocystis > Nereocystis luetkeana. Next base: position 6,561,376 of record JARUPZ010000014.1, on the reverse strand, counting down.
TACCGCTCGAAGGTTCTTGCGAAGGAGTTGGGAGAGAAGGGGAAAGAGCTGGAAGCCGCCGAAGACTACCTCGTAAGGTGAGTAGGGGACCCCGCCAGAGTTGGGTGCCTCGAGTGCAACGACTTGTAGTAGGGACGACTCTCTGCGTTCCGCGGGCCTTGACCTTGAGGATCGAAAGAAACTACGCATCCGCCGGGTGAAACATGGGAGCATCCTGGCCCCAGAGAGCAGCGGGGGTGCGTCGGTACTATTGTAGTACTGCTGTGGAGCGAGGCAGGGCGCGTGCCCATCCGGCGGGCGGAAGCGTTTTTTCCGCGACGCGATTCGGCATTTGTTACATGTATACTCGTATCACAGCTGTTCCCATTGGCCTAGTCCACTACTACTGTAATGGTATGAGCCTTAGTAGAATACGTAAACAGCAAGATGATTTTCCTAAAATGAGCAAACTATCAACTCACACTATAACAACAGTAGACTCCATAATTGGCTAATTTCACCTACCTACCACTACCCACCCTCTTGTATTTTGAAAATCTAAAAACAACTGCTCGGAGATCGAGAGTCTCCTCGAACCTCATGTTGGCAACCTGTGTACGATGCTTCCATCGCCCGTACGACGGATTCGATATGGCCTCATCATGCAGGATATACATCCCGTACAGGGAGGCGGAAAAAAATCTGAAACTGCAGACTTCAGGGGGTGTGTGTCTGTATCCAGAAATAACGATGAAATTATTAGTTCAGGGGGTTGCCCGTACAATATCTTTGCTTGAAAACATTGTGTATGTATGGCGGGGGTGACCAAAGAAGGTGGTACCCGATATTTGATAGGATACTCGTCGCGCCCGGCGTATCTTGTGTACTCCTTTCGTACGCTAACGCGGGGCGCAGAGCCGTAGAAACGCCGCAGGGCAGGGGATGGGCCGACGCCAAGCATAGAGCATCTGCTGTAGAGCCTAACCTGCCGCTATGAGACGCCGCGCAGGATCTGTATAGTACAGATCCGACCCACGGGAAGCATGGGCTGCACACGTAGAGCATCCAGGGTACAGGGTTCCCACCCGGCAACCTGAGCTACATAATTCGCAGATATCAGGGATCTCCCTGCCGTGAATCACGAGGTAATAATCGACAACCACCCTTCAAAAATCGAGGTTTCACTTTGTACGCCTGGTATATTGTACGCCCACACCGTGAGCGCGTGTGCTACACACGTTGATTGAGCAGTGTCGCCAGACTATTGGAACGGCGGGGAGGGGTGTACTCAATAGGAGAGATGCACTCGATCTCATGCACGGTCGTAGTCGTATGACCCTCGACCCTCGCATCCCTACAAGGCCGGGACGGTTTTCACCGACCAGGCAGACATTGCTTGCACCAAGCGCGAAGCGCCGTGAGGTGCCCGGCGAGTCGCATGAAGAGTGAGCTGCATCCATCTAAAAACCGCTTGTGAGGCGGACTTGCATCTGGATGGCAGCTTCAATGAGTTGATTTAATTTCCGGAGTAGGCGCTTCCAGAGACAGCAATGGGAGTACTCTGTAACTGCCTCTTGTGTGCCTTACCTTGAACACTACATGATGAGATCATTCCCACTTGTGCGGAGTAAGTAGAGGTTCTTTACCTCGCACAAATGATCTAACTCGACAACCAGCTTTGGCCGACCGCCGAAAAAAAACAAATTAAACAAACGGTACCCTGGTTGTCTAACTCACGCGGGGGGGGGGGGGGGGGGGGGGGGGGGGGGTTGAGCGGCGATAGGACCACATATGGAGGCCCAGTGAGCACCAACGGACACGTATGGCACACATGACCAAAACTATCTTGTCCTTGAGTACAGTGGGTACTCCAATCAAAGAGCGTCCAAGAACAAAGCTTACGGAAACCAAGAGCGGTGTCCCGCCTGGTAAAAAATCTTACGCCTGGTAAAGACACCTTATATTACCCACTACAGATAAGAGCGCGGTGTACGTCAGCACGCGAGTTTTATTTAGCGTGTCACGGGGCGCTCGTATCTCGAGATCCTTACTTGTATCTACCCTGTGTACGGCGGTGCTTGTTCGTGGTACGCACCGGCTCACTTCGTTGCGGCGTCACTGCTCAATTCGAAGCAACGCCGGCTGCCAGACTACCGCAAAGACGAGCAAGGAAGGCACTTGCAACAGGCGGAAATTCGAGATCGTCCCCACCTCTATCACAAACCATCCACGTTTTTCTTTTCAAGCTTGCTTGCAACTTTGAAACGAATATGTTGATTCCTAACAGAGTCCGGCACTAAAAGGAATCTACAGTAGTCCTGTGGATTGATCTAGTAATACATTTCTTGGCCTAACTTGTGTTTCGATTGGCATGACTACTGCTGTTATGTTATCGATGAAATAGAGAGAAAGTGTTTTTACAAGGCTACAGAAAGATTATGAAGCGCTTGGGGGCGTGTGGAGTCCGTATCGAAATGTTTTCCGACCTGGAAGGTTTGGGTATTAATATTATTCCGGAAATTGAGAGTTTGATAGGTTTTGGTTCAACAATTGTGCTCCTGAGGCAGTAGATCATAATATCGAGATGTGTGGACCCAGGAAAGTCACACATTGTCATATACAAAGCTGGGGGGATATTGAAGTACGGTGGATGGCACGCACGTCGATTGTCCGAAGCATGACGGCGTGGTCGAGCGACGGATCGCGATGACGCTGGAGCTTGCAATCGCGTCACGCCTGGAGCCCCCCCCCGTCTAGTTCAAGGTGCTAGTGAATGAAGTTCATCCATTCACACGCCCTTAAAACCATTACCCAACCTCCTTCCTCCTGGGTTGTTTTTTCGTAGTTCATACTTCAAGTCACTTCGTTCACGACTTTGTTCACTCAATTTAATCATACCCCGCACCCCCCTAATAAAAAACTCATCTTTTGTACCGTGCTATCCAAAGACGTGTACTCGAACCACCGGATTGCCTCATGGTTTTCATCGGCCCCGCTCCCAGCCAAATACTTGGAGCCCTTTAGTGTCACACCGGGTTCCGACATAAACAACAGATTACACGTCTTCTTCTCGTCGCGAAAAACATGATAAAGCATGATTAATGAAATCCGTTCGACGAGAAGGGGAAGTTCTGCACCCAATGCGCGGGAAATATGGACGGAAGTACCGAGGAAAAAATGAAAACACCTTTGATCCAGCACGGCTTGTCCAGAGAGCTGGCCTATTCGTATGGGTGATCGATTGAAACCAAAAAGGACGAGCGTGAAGAAGTGTCATACTTTTCGAAAAGGGAGGGGCTGCGTACGCCTTGGATCCCCGAACTCAAAACGGGCTGGAAAATACCGCTAATGGCGCGCGAAGTATAATCCCCGTTGATGCTTGTATTCACGTCTTGACGGGAATACAACTGTAAAGGCTCAGCCCTGTATACGTCCGACCGCTGCAGAGCTTTCTCGAGAAAAACGGAGATGTGTAATTTGGGGAGTTAATGTGGAATGCCATCCAAACATTAGTGTGGTGTGAGATATGAACCAAATATTGTCGACGCTGCGACGAAGTCGTGACCACTACTGGCAAATAGATCCACACCATTGACAGGTCACATGTTCCCATGTTTTTCGTCTAGGTATTTGAGAGCAGATATATATCCTACGCACTGCGCGAGTTGTCTCTAATACTCTCATCACAAACTCCGAACCACACAATTTTGGTTTTAGACGTACGATGCACTGCCCATGTGTGTATATGATCTAGAAATAGCCCATATTACTTGATGGGAGCCGTACAATGTATGTGATCTTGCACATGTTTCTGGGGTGGGATCTGCACCATACAGGCCCTGATTAACCTCTCACAGAGGCAGGCGAGGTACTAGATGATCTACTGTAGATACATAGATATAGAGATAGATAGATCACCATCTGTCGAAGCTGCTACATGCTACACAACACAGTACTACAACAATAGTAGAATACCGCCGATCTGGTCACTTCCTTCAAATGCTCTGGACATCTGGCAGTTTCTTCCGTCGTGCGTCATACTAAAACACTGCAATATGCATGGTTACAACACTGTACCCGAGAAACATGCGAGCGCGCGAAGGATTCCCGCCTCTCTGCCTGCTCTCGTGTCTCCTATTCTTTGCATGGCCTTTTCCAGGGCACAGGAACTCCTTGGGGTCAACCTCGGAAGGTCGAACCCCGACGTCGGTGCCGCTTGAATATTTCTAGGAAACCTCTGCCTGCCCACGCCTCCCTTTTTATTTGCGTGATTCCTTTTCCAGGGCATGGGAAGTCCTAGAGAGCAACCTCGGAAGGGCGAACCCCGACGTCGGTGCCGCTTGCATATCTCTAGGAAACCTTGCCATCATCCGACATAGGCCTGTTGAGGCGACGGACTGGTTTCGGAGGGCGTTGTCAACACTCGAGGTGGGACGAGGCGAGAGTGCCCCTACAACCATGCCTTGGCGTAGTGGCAAGGTTGGAAAGTTATGACTGGTCGTCAATCCCAGGAGCGTCTACTGCGTACGTAAGGAAGAGGAGAGCCAGGCGTGATACTGTGTACGTGGTTCAAAGCGTCCGACGGCAGTACATAGAGCAATCATTCGGAGGAACGTAGCAATCAGAACCCAAACTTGGCAGTAAAAACAAATCGGGGAAACAATGGTGTCCGGAATTCTATGCCCCCCGCCATCCCCTGAAATAGTAGCTTTTGCTGACCCCCACGAATACGCACGAGGATCGTAGGTTTGCTAGTCCTCATCGAGATTGCCCTACGTAAGATAGGTCCGATGTAACTTATGAGAACGCCTTGCCGCATATCGCTGACATACCTCACGGTTGTGGACAGGAGTGGAATTCGCAAGTTTCAGTACGATACATCGTTCACAAAAAAAAAAAACAACATCGTTCGCTATGAAATCCCACCGTCCGCACGCGCTTGCCTGCACGAATCAGGACTGTTTTCCTGATGGCTACACGCCAATCACGGCTAGCACCGCGATGGCCCTTGGCAACCTCTTGGCCAAGCAGGGCGCCAAAGCGGGAGGTGGAGCGTTAGTCGAGCCTCACACCGATAGCAGTCCCACGAGAAAGGTGATTTAACCGGAGACACTCCTCAAGGAAGTGGGTGCCGCACAGGTAGCGCCTGCCCAGGGAGTGTCGAATCGGCTCCCGCGGGGACGTTGATCTTCTGACGCATGCCCGCTGTCGCTGCAGAAATATTCGAGCAATGTCCCGACATGCAAGGGTGGTGCTTCAGGTTTGCTGAGCTACGCACATGTCGAGCTCATTATATCACCGGAAGCATGAAATTGCTAAGACGTTTGTCGCGCAACCGGATCAAACTTTTTATGAGTACCCGCTAGTCATAAACAAAACCGAATGTGCTGCTGTCATGAACGTAACATACACTAACAGGTAGTTGCCTAACTCGAGGGTCTTACTAGTTAAGAACGCACTGAAGCAATACCTGGAAATCCTATGGCGGGGTGAGTCAGTCGCGGGGAAAAAGGGGTGTCGAAGGGACGGGAGCCCGAGTGTGGCGGGCGCTACCGCACCGTCGGGGGTGCATAAAGTCCAGGACGCCGTGGTTTCCCTTGTTTTGCTTCGACGACAGCCTGTCGCACCCCCTCGAAGCCTCGCCCTTTTCTGGGTCGCCGCAAATTGCCTCCAACGTGCCGCAGGAAATCTGACCGGAAGCAGCGTGCGCTACGTACCGTTATCTTCCTGCGCAGAAACGATTCCAAAGGTCGACTGTGAAAGTATCATCACGAATAATACCGTAGGATGTAAAGCAACTGATGTATTGCTTTAGATTAGTGTGGAGTAATTCCATTGCTTGCTTCAAGGAGATAATCTAACGGACGGGAGTGGATGGAAAAACAAGGGTACCGACTTGAGCTACGGTACTGCACGTAGTGCGGATTACAGTAGTCTATCTTGCCAAACAGGGAACACGACCTGTCCGGCCTTTTAGGCGCGACCGCTCCAGACTAATATCAACGATCCGGCCCTCTTCTTTACATTCGCGACCCCACAAACACTCATAGCACTCGACCGACACGTTGGTATGATGGAGATTAGAACACCTATCACGGGGGAGCATGATAATCAGTATCAAAAGTTCTTCATGAAACAACTGGGATTTATTGGTTTCTGTTCATATGATGGGTCCTGATTCCTATGGTCCTCCGTATTATTGTTCCCGAGTCTTCTCGCTTGATTTATGGTGTAGAATCTCCATGCTACCACAACTAAAGCCGTATATTAAGTCACCAGAAAAAAAGCATGTAAGCTTGGCCGAGAAACAAGCTCAGAAAAGGCCTAGTATTAGGCGTATCGCGAATGCTAATTAGCGACACAAACGGGACACCGGGAGGGTATGTGAAAACGTAACTTCCTCAACTGACGAGTGTGTTAACCTGTTCAAGACTGCTTGTGGTCCCGTCTAGGGAACAGACTACATAAAAATTCGAGTGGTTTCTCCCCGAAGCGGGACCGGATAATAATGTCAGCCATTAATTGTACGGCCTAGAAGGTGCTACGCATACCCAACGTGGCATGCGTTCCCCTCCTTACTCAACGAACTCCCACCAAGTAGGACCCGCACTACACAAATATAATAGGCAACCCAACCTATCACCCTTGTACGGTATATAGGAGGACCAACAGGGGTTGACACATCCGGGGGGGGGATCGCAGGATGCCTGGCGCGCCCGATGGCTGTCCGAGGCCGAGGAGCTGCTGCGCAACGCCGCGGCGTTTTACTCCGGGCGAGTGGAGGAAGATATCGGACGCAGAGCGGGGGTAGCTACTACGACTCACGGTGAAGCGGACTTGCCGTGCGATGAGGTGGGAGTGGTGTGGCGGCTATCATAGGGCTCCACACTTCGGACTCATCATGGTCAATACTTCAATTAATTGTGCTCTAAATCAAGCTGTACAGTAGATCATCTGCATCCACCACTTTAGGGTTGAGACATACGTTGCAAACTAGCCGCAAACACACAATAAAATCCACCCCGGGCCGGTAAATCATGTGCGAAACGTTCGAGTGTTAGATCCAGGCCCCAATCGGCACAACATAGTACAAGAGCATGCAGCAGAATTCGGGGGCTTGCCTATACCCGGAGCTGAAGTATGTACTATAAAATCACGAACCGCCGATATGATTGATCCGATAGCTGTAGTGTTCTGATTGATCCGATATATGATGTTTTCGTTTCGAGGCGACCCATACTTGCGACTTCCGCGAAAGCTACGCACTAAATTCAGGTTTCATACCTGATACTGCATTGTGCATTTAAATCCCCCCCCCCCCCCTAAAAATCCCCTATTGTATATAGGTTGGGTTGGCGTCGATTGGCAACGACATTGTAAAACATGCCCGTTCACTACGTGAGCTAGACAACCAGTGTCCCACTTTTGTTTTTGTATTTTTTGTCTACTTTGGCGGTTGGTCACGGCTGGTTGTCGAGTTAGATCGTTTGTGCGAGGTAAATAACCTTTACTCCGCACAAGTGGGAATGGTCGTATCACCTTGTTTTTTATGAGGCCCCCAAGAGGCAGTCACATCGGATTCTCATTGCTGTATCTGGGTATGTCTACACCGGAGATTAAATTAACTCATTGAAGCTGTCATCCATTTGCAAGTCCTCTCTTAAGTGGTTCTCAGTAGGATGCAGCTTACCCTTCATACGACTCGCCAGATACCTCACGGCGCTTCGCGCTTGGTGCAAGCGATGCCTGCCTGGTCAATGAAAACCCGAGTTTCCCCGTCCCGGCATCGTAGCGATGCGAGGGTCTATGGTCATGCGACTACGGCCATGCATGATATCGAGTACATACCTCCTATCGAGTACATCCCCCGCCTCCTAATATCTCGCCGGATCCCATGGGTAATTTCTCACAGTCGCCCCACTGCCCTCATGTGTCCTGTGTCGTACATAGGGCGATGCGTTCGCTTGGAGCGACCCCGACGTAGTCGTGTCGAGGCTCGACCCACAAGTGGCAGACTTTGCCCGGCGAGCCGCTGAGCTCTGGACGCAAGTTTTAGGATTGAGAGAACTTTGCGCAGAATTGGAGGGGAAACGCGTGCAAAACGTAGCAGCAGCGGGAGTGGGGCGTAACCACACAGGAGACCTTGCACGGGTGGTGGAGCAGGTGATCCAACGGGAAATGCCCTACCCCCATTCGACACAAATATGCCAGTAAAACCGTGGCTTGGACCCACGGCCGTCCCGCCCCCTACACAAACTTACACGTGGCATATAAATGCGCTGGCCATCAGAGGTCTTAAGCCCTTTGCAACCTCAACTCTCTTTACGGTACTACTTGGAATTTGTGTGGGACCCATTTTTGTCTGTAGCGTAACGGTTATCGCGCCCGAACTGACCGGTCTCCCTTGCTTGTAGTTCACCTTTTTTTCTGCGTTTGTTCCTGCGATGGGGGCAAAGTACCTTCACATCTCGGTGCCACACACCGCCAACGCCTATATAATTTGTTCATCTCGCCGGAAATGTTGTCCACTCTCGCAGGGGCCCAGGAAAATGTACAATTTGCAGTATCCCACTAAAACATTCCGAGACCCGGATAGATTGGGGATTACTACAGTGTACCCACGATGAAGTCAACCCCAAAATGAGACGAATTTCAATATTACGTACTGTATCCCGTCTGGCGTGTTGTTCGTTTCTGAACTAATATCGTGTTCCCCTACCGTACCTCGCTCATAGAAAATGAATTTATCCCGTGACTTGCCGTGCGATTCGTTCGATTTTTCCTGTGGCCGCGTAATGGTGCCTCGTGTTGGCTGCCTCTTCCGTGTGCAGGCTACCCGTGCGACCGAAATCTCTAGGGGACCTTGCAGTGTGGCGCTAGGTCGTCTCTGTCTGAAACTCGGAGAGGCGCGGCAGGTGACTAGTTTTTCCGTCATTGTTGCTTGCGTGATACTCACACGTACCCCAGTAGGTTTAACAGCTACATACATTACGCGGAACAATTCGGGAATACAGTGCCTACGTGGAGTCGTTGGTAATTTGAGCTAACAGCAAACCCAGTCCCAAGGTGAGATCGCACAAGAAGCGGGTGAAAACTGTAGTTTTGAACTCAAGTAGGGAACCCATCCCCTGTCAGGGCGCGTGTTGAGAACCTTTTTACCCGACGCACGGCATACGGCACTGTGGGGGGGAAAACACATGATGGTTTGGTTCGATTTGAGTTGATGCAACGGTACTGCAGCATACTACCACAAGGTTCTCCAGCAATATACTTCGAAATATGTAGTCTGCCTTTGCTGTTTCCCGCTCCACGTACACGCCGCGCATCAAGGTCCGTGACATACCGTGCTAAACCTCAATGCTTTCGGAACACCGCCTAAACATTTTGGACGAACGAGCTCAAGAACCTATTTGGTGTACGTCTGCCGGTGTGCAAACGTGATAGATCACTGTGGTAACATGTGGAGGCATGCAGCCACGACCGCCGTAGTTGAGCCACTGCGGCAGGTGCCTATCTTGGTACGCCTCGACACGTTTCGGAGTAAAACCCCTTCTCCGGCAAAGGAAGTAATGACCAACAGTATCACCAATAAAAAGGGATGTTTCTGTGCCTCGCGTACAGTAGCATATTTTGATACCATCAAATGTAAACGGCCTGATGAACGAATCAATTTGAAACGACGAATCCAATTCCCGGCGTCACCTGAACGCAAGTGCCTGGAAGCTTCCACTGCCTAATTGCGTCTAAAACGCATGTTTTGTCACGGTAGTTCTCGTGTTAGCAATTGGAGGTGGGTGAATCCTCGTGACGGTCACCAAGTGTATGCGCTGGTGGACATAATTGAACACCAAACGGCTTGAGGGAATGCTCGGGAGATTTCAGCCACCCGGCCCAAACGCGTGGCATGCCTTATGTTCTAACGCAGCCGTGGACCTTGGTAACCTTTGCTTCGCTTCGTAACCAAAAACAACGTTTCCCATCGGATGATTTACAGCACGCACTCGAACATTGTCCTAGATCATAAGCAGCTAAAACAAGAAGAGGAGCTGAAACCCACCTTCCGTACGGAAACCATATGGTAAAGAAGTGAGCCTGGCTATCTAAGCATGTGCCTGGAGCATGACATCAATAGTCACACTTCGTTGCCGCTTTTTTCCCTGTTACTAGGAGGACGGCGACCACTCCGGAGCGCGAGACGCTTTCGATCGAGCTCGAGCCGTATTCACCGATCGTTACGGAAGAAACGACCCCCGTGCAAGGAACGCCGCCGTTGCCTCCGCCACCGCTACAGCTTTCGCAACTGCCACCACTGCTCACAGAAGAGCGCCACCTCCCAACTCCGGCGGCAGGTCGCGCGTTCAACGCGTCAAGACGTAAATTGATACCGCTGTATGCTACTATAGGATGCATTGTACAGATCGCAAGGGAGTCATGAGCCAGGGTCGTCCCTCTACACAATACACTTTGGATTGTTTTTAACGCGTACGACAGTACTCGTATTGTATGCCTAGGCCATGACGTCCTCGAACCAACGACTGAGGATGAATCTTCCGTGGATCGGGTTCCATCGATGCGGTTGTCACTCGGTTGCACGCTCGACTATTATTTTGTCAATGTTTTTTTTCCGGTGAGGTAACTGGAGCGCCTCGTGTCAGGGGCCTCAGGAATAATCGGAGCGCCCTTGCCGTGGCATGTGTCTATCCCTGGTAGAGCATTGAAGAATACGGGGCAGGAGGGCATCTGTTGAGCACTTGGGAATCCGCACAGACAGGAGGCGGGCCGTACGCAAATTGGCGAGCGCCGAAGGACGGCGGTTGCTGAACAGGTTCTCCAGTTCAAGCGCTAAGCTATCGCCGCGGTCTTCTGCGAGCCCAAGTCCCCAACGTCTGCCCGCTACCTCTTGCACAAAGCGTTACGTACAGAAATACCGGGTGTAGTATACAACACACAGGACTATGGGTCTTGGAACACGACTTTTATATAGTGTGCCTGGGTACCTTGGTACGCAGTATAGTAATGGCTGCAAAGTCAGTGGAGAGGCTGCCGTAAAAGCGTGAGGTCGCTCCCTGATATCGAACAAGGGAGCAACGAGTGCTGGGGATCCGCACCCCACTCCTGCTGTGATCGTGGTTTCGATATCAAGATACTGTAGTTTCAAGCCTAGACTCGAGATCGTTGGTGTTGGCGCCGCAGAACCATTTCGACCCCCCTCCCCCCCTCCCGAGAGTCGGATGAGTCTGATGGCGAGAGGGAACCATTTTCTTATCTAAGGATTCTAGTAATATGATACCAGGTAGATTGTAGTAGTACGGATGGCTTTATTCATGAGATGGCGGGGGGGGGGGGGGGGGGGGCGTAACACGACCAGCGAGAATTCGTGCGGGGGCGCAGATTGTTCGTCGATCGAGTAGACGCCAGCATCCCCACACGTTTTCAAATTACCTGCAAAGGTAGCAGCTTTGCCAAGGCACCCGGCAAGCCTTAACCGTAGATGAAGGTATGCCGATATCCTCCTCTGCACGCATACCAAATATCCACCGGACAAGTTGCCAACGGCCAGGTCAAACGCCAGAGACGCGCCATCGGAGCCAACGATCTACTCCGTGGTGGAACCTGGTACAACCGTGCCGCGGATCGCTTCCCACCGGACTGCCAAATAGGTTGATGGCTCCCTGGTGCAGTTACCCGCTTTGGCGTTGAATCATACACTGTTCCGCAACCTAGATGAGCGCTAGGTGCGCACGAACCACGCAGGAGGAGGAGCCGTGGGTTCCCTGGATATTTCAATCAGATCCCGGCCAGCGCTCTCTTCCAGCTGTTCGGTCGCCGGTGTTTTGAATATCATGTCGTGCTCATTTTTACGACACTGTAGAAGGCCGCCGTTTGTCCCTGTCGTTTGTTGCCTCCCCGCACTAACGATATGGTTTGTCAAGGTCAAAGGAGCCTTCGACGCGGACAAACCGGACGGTCTACTGATATTGCAAACGTGTGGGAACCAGAAAGCGGGGGCACAAGACGTGTGCCCCCCGGGGTTTGGACACGGGGTTTGGAGAAACCTCCGTACTGTACGTACATATGGAGAAGAAGACGCTAGCACTCCTGTCGTGATCGTGATGGCAACAGCACGAGAAATTATGGAGCGGATAGAAAAAACAGACCCCATCATATACGAATTAAGGCGACGACAGAATGTCACAGCAACAGCAACAGTGTTTCTCACACGCAGCCCGGAGTGAGCGACAGTGCCGCCGATGCAACGAAAGAGTAAAAACTAAAATCACCCCACACAAGGAAACACGAAGAAAGGTGCTCTGGCGCGATTCCTTGCAACCTGTTGTTCAACCCCCGTTCGTCGAACGTTTCATGGGGTCGTCCTCCTGCGCACCCTTCTCAGCGGACGGTTTTGTCCTCGGCTCGTCTCAATAATGCGGATCCACGGATACGATGCATGCATGCACGCTAAAACGGAATTGCTCCTCTCTGTCCAGGCATGGTCTGAAGCTCCTTCAATGAGCTCCACTCTACACCACACCCAGCGACTGGTTTTCAACTCGTCCCGGGTACAGGGGTTGCACGTTTTTTCGGTCCAATGGTTTATGACCGCGGAAGGGCTCATAAATTCGTGAACAAACTACCGGTTCAAAACTATGCTCGTACTACGTACGCAGAACAGTGTGCATATTTGTCTATTTTCGGCTGCGACATCTTGGCCGGGACGGGGTGGGCTTGTGCGAAAGAAATGCTTCGGGCGCCGTCTTTTCGGGTGATATGTTGAGGTCTCTTCGTGTCACGAGCTCACGCGATAAGGCTCCACTGCCCTGGTCACCGTGCGCGGGATAGCTCGTTGATTCGAAAACAAAATCAAGCTAAACCCGATACACAAAGCCCAGCTCGAAAAATAACTCCATCGCACATCGGACAGCTCGTTGATTCCTACTTCATGGTCTAGATCTTTCAGGTCAAATATTATCCTGTGATCTGTATGCTATATGTTGTTTAATTCATGATGTCGGTCGAGAGCCGTATGCAATATGCACCATCTACTGTAGTGAATGCTTCCTGGGTTAGACCTGTACCACCAACCACCATGCAGATCCTGCCCAACAGCCTCTCACAACGGCGATTGAGGAGCTGGATGATCTCAATCCATGATCCTCTGGAGGTTTGAACTATACACAGTCGTATCTGGGGACTCATAAGTGACGAAATACCAGTGTGTACATCGGACCCATAGCCACATCCGTTGGGTAGGCCTTAGGTCGAAATGGTTGATGCGATGGTTGAGAAACTCCCCCGTCGGTGAGACATTTTCCGGCTTAAAAGTGAACCTTTGATCGTAGCGTGAGGCTGCTGGTCCACGGGCGAAAGGGAGAGGGGGGAGGAGGGTGCCAGTGCTCATCGAATCAGCCGCTACTAACGGCAAGCTTGCACAGTGTGTCCACCGCGGCCAGGAGGGAATCGACAGCATCGTCAGGTGCGTCTTGCCAAGAAGTCTCGTCCGGCGGGGTCAGGAATTGTCGTAGCGCGTCTTGAACCTGTGCCGCCATGACATGTCGGTTTGAGACGAGCGGTTTAGGGACGGAAATAACTAAAAACCTCGCCTTGGCACACTGCATATCTGTTCGCCCCGATCTTGTCTAAGCGACCACTTAGGGGAAAAGTGACATTTCGGTCGTTTTTCTACTGATGAAAGATATAGCTGGAACTGCCCGCACCTAACCTACCTTCTACGAGTACGACACGCTTGGACAACCTGCCTAAAATAGAAATGTTTCTCGTAGCCCATCTTTTTACTTCGCCTGGGAGGTTATGACAGTAGTTCCGAACGTTCTAGCGCTTGGCGATGTGTCGGTACCCCCGGTTCGAGGCAACGCCCGTGGCGCTTTACCGAAAATATTATTGACTTCGTAATATTCGGATGGGAAACGTAGTAAACAAACTAAAAACAATGTTGAGTACCAGGTATGACATTGCAGTATATAACCGATGATGACGGCACGACTCACCATTGGAGACGACAACGTCAATGGCCCTTCCGCTCGATCCTCCGCAGTCGTCCTTGCCTGGATGGGCTCTCCCCTGTCCTCAAGCCTGACGACCTCCCTCGCGCGGGAAAGAACGCTCCGCGGGATACCTTTTTCGCACAGAGGATAGACCGGCAACGGATTGACAACGAGAACGAAAGAAAAAAGAGTGACCATGTGTGTTTTAAGAAGGCTCTCATTTGGTTCGGCGTTCTGGCCCGTCCCTGCGGTTTATCCGCTGGTAACGAACCCGAGTTCAGATGGCCCTGCCAAGAAAACGGTTTTCGGCGGGAAAACGGTACGCCAACGAACTGGCAATAAAACCCTACAGTAAGTTAGAACGAAGTATTTAGCAAACGATAAATCGCGAACGTTACACCGGGCGGCCGCATCTACTCTTCGTGGCGAGTACAGACACCGCTGCCGTTGGCATCGCCTGTTGTGGATCCATCCTCGTTTTCAGCAGCTGCGATCCATGATGAGCAACCTCTGAAACTTAGCAATGCAATGCGTCACTTTCCACCCATGGGGACCACCGAACTACTAGCTCTTCGCGAGGTTATGCCCCTGCGTAGTACGTGCGACGGAGGTGTTACGCGCAGCCTCGTTTTTGTAAAGCGATGGGCTTTGAACAATTGATATCACCGCTGACCCGTCTCTCGGGCAGGGTATACGCTGGTTAGGCTCAGAATAGTCTGACCGACTGAGCTCGTCAAGTGTGCATCACTGGTCAGTATGATATAGTTTCCCTCTGAAGCATATTTGTTTTCGGATTAGCTGAGGGGGGTGTTCGTCGGGTTGCATGAGCCCAGGTATCAGCGGTCGTGGTTTGGGTGATATATTGAGCTCCTCACGTTCTAGGAGCTCAGAAAACAAACCACCACCCCTCCCCGCCGTGGCAGTGCTCCAATATGACTTGCAGCCGACGGGTAAATATATACTTTTTTTGTAGAGCAGGAAGTGAACGCGGTTTGGCTGGCTGAACATGAAGATATGGGAGAAGTAATCCGTTTTCTCACCCGCAACCTCCGCGCAGGCAATCCCGTGAGAGCTTGCAGTCACCCCAGGCGTGAGCTTGAACAGAGGGATGGGCGAACCGGATGTCGTCAGATCTCTTTCGTTGCCATCAATACCCATGCCCCCATCTTTCCCCTGGCGGTTGCACGCGTCGCGCGGTACCCGGGAAGACGTATTTTCACAATGCATTTCACAGAAAGAAGAAATATATTCAGCACTGTCTGATGTTCTCGTAGCCACGGAAGTTGCGATTCTAACGCGTCGCATTATGGCTTTGGAAATAATTCAAGACTACATTAGTGAACTCCTGTAGATATCTCCCAGTTCTTTCGTAACGACCACCTCAACGTACACACAGGCGTTCGATTTTCGATAGTTTTGGTTCTGCCCCTCAAGAGGGTTAACAAGATATACCACCACGCACAAGGAGTTCCGATGCACGGGACGCCTTCTACGGCAGGGGCAGAGTATTTCCGACATACATGTGGCTGACTGAGGGAGCTTCTCAACAGAGGAGTTCCCCTATAAGGCACGCCATATAAGGGGCATGCTTTACAAGGCATGCCTTAAACGACGCATGCCTTGCTAGGTATACTTTTTCGTTTTTGTTTCACGGGTATTTTCGACGTTCCATGATAGAGGTAGGACAATTCCGCTAGAACGTGTTCTGAATGACGGGCTTCTTAACCCAAAATCGTCGGAATGCCAATCTTGTTTCGAAAATGACGTAATTGTGTACTCCAGCCATGGGTTTATTCATCGGGATGCATTTTGATAATGCTGACGTCAGTTTTCGGGTGAGATATGGAGCTCTTTAAGTGAGGAGCTTCAGAAAATTTAGGGTGAACCTCTATCGTAGAACGCGTCGTTCCGGGTTTTAGTTTCAGCTATTTCCGTTTCAGACCTAGGCTTAGGCACATGCCCGATACGGCATGCCTTATAAGGCACACGCCTTGTAAGGCATGCCTTCTAACACACATGCCTTATAAGGCACACGACGTACCGTTTTCTACGCAAGTACGTTCGTTGCCGACCTAGGCCACGCGCATTGATCGACTGCTTATCGGGTTAACAAGTGCTCATGTTTTGTTTGAAACCCGCTTTTCGGGTGAGAGAAACAAAGCTCCTTCCATGAGGGACGCTATAAAATATCGAACGTGTATACTTCTACCGCAGCATGTGTCCGCGTCGAGTCGAGATTACGGGATGGAAAACGCGAAAAATGAATCGCGATCTGCTAGGCCGCTCTCTATACGTGCTGTTTCGGAAGCTTCTGAACGTCAACGATGGTTTTCGATAGGACTGACGTTCTTGGACGGTGACAGAATTATATGATGGGCGGTCGGTCCTTCGTTGGGATATTTGACGATCATTTATTGGCGAGGCAAATGCTAAACGGTCTGTCTGTTGTTTGGGTTTCCCCTCCAAACAAAAACATCCAGATGTCCGGTTGAAATGCCCGGCTAGTTTCGTTTCGTACAACTGGGAACCTAACTATTGCAATTTCCAAGACGACGCTCGAGGGGCAGGCCGTACTTGTGGTACCTCGGGCATGTGCACTTCCATTCTGAACACACTGACGTCCTTGAGCTCGGTGCGCATGTCATCGGGGCCGTATGTCTTCACCAGGCCTTGGCTGCGTAGTCGTCGGCAGGTTTTTGTCGGGAGTTGGCAGGGGCCTTGTCAGCAAGCAAATAACGAACCCTGGATTGTCATATAACATCTCCCAAACTCCACAAAAAAAGGGGTGTTTCGTACTTGCGAACAAAAAATATGCATCCCGTCCGTGTTGTTGGGGACGGGGGGGGTGTACTCAATAGGAGGTACGTACCTGGTACTCGATATCATGCATGGCCGTAGTTGCATGACCATAGACCCTCGCATCCCTACAACGCCGGGACGGAGCATTTCGGGGTTTCACCGACCAGCCAGACCTTGCTTGCACCAAGCGCGAAGCGCCGTGAGGTGTCTGGCGAGTCGCATGAAAGGTGAGCTACATCCTACTAAGAACCTCGTTTGAGACGGACTTGCACATGGATGACAGCTTCAACGAGTTTATTTAATTTCCGGCGTAGGCATTTCCAGAGACAGCAATGCGAGTACTATGTAACTGCATGTTCGGTGCCTTACCATAAACACTACCTGGTACGTAATACGAGCATTCCCAATAGTGCGAGGTAAAGGTTGTTCACCTCGCAGAAACGATGTAACTCGACAACCAGCTGTGACCGACCGCTAAAACAATAACAAAAAATAACGTTTGTTGGGGGGGGGGGGGGCGGGTCGGTTCAGTTGTTCACAGGGAGCTCATATTCATTGTTCACTTGTATATTTTGCGTTGATGGTTTGCCACAAGGGCGGGGTTCCCAGTGCACGCTGTATTCTACGCACCCCTTGCCCGTTAGAACGGTACTGGGTGCAAAATTCAATCGAAGCGAATGCGTAGATATGAAAATCAGCCAAGTCGATTTTGAAACACTTCAGAACGGCAACGACCGAAGGGTGAAGCGTAGTGTGCTGCAAGAACCTGAAAATCTCGTGAAAGTGCAGCGTGAAGAGACATTTGCGGCCTGCCCGTGATAGATGGCGCAGGAGAGCCGCCACCAAACCGATCCCATCCGCCGGCGCAGTGCCTTTCCCGAACTCATCGATGAGCAGGAGGGACCTCGGGGTGCTGCTGCGCACCATCTGGGCCACCTGCAGGAAGGCGATCGGGCAGTGGGCGCTGACTCTGTAAAGCCCGCCTCAGCGATGAAGCAGTGTTCTGCAAGCCCGCGTGTAGCAGATGATATTTTATCCTCTGGGTTACCAAGCAATGCCCTAGTGGGGGTGGTGCCCTATCCCCTGTGAGCTCCTCGCCTGAGGAGCTCGAAGCCTTCCTCGAAACATGAATTCGAAGAAACGTGTTCGAGCAACCCGACCAAGCACTCATAGGTAACATATTGTCCCAAACCACTCTCCAGGTACACTATTACGGAGGACCATAGTAAATAGGACCTATGGCACACACAAAAACCTACATATTCATCTATTTTTACCATCAAAAGGTGGTCCTATTTACTCTGGTCCCCCGTAATAGTAAAGTTGTAAAACTGTTGCCGGGGACTATATTAAAGAGGATCAACGGTACACACCAAAACCTATATATTTCGCTTCTTTGACCAGCAATACTTGATCCTATTTGCTATGGGCCCCCGTAGTAAGGAAACCAGTACTTGCTGATGTGCGGGATTCTGCACGTCACAAAAACGGTGGCCTTTATTTACCAATTACGTTTCTGACCAACGGGAAATCTGCACTAAGGAACTAC
Organism: Nereocystis luetkeana; assembly: GCA_031213475.1. Lineage (NCBI taxonomy): Eukaryota > Phaeophyceae > Laminariales > Laminariaceae > Nereocystis > Nereocystis luetkeana. The sequence continues at coordinate 6,543,046 of JARUPZ010000014.1, read as the reverse complement.
CCACACGTCTCACTTTTTTTCAACTATATTTTTCGTAGTGAACCTTAGGGAGACACGGATTGGCGAGTTGGACCTTGCATTTTGTTTTAAACAAAGTCGGTTTTGGGCGAAGTGGGAGAGCTCCTCAAAGCGAGGCTCTTCAGACCAATCCCGGCGTACTCCTCCACCGTACGATGCGTCCATTTTCGAGCGCCGAATGCGGTACAGCAACCATGGCACTGCACTCTATTCCCGGGAGCGAAACCTGGTCGTTCGAGTCATACTCGTGTATCTCCCCTGCGTACATCGCCTCCAGTATAGGTCTTACTGGAACTACCCTACAGATTTCGTAAGGAGCGAATCGGTCAGCAGGGGGCAAAGGATCACCGTGGGGGCCGCGGCCGGTCTTTGGTAAGGGGTCCGCGAGAGGGCGTTACGAAACAATATACACTGAGTATTGCTGCTGGTTATTGGTATTGCCGATAGTGCGAAAGACGCGGACCACGTACGTGCGACTACTCACGGCGATCTCTTTCCGACGCACGGGTGCATAACGACCGGTTCACGGATAGGCACGATCCTATCGGGCCCAAAAACACTCAAGGGGACGAAACACGCCCCCCGATATCCTGGTAGGAATAATTGGAGGCGTTCCACGAGAGAGGTTCACCGTAGTGTTTCTGAGGTTCCTCACTTAAGAAGCTCCATACCTCACCCGGAAAACGGATTTCAGCAAAACTCAAAATACATCCCGATGAACAATCCCATGGCCCACGTACACAAGAACGTCGTTTTTCGAAGCAAGATTTGCATTCCGACGATTAAAGGTTGAGGAACCTAGTCGTTCAGAAAGCGTTTCAGCGGAAATGTGCTACCTCTATCGTCGAACGCGTCGTTGCTGCCGCGAAAACCAACAGCGGGCTGTCAACGTGGGGTTTCACTCGCCAGGAAACTGCCGACGGTCGAAGTAGGGGTTTATTCCTCTGGCAACTGCAACCTGTTAGAGTGGAGGTTATCACCAGAGGTGCGCGCGAAAGCATACGCGACACACCACTGTTTTTTTGTTGTGTCAATCCCAGACAGGGAGGGAAAGAGATACACCGCAACCAAGAAAGCAAAACTCTGAAGACAGACTTGATTTTTTTTAGTTCGTTTAGAAAATGCCAAAATGCCCGGTTGCTTGTTGTTCTGACCTCGAGAGGGAGCGCAGGTCATTTTCGTTCATGTTTCCGTGCTCTCTTCGGCTTACTGACCTGGTTGACGTCGATAGTGAAGGAGCTCTGAGGCAGCGCAGAGGTCTCGACGGTCGATATTCGGGTGAAGATGCGGTCCGTGAGGCCTATTATGGCTCTCTCTGCGGGCACGAAGGACCCCACATGCGCGAGAAAAACAGCCACTCCGACCTCCGCGCGGCAAACCATTGAATGTCACGAACGAACAAACGAAAAGGCGAACAAATGGACAAACGAACAAACGAACGAACGAACGAACGCCCGAACGAACGAATGAATGAACGAACGAACGAACGCGCACACAAAACATGCCACAGACAAACAAGGGGCGGAAATCATGCGCAAATAAACCAAGAGGGACAGATATTCAGTACATTTTATACTACTAGCCAACGCTAACCATATCGGTTGGTGTCACTTTTAAACGGCGTACGAGTAGCGCCGCGATTGGTTTTTGATGTGTGTGTCATTATCTGTGTTTTCCGTTGTCGGGTCTTTTGGTATGTTCGTTAGCATCGACCTATATAGAGGCGTTTCCTCCTATAGCAATATCATGTCACCCGAACCGTGCTCTGTCCACTGTCGCTGTGGCGCGTCCCCGATACTCTACGCACCTGCTTGAGATACACGCTCTTTCCTGAGCAGTTGGCTCCCGTGATGAGCGCCACGCGGCCACCGTCGGCGATGTAGGTGTCGTTCGGGATGAAGTGGTCCACGGTGAGCTCCTGCGGTCGAGGTTGATACGTGCGTGCATGCGTGCGTACGCAGATTATTCCGGTGCGCGGGTGGACCAAACAAACCCTAAAAGTACATATATTTTCCGCAAACACTACGCCTCGCACACGCGGTGGTCATAACGTCCCACGCAAACGACTTGGTGACGTTTTTTTTTAAAGGGCTTGTAACATTTTCGCGATCAACCCCTTCTCCTCGACCCTTGCCCCCCGTAAGCCTGGAGACTTGACCAGTCGGCGACAGGACGGGTAGAGACCGCCTCCTTGTGTTGAGCACATCGGGCTCTCTGCACGGTATCATACGTCGCGATCTCTATTAGTGAGAGGCAAACCACGTGGCGCACAGAGGTTGCCCGCGGTGCGACCGCAGCGCCGCACTCATCGGCAGCCGTTTCACCACGCAGGTTAGGTGGGCTAAGCTGTAATCCCCACGAGGACAGGGGCGCGTCGGGGGACAAGAGATTGCAAGGAAAACCCCGAGATATTGTGGTGACGTGCAGGTCTCGACCACCGACGCCGCCTCTTCTTGCCTGGAGGGGGTGTCGGCCATTCTTGATCATGATAACATTATCCTCCACCACCTGGAACACGGTTCGTTCATGCCCCGGGGAGGCGACGGAAGGTTAGAGACACCCGAACAGGTCTTGTTTCGCCTCGATCACCGCCTCTACTCAGAGGTGGCTTTTTACTGCTGAAACGGTCGCCTTCTTAAACGTTGTTTTAGCGGTGACCGGGCGTCTTCCCTAGCTAAATCGCGGCGTCGCGTGATCAGGACTTTTTTTCAAGTTTGAGTGTCGGCTGAGGCGTTTTTGCGAGAGGGGTAGTGTATACCAAGTCTGACAGACGGGGCTCCTGGACTGAGAGCAGCTCAATATCGCTCAAACACAGTTTATCTGTATTTTATTTAGTTGGCGTTTCGGGTTAGCGTTTTATTGATAGTACTGCAGCCGACAACCCCTCCAATCAGATATAGTTGGTTCACAGAAGGGGAACACAGCCTCAAAAGGGTCAAGGACTTTGTGTGTAAAAATAGTACAGTTGATGGGCCGAGGTACTAACGCTCCCCGAGGCCGACGAGCATGTGGTGTCGGGCGACTGAAGATCCTCTCGGGTTGACGGATTTGGCACTTTTACGCGTAGGCATGCAGGTGCTTACGTGCACCGTAGCCTGTAGCGGGCGGGCGCGCGGGAACGAAAACCGACGTTGGTCCATATATTGACACTAACTGTATGTTTCATAAACAGCCAGGTTCAACCCAAGTTGTTATACGCGTGGGCTGCCCTGACCAATATCGTAATTGGCCATCAGTCAAGGTGGTCGGTATAGACGCACCTCGGGTCGTACGAAGCCGAAGTCGGAGGCGACAGACGCGAGGGACATGGCCGCGTCCAGTTCCGCCATAGATGCCGCTGCCGCGTGAAGGACTACCTCCTGCTCCAGCAGAGCCTCCTCAAGCTCACGCATGATCTTAGCCTGGGATAAACCAATACCGCATCGAGACCGCGACTTCTATTTCGTCCGTGTCTAGGTTTCATTTCTCAATAGTTTTCCATTGGTAATCGTTTTTTTATACGGGTGAGCTTGGAGTCGTGCATACATAGATTACACTTCTTCTGTTTTCCCTCAGGTTATCGTTTTGTACCGATGCGAGTTTGACTTCACACGCCTGCGTACGTGTCCCTTGCTTACATGTTTCTCCTCGGTTCCCTTCTTCTTTGCGGTAATGTTTGCGAGCGATCAGCGTTGGCGCTCAGGTGCCGCACATTGCAGGAGGGCGAAACATGCTTTCCCAAAAATGCAACACATTTGTATTTAGGTTGTGTACGGAGAGAGTCGAAGCACCGATAACTGCAGTAACACTCGTTGACCTGAGCAGTTTATGTGCGGCCGCTTCCCGGTGCCGTTTTTTTCCCCCGTGTGTGCTCTCACATCGCCCGTGGCCCGCCGCAAGCCGCCTCGCGTGGAAACACTCGACCGTGCGGCACCACCACGCTACCTACCAAAGCCCGAGAAAACCGGCTTCTGCCCTGTCGTCGTGTAGTCTGCAATAGTTTCACGCCTCCGACAGGTAATCTACAGATCATCTACAGATCACCCGATGTTCTAGATATTTCAGGGAAGATATATAGGTATATCCCTGATACCTGGTATGTATGATTTGGGTCACGATGCCGGGTAGGAGCCGTGCTCCCTGCGTGGTTCAGGGCCCCTGTTCGCTGGGTTAGATACGTTGCGACCGTACACATATCCTGCGCAATCCCCCACGGCGACAGGTTTAGGACCTACAGTATGTGATCCTATCTGATCCGATCTGCCGGCAGATCATGACCTGTCAAATCTTTTTCTCTCGCTTCTGTTGGCGTGCGCTTTATTTAGTACCTGCTTGTCCGTGATTTGGGCCTGGATGTCCCCAATCCCGTCATCCATCTCGTGCATGCGCGGATTCTTAAAGTATACTGTGTCAACCTGCTCCGGGGACAAACACACATACAGCGGCATAGGCTCACGAACGACACAATAACCAAACGAGGAAATAAAACTCTTTTTTAGGGGGAGGCTAAGAAAATGTCAACACTTATGTCGTGGTCAGGGGCGAGCGCTACACGATATCCTACCACTCTAACCGAACGTGCAAGCTCCTTTAAAATGTCGGTATCATAAGTTAAACGGGGACTACGTACCCGATCAGATCGGTAAATATTAGCCGAAGCTCAACGGTCTCCAAAGGATAGTGCGAAGATGAGGTTCTTCGCAAGGCTCGGTCAGACTAGAGGTTTATGTTGTGGGTGGGTCCCTCGTGTGAAAAAGGGTGTCTTGGAGTGTGCAATGGCGCTGAAACAGTATGCGAAGTTGAACTTAGACCGTACGTAGGTTTTGGTAGGAATGCTTAATTCTGTCGTACAGGTGCACCCTTTCGTTTTCTGTTGTTTTGATAGGAAATCGATAGTTTTTTTAAAACGAAAGTAGGACGTTTCGCTCTGAAAACCAGAGCTCTCAACAACACTTGGAGCATGCTTTCGTATCGCAAAGTTGCGCATCGTCGTCTTATTGAGCATGTTGTGGAACCTTTTTACCCGCACTCATTCCAAGTGAGAAACTAGCGTTTACACCTACAAGAAAAGCGTCTGAAAACAGCCTATTACGGGGGACCATATTATATAGGGCCTACGGTACACACAAAAACCCATTCGTATAGCTATTTTAACTAGCAGTAGTTGGTTCTATTTACTATGGTCCCCCGTGATGAGGTTTTCTACACTAGAGCTTCACCCCAAATTTTCTGAGGCTCCTTACTTTAGGAGCTTCATACCTCTACCCGAAAACCGACCTCAGCAAAAGTCAAATTGCATCCTGACGAATAATCCTATGGCCCAAGTATACAATAACGTCATTTTTCGAAGCAAGAGTGAAGTTCTGACGGTTTGGCGCTAAGGAACCCCGTCGTTCAGAAAACAGGTTAGCCGGAATGTGAACCCTCTATCGTAGAACGCGTCTAATAGCGGTACGCTGCCTCGTGCGCGTTTCTCCAAACCGAGCAGACTCGGTGGCGGCACGTCTATCAGGCGTACCTACGCTTCATCGTAATAGGTCATTACTATAGCAGCTGTGGCATACCCGAAAGCACCTTGTCGGGTACCAAAAGGTTTAGGGAGACGTCTGGATCCGCTTGCCGTGACCTACGCATCTGTGGTCCTCGGTCTGTGATTCTCCTTCTGGAGAAATTGTATTGTTGGTGATGTTGTTGCTGTTTGTCACAGTGAGCCTTACGGAATCTGAGGTTCAAGAAAATGTTTCGACGACAAAGCACTATACTTGTGGCCTTCTGAACGTTTCTCAGGGTAGCAGCGTGCAACAACAACAATAAATACATACTTGTTTGCCATATGCTTCGCCCCCTGTGGCACGGCTCCATGTCCTGCATTGCGTTCAGACACCCTACCGAGGCCGATGCGGATACAGTCGCCGGTTCGGTTCGATATCGTCTCCTGAACAAGGAACAGTTAGTATGTTGATTCGTTAAATTAACGCTATTTACATCGACGCTGTTCACGGGTCCGGTCAAATCTCACCCGTCAGGCCATGTCGGGTCTGGTTCGATCGTGTAACGGTGGCCTAAGCAGCCCCGTAAGAGTTGGAAACAACTCCCGGATCCGACCTGACCTGACCCGACCTGATCCGACCCGACCCGACCCGACCCGACCCGGCCCGACACGGCCCGTCACGGCCCTACCCGACCCGATCCGTAAGAATAATAGAAAACTGTTCCGACCCGCGGGTCAGGTCATGACCTGTCAAGAGCTCTAATTTGTTTCGTGTCGCCGAGTCAAGAAAATGTATTCCCACTCGTCCCGTCCTCGTCTCCTGAAAAAAAGCAACACTTAATTTACACTAGTTCGTTCACACTGCGAGTAGTTATTATCGTGCTTCCCAATACAGAAAACGAATAACATGCGCACTTGTCTTCAGAGGAAGAAATACCGGTGGCCAATAAAGACACTTAGAACTACTAATTGGATGCATTAGACGCTACGTAGTGCCGAACCAAACAGCTGCTCCCTCTGACGTTTTCGAGGGGTTACCCTTTCGACATAGATATAGTCCACGGTGACGACATAGTTTTTTGCGCCCACCTGAGCAAATGCAAAGCTGAAGTCGGGCGGCGCGAGGTCACTATAACGCCTGTGCAAAGCGGTGAGGAATCCGATCTGGGGGACGTACTCCACGCTAAGCTCATCCAGCACCGGGTTCTCGTCCAGAACGATCTGAGGTATACAGAAAAAAAAAAAAAACACGTCCGAAAAAAACATCAAACTTCAAAGGAGAAACGTTCGGTGAAATGTATGTCGTGGTAAACTCATACCCAAGGGCGGGCGGGCAGAAGTATGGGAGCCGCGAAAGAGCATGACAGGCTGCCTCATGGCGCAGTTTTTGAGGTCGAGTACGCTGACAAAGTTGAATATGGGCACCTACGACAGTGCCTGTCGTTTTTTTCGTGTGGAGGCCTTCGAGAGGAGCTTCCAAGCACAGCAACATAGCCTCGTCAAACAAACTAACGTTTATTTAACACTTTACGTAGCTCACGTTGTTCATGAATATATTTGTTTCCTCCCCTCCACTACCTTATATATCAGTACTCGACTAGGGAATATCCGTCACACCCTCGACCCGGCGGAGGGGGACACACCGAACGACGTTATCAGGTATCAGGTATCAGCGACATCGAACCGATAGGTATTTCTGGTTGGGAGGGTATGGCACCGCACGATGATATTGTACACGCAACAGAGCACAAGGAGCTGCAAACACAAGACGCTGCACGCTCTGGGGGCAGAGTCTGAAACTCGAGGCACCTTGCCGACGGCCTGGAGAATGTCGGGGAGGTTGGCTAGGACGCCCTTCAAGCGATCCAGCTCTTCGTCGCAGCCAGTGCAAAGCTGGCGTTGGGCAATCAACAGGTACGGCCGGTGCGGGGGGGGGTACATCGCGTAGATGTCTGTGGCAAATACATAGTTGCCTCTCCCGAGTGCATTCCAGCTCATAAAATTGAAGCGAAAAGCTTTACACAGACAGGAGACATTTTGAGCGGGTTTATAGGACATCTTTACGAACAACACCGTCGTGTGGCACGGCACGACGGGGGTACGGTGTGCTCCATGCTACCCACTGGGAGTGTAAACCAGCTCTGTGTGTTCTTCGAAGGCTGCGAACAGGGCCCTCACGTGGTCAGACGGCAACATGTGTGCAACACTGCCACTGCCGCCTTTAGGCCCCGTTCCATCTCGCGTGCGTGAGTGATCTATTGGCCCTTCCGATGTAATTTCTTACCGGAGCGTGGGCCGTACCCTGCGGCAAACCCTGCATTGCGTACTTCGCACAATTTCTATGGTCCGCGATTGATGGATGCGAGAGAGACTAGAGAGACTACACCACACAACACCTAAGGGTGCATAGCCTACGCAAGCATGATGTGTCGTCGTGAACATGTATGAGACAACCCACTGTACTAGTACGGGGGACCCTAGGTAATGGAACGTATTGTATACATAAATACCTATATATTTGACCATGTTTACTAGCAGTATTTGGTCTTATTAACTATGGCCCCCCGTAATACTGCGGTATCAAGGGATACTCGATTCTAGCCGGACCGGGGCATATACCCTACATTGTCGGAGTGAACAATAACGTCTTTCATCCGGGCAAACCAACTGATGTTTGTGTGGGATTTTGAGTTATACTCGGAATGTCCTGATGTTCGTCCCCAGGTGGGCAAGCCATTTATCATGCGTATATATCATGCTCGAGAGCAGGCATGCTTCGCGGGCGGCCACATCGCTTCCTCCGGAGGCTGTTCTCCAGAAATACCCGTGTATACTCACGACGACGTCCCTGTCTTCCATGCTGGAGGGCGCATCGACAACTTCGGACAGGCCTTCCAAACAGCGCCGTAGGACAACTGCGTCGATTCCATCTGAGAAAGCGTGTCGTGGCAGGCGGTGAGGCGGGAACGCCGTAATAGCGATACACATATCACGGGGGGGCTAGGGATGGCTCCACCGCCCCACTGGCCGAGGGGCCACATTTGAAAGTGAACTCTGGTAGGTTCAGTGGGGAAAGATAGGATAGGGGAAACATCTTCGGATAGGACCAGCATCTGCGTGCGGGAAGTAGTAGACAGGCGTTCGTAGTGGTGGGTCGTGGGGGGCGTTCCATCAAACCCTAGTCGCTCGAATAGCACAACCTTGCTAACTGTTTCGAAGATCGGTCGTACAGCAGTTGTCGTGCGCAGTGAAGGCGAGGAACTTCCAACAGGTTCAACAAACAAAAAGAGCTTGTGCTGTCAAGTGGGTGCATTTGCGCTCTGAGCAAGCACCAATACAGCCCTTCTGTCACCCTCCAGTGTTGCGCCAGCACCAAGTTCTGCCAGTGGCGTGCAGGAAGTCGGTCCCTTACGGCATTGGATATCTCTTATCCAGATAGACATAACTGTAGGCCGCTCTGAGGCTCATGTTGGCATATACCCCAGGGGATCTCGACAGTACAGGATCCACAGTGCGGTTACTGTTGAAGTTGGCTCTACCGTCTGAGACACCCCCGGTGCGCCCAAAATAGTATTTTTAAAGCCCATGAAAGCGGGTATTCCGATGGCGGCAGATGTACCTCGATCGCACGGTTTTTCTTCGAGGAGCATGCGACTTGTTTCTCTCTATCGTATGGAGTGCCGCAATAGATGATACCGGGTATGCCATCTACAGGAAAGCCTCATCTTCTATGTCCTCTCCACAAATAACAAGCTCGCCTCAGCCGTTGTGATGGGTACCTCGCGTCGTTTATGCTCGGGGGTGGGGTGGAGGGTGGGCTCACCGAGAAGGCGCGCCAGCAACGTCTGACTCGCGAAGCTCTCGCCCACCATCCCGCCGTCGACTGCCATCGCCGCATCGGCCCTTGTCTTCAGGATCGCCAGCCCGTCTCGGACGTCAAGGGCGGTTTCGATAGACTGGATCAGCTTGCACCAGTCCATGAAGGTCGACGACACCTAGCAGTCCGATTGATGAAAAACGGGGCGATGGTACAGAGGCGACACCAACACTTTCTCTGATTATTCTTCCTCACTTGACGAGATCTCTACTCACTCCCGACATATAAGTCAAAACACCGACTTCTAGCAACCAACTGTAGGCTAGGAGCCCCAACATAATATTCCATGAGCTAGGCATCCAAGGAGAATAGTGCTGCGGAAGAGAGGGGGGGCACACACACATTTTTGTCGCCTTAGTCATTTCACCATTGACTACGCATCCCTTTCGAGGCGGAGGGGGGGGGGGGGGGGGGGAGGGGGGGGGGGGAGGGGGGGGGGGGGTGTACTCGATAGGAGAGACGTACTCGATCTCATGCATGGCCGTAGTCGTATGACCATAGACCCTCGCATCCCTACAATGCCGGGACGGAGCATGTCGGGTTTTCACCGACCAGGCAGACATTGCTTGCACCAAGCGCGAAGCGCCGTGAGGTGTCTGGCGAGTCGCATGAAGGGTGAGCTGCATCCTACTATGAACCGCGTTTGAGGCGGGCTTGCATATGGACGACAGCTTCAATGAGTTGATTTAAGTTCCGGTGTAGGCATTTCCAGAGACAGCAATGGGAGTACTATGTAACTGCCTCGTGGGTGCCTTACCTTGAACACTACGTGATACGATCATTCCCGATTGTGCGGAGTAAAGGTTCTTTACCTCGCACAAATGATCTAACTCGACAACCAGCTGTGGGCGACCGCCAAAAAAACACAAAAACGGTACCCTGGTTGTCTAGCTCACGTAGTGAGCGGCATAATTTACAGTGTCGTTGCCAACCGACGCCAACCCAACCTATAAAAAATAGGGGGGAGGGGAAGAGGTCTACCTCGATTTTTACTGCCTCTTTTTCGGCCACTCTGACGAGTGGCTCGGTGCTTTCAAGGCGTGCCACGGTAGATGTAGCCACTTTTGTTTCCTGCGCCTCCTCGCTTCAAGAGCTCGAAAACTTGCTCAAAATTACACTTAGAGCAGAACGTAATGGCTCAACCCGGCCTGTGAATAAAGCGGACAATATTGTAACACATATCGGTATGGGATACTGTACCGGGCGGGTACTTCCCCGCCCGGGGAGATCTCGCCGTGAGTCAGAGCGATGCTCGGTTGGAAAGCGCTATTGCTGTCGTGGCAGAAATTCGTCCCTCGGAACATTTAACTAAAAATAAACCTTTGTTGGTGTGTGTAGCGTGGACAATGATCTCAAAGGGGGTGCATCTATTTCGAACTCAGAAACCTCCACAAACCGCTCACGATTTCCAAGAAACACCAAAGCATGCCACTGCGCCGAGTGATCCTAAACGGCAAGAAAAATGCGTGAAGGGACGCAAGCGTGGTCCCTCTACCGAAGGAGGACTCGTGAATGCTATCGCCGGGGACGGCGTCGGAGGAACGTTTGTGTGTGCGCGTCGAGCACGAACTGGCGAGCGGCGGGGGGGGCACCTCCGCAAAGACGATGTACGACAGTGCACTTGACGTATAGTGTGTGTCGTGCCATTCACGCGGTCGTCAAGGCAAGACTTGATTCAGAAGCTGGACTAGATGCCACGCGCAGGATACGCTGTCGGAGGGCCACAGCAATAATAGGTGGTATTCGACGACCATTTGGCCTGTTCATTCGGAGTGGACATTGTACCTGCACATCGTCGGAAGGAAAAATACAATATGGTAATAAATGCATGTCCTATTAATATACGTTCGTTCATGGGTTGGCTCTTTGACTCCACTAAGCCTGCCTGCCGCCTTGTGGCCATCTTCTCCGTCTACATCTTGGAGTTTCCCTTTTCTTCTGTGCTTTCCTCTCACCCCGTCCCCGCACCCGTTGTGTGTTCGCACTTTTCGTTCTGTGTATTTCCTGTTAACCCCACTTGTTTTCCCCCTTTGACCCCCTCTCCCCGTCGCTCGCCTTGTTTACCTGCAAGTTTCCACCCCCAAAGGTTCCTCCCCCGCCCCCCCCCCCCCCCCCCCCCACCCCCCGCCTCGCCCCCGACAACCCACCATCGCCCAATTATCTGTCCCTTGCCTTCTTGATGCGCAGCAGAGTTCTGGTGGTATCGTGTGACTTCCCAAGCTGGGACCGTAACCGTCGGGAGATCTCCGCGTTCTCCGTCTGCATCAAAAGCTCCACGCAATCCTGCTCGAGATGCCCGTGAATCACTTCGTGAGATCGTGACGGTTGAGCACCTGTTCTGACGGTTAATGTTCGGGGCGGTACTCGTGACCCCCCCCCCCCCCCCCCACAGACATACACATACACATACACACACATCTTAGCCGTTCTATCAAAATTTCTCTCGTCGGGGTGGATCTGTATTATCCAGATCTTATGCACAACGGCTCTTTATCGGCCAGGAAGGATCTCGATAATCTAATGAAATTGTCAGTATCTGTCCGCCGCGATGTGATATGGTTGGGACGGTATCTTAGACGCCATCGCCCCCACCCCAACCTTGGCCGTCCTATGAGAGGTTTTCTCCATCTGTTCGAAGTATTTGGCATGGAAGTATAGTGAAAATCCAACCGTGTGATGGTAAAACGTGTCGTGTCCGCGGGTGGAGCACCGTCCTCGTGTCCTGTTTCAACCTACGACATGCAGAGGCAGCAAACGAGCTGTGGGCCAAACGGGGCCGATATATACGAAACACGAAACAAGTGGGAACGATCTCGGCTTTTGCCAACGATGGAAGCTGAGATGGGTCAGGCGTATGCAGTATGAGCAAACCTCTGCAAGGGGTTACATCGCATCAGCACCTGCCGAACCCTGATAGCGTCGATATCGTGCAAGGGCTTGAGCATCCACTCTTTCAGGCACCGCCTGCCAGAGGCGGACCGCGTGCGGTCGAAGAGACCAAAAATGCTGAATCCCTCCTTGCTCCTTCCCTGCCATCATCATCATCATCATCAGCAGCAGCAGCAGCATCATCAGCATCATCATCATCATCGTCATCATCATCAGCAGCATCATCAGCCTCGCGTCCATATCGATTGCTCACCGGGGGGGGGGGGAAACAGCGACTCCGCAGACAAAAATATGTTCTTGGAATGTAACATCGTAGGCGGTCTCCGGCACAAAATTGCGGGTATGACACCGAGTGAACCATGGAGCATTCTTGTCTTGTGCAAGAGTTCAGAAGGGAGAGGCCTCATGTTACTATTTCCGGGATGCATGTAGCGGGGGAGAAGCCATCAGACAGGCAAAGGAGCGCCCGAGAGCGTTTCACGTCTGAGTAACATCGTGGGTCCAGGAAACGGTTGTACCGCCTTCTAAGGGCAGTGCCGAGTCAAGTACACGGGGGTGGTCGTTCCGCAGGCACACTTCCGCAGGGGCTGGTTCACCCGGAGATGTGGTTGCATAATACGAAGTATATACCTTTAGGCAGGAAGCAGTAGCAGGCGTACGGGAAGAGATTTCGTGTTTACCACACGCGACCGAGACGGATCAATGTTTTCTTGATGCGCATTAATGGATGGAGTCATATTTTGAATTTCGTTTTGGCTTTAGACAATGTGCGGGGAGGGCACCACCCATCCATAATTAAAAAAAGCAGACCCAACTCGTCGAACACCAACAATCCCATCAAGTCAGTTCTACTTTCCTGCGTGTGTGCTCAATGTTCACAATTTCTAAGGAATGTTTATGCCTGTGCAGTTGATCGGTCACAGTACTACCCACCTTGCCGCTGAGAACGTTGGGGTGAAACTCTTCGGCCATTATCCCTAGGCTCCTGCGGAAGCACGACAACAGCGAGACATGCGGGCTGACTCTGTGTCGTATCACAATGATTTTTTCCAAACTTGTGTTTCGGTATTTCACAAGGGTGCGGCGGGCACGTGGGCATACTTCGTGCGTACCTTTCGGCCGTACTTTTTTTTTTTTTCATGTATGGTACGGGATCAGGGACTGAAACGGATGCCACGAAATAAATACGCATTTGCGTTTTTAGACAGTCGGTGACACAATACCACGGCACAGGCAGTCGGTGTGTGCTACGTTGTACGGGTAGCTTTAGTTTCGGTCGCAAAAACTGTGTTTGACTGCCCATGGTGGCTCCTTACCTAAGGGTATGACTACACATTCCCCCCCGGAAAAACGCCATCGTTCGTTGTATTTACCCGGTATTTCCACCGGAAAAAACGACAGCGTTCACTGTACTGACCCAATTTTCAGTCGAAAATAGCCGTCAATCGTTTGATTTTTATGTACGTGTCATTCGCTGTATGTCTGTTCCTCAAGCAAGGCACCACTCTTTGTTTATTTTGCGTCCGCGGTAAAAAAACGCACAATATATCGCACCCGCTGCGTACCCGGCATTTTCATGTATGGTTTGCGTTGTACTACGTACGAGTACGTAGGTTGGTATTAAGTCAGCGATAGCCCATACTTGCGTTGCATTATAGGCCATACTATAGTCGCAACTAGCCTTTAAAAAAATAACTGCACTACGCGTAAGAGTGTAAAGTGACCCCTGGTATACCTGAAGTCAGCGAACTTGTGTTTGCGTGCAAACAAATGCCGAAACGCGAAACGATGGCGCTGGACACATCGGTTGGACCGAGTTTAAGCGGCAACGCTCAGGCGACGCGAGAAGCGTCACACGTTCATCACCCAGCACTTACAGTAGTTACCACGTACAAGAAGTATGCACGCACCGCAAGGTCATAAGGTCAATTCTCATGCTCCCAGCAACGTCGAGCTGTCTGACAGAGTTGACCGCCACGGACCCGGAACCCTCGAGAGCAAACACGGTCGTCTGAAGGTGCGCAAGTAGGGCGCCGAGCGCCCGAACCTGTCGGCGTGCAAGTTAGTTGCATGAATCGCCAGACGCATTGCGAGCGAGAGACAGCGGGGCTGGGGTGGATGGCGGAACAGTGACGAAAACGGCCGCTAGGCCATGGGATGGTGAGGTGGGGGGGGCACATTTCTTCCTAATTTGGGTTTGCTAAACGAGGCTGCCCAACTTGAAGAACTGCCCGATTCCTTTTGAATCCCACATTTTGTTGGGCGGTTTTACATTTGGTATCCTATCCAGCCCATGGGATTGCTCGTGGAGTTCCGGATACACGTTTCCTCCAAGTTGATTTCCAGGTAGGGTAACTCCTATATTTTCGAAAATACAGTTGATCATGTACAAGGAGCTCATAGAAACATTTGATGCACCCTCGGTTGTACAAACGCCGCGCTGTTGTTGCCCTCTGCCCAGAAAACCGCATATTGTCGGTCACCTGCTGATGTGCTTGGAAGTCGATGATGGAACCCAGGCGGTTGAAAGCCTCCCTCAGGGGATCGCCACCGCCATTGATGTCCTCGCCTTCCCCCCTTCCCCGGTCCCGTGTGCCGCCGCCGACGCCAGCCCCCCCTGGGGCCGGCCGTTCAAGACTTCGGACCTAAACAATCCTCGAGAAAAGAACACATGCAACCGGGAGTGAGTCATCATATAGTAAGGAGCACATGCTGCATAATGAACAAAAAACAATACAGTTCGTCGATTGCTATATACCGCCCGCTTGGGGAGGGCTCCCAGTTCACGCACGGAGGAAGCTTATTATCAAACACCTACTCTCACGCTGCAGCATACATTGCGGGGGAGACAATGTACAACGCGAAAAAATGGAAACCTACCACAACATTCCATGCGTTACGTGTGCTCTTCATTCATCAGGTGTGTTCTTCGCTCATTTCACAGCCGATCCCGCTGTAAGTTCAAGGTCGCCAAGCGCTGTGATCCGACGCGGAAGGTGCGATTCCGAAGGCGCTACGCGCTCCCCCCCCAAGGCTAGAGGGGACACATTTCCGTGTCTACGAACGCGAAAACGAAAGGCATTGGAGCTTTCCGGTAGTGTTTAGCCCCCCCCCTCACCACTACCCTAATTATCCAATTGGAAACATTTTAGGGTACGGGCAGCGCCAAATCTTCCTGAGACCCCTCACCTGCGACCCGAAGATTCGCCTACACCAAACGTAAAAACAATGTACTGTTTACTACAAGCTATGCCATTAGAAAACAATTTGTACCTTTGGCAAGTCATCCAAAAAAACTGAGGCTTTGGGGGAAACACGAACGCACAACCCCACGAACAACCGCCATATTGCCTATTACGGGGGACCATAGTTAACAGGACCTATGGTACACATAAAAACCTATATGTTTAACCATTTTTACTAACAATATTTGGTCATGTTAACTATGGCCCCCCGTAATAGGTATAAAACCAAGTCTTATAGTAAAAGCGAAAATGGCTTTCCGACGATATTCGGCTATGGAGTCTGGTCAGTCAGAAATAGGTTCGCCAAAACTAGTGCTACCCGTATTGAAGCAACGCGTCATTCTAGTCCCAAGTAGTTTGAACGCGCGCGTAGTTCTGAGGTGGGCTTACGCTGTCCGGTTTACCTTCAGGTTGGCGCAGATGCCTCGCACGGCAGACTGGTAGTCCCAGCAGCTTCGCTTTACCAGTCTGAGCGGTTGTGTTTGGATGGAGAACAGTTCGGGTAGGAGATCGAATGTATACACCCGGCGGGATCACGCGAAATAGGTTGGTTTGTGCGGACAGCAGGAGGTTCCGCCAGTTACTCATCCGAAATCAAAATCAATCGCATATCGCATGCAACATGTCGATGCACACGGGAGCGGGGAGGAGGGGAAGATGCCGGGGACGAGCGTTGTATTATGCCCTCCCTATGGCAAAGGTGGGCATGGCTTTGGGTCCTGCTAGGAGACCTCACACTCTCTTTGTCAATAGTGGGGGTGGGGGGGGGTGTGCCCGATAGGAGAGATGCACTCGAGCTCATGCATGGCCGTAGTCGTACGACCATAGACCTTCGCACCCCGGCAATGCCGGGACGAAGCATGTCGGGTTCTCACGGACCAGGCAGACATTGCTTGCACCAAGCGCGAAGCGCCGTGAGGTGCCCAGCGAGTCGCATGAAGAGTGATCTGCATCCTACTGGTGGAGGGGGGCTAATAAGTTGATCACGGCTTCAAGTGCTACTATCGATGCGGGGGGGAAAATATCGCGTCACGTCTAGCGGAGTAAGAGCATCTCACAGCCGGTACACAGCGTAATAAATTTCTGCAGGTATGCATCGAGCTTCACCCGCTCGTGATTTCGAATGCCCCTGTTACCTAAAGCTTATCGTATTACCCCCTTCGATGAGCGGGGCGACGATCATTTGGAACAGGCCCTGGTTGTTGGTCATGTTCAGGTCCGTCAGGATCAGGCGCGGACGAATCATCAGTTTGATGCCCTCCAAAGTATCCGCCATGTCCGACTGAAACGCCTGTGCACAACTCGAGGAAAAGAAGAAGGCTTCCAGTCACCAGCGAATCGAATTGAACGTGTACACGGCCGGCCTAAACATACAATAGACCCCTTGGTGCCGGGTGATCCTAGAGGCCTCACAGAACACCTGAGCCTAGAGGCCTCACAGAACACCTGAGGCCGGGCGAGCTTGTCGCCCGGCCGAACACGCTCGGTTTCGTTTTGTTTCGTTCGTTTATGCACCAGCGTACCCAGGCAGAGACAGTAACAAAAAAACATCCACTAGAGAGCAAACTCCTAGCGAAAACTCCGCTTCATTTCACTTTATCCGATGTGGACGGCGAGATGGACCATTTGTGGGTGACTCTACACGAATGCACAAACCATCGCCTCAGAGTACAGGAGGTACAGCAGTAGTGGTGATGGTCACTTTCAACGTATGGTATGTAGCCGACCGAGGGTCGATGCATTACTCTGTCGAGCTCAAAATAGCAACGCGTCAAGATTCTTGCAAGGCGCCGCATGATTAACTCACGAGCAACTTCTCTGTCGTTAACCGTAAAACCCGTTTGGGTGCAAGTAGGAATACCCAAACGGGGCAAATTTGTTACGGACCGAACTGGACCCGGAAACAGAGCTCGAGCGCTGGTCGGTGGTGCGTGGCGCTCCCTGCATTGGGGTTTGGATCACTGATGGACGGGCCGTGGAGACCGGGACCGGTCAGATGCGTCTTACGGTAGAGGCTCGCCATACATTTTATTTGGCTCCCATGCCGCCTCAAGGTACAACGAGGGGGAAGTCAAGGGGAACGAACATAGGAATACGACTGATGCCAAACGCACCTCGGTCGTGTACGTACACATTATGCCCAACAATATAGAGCACAAGTTACACGCTCATCCTTCAACTAGGTTCCCGGTAGAAACGACGTGGGGGCTAAGAAAAGGTTGTTTCGAAAACAATTGTGATACCTCTATCGCAGAACGTCTCATCACGAAGGTTTAATTGGTCACGAGAGTAGAAAAAACATGGCGGCATGTCTTCCGCACCCTTGAAATAGACCTCGGAGGGCGAGCGACGGGGAAAAATAATTGCAGAGGAGGTACTATTGGGTTCGACATTTTTGTTTTCGGTCAGCGGGTTCCTCCACGGATGACCTCCCAGATATCGTAGTAACCCCATTCGTATATCACAATACATACCTGGTATCACTCTGTTGCTAAATGCACGGACTGGTTCATGGTCATATTTAACCAAAATGGGCGTTCTATGTTTGGGACATAGCAGTATATGGTTAGGTGATGGTGTGCCTCACCGTTGGGATTGGTCTTCGGTTGTACCCCGTGCATGAAAAACAAAATAAAATAAACGAGGTTCGGTCGAATGTCGAGCCGACCAAGTGAAGAACAAGAAGAAACACATATGGTACCCTACCCCTATATACCGCAGCCTGGCCTATCAGGGAGGGTTCCCCCAGGATTGGCACTCCATTGCATGAGGGTGGTGCTGCACTTGATCGCTGAACACAAAGCGGCTACTTCGTCGCCTAAACACTGCTTTCTTGCTTGATTGATTGACGCGGCCTTACATGGATTTGCTGGATGTCGATGGTGTTGCCCGCTTCACGGTACTGTCGATGATTGGCGAACGAAGCGACACGAACGGAATGAGTAAGGGCGTGATTGGCATATGGCAGCTATACAAAACACGGTGATTGGTGAATGACACGATGGTGGTACGGTGTTAACCAAACCGGCGACATGATGTTTTTATTCGGGATTGTGGAAGACTTTGGAAGAGTCTTCAAGTACCCAGGGACTCCCACATAATCAATGCTGGGGCTCACGGGAAGGTGGCGACTTGCTACCCCCCAAACAGTCCGGAACGCTTAGGGGACCTGTTTCGTCAGCCTCGCTGAAAATCGAATGGATTAATGCACGTGTGTGGCGATGTTTCTGTGTGTATCCCTTGCCAAACTCCACGTGAGGGAGACGTTCTACGATCGATGTTCACCCATAATTTTCTGAAGCTCCTCATCATAGGAGCTCCATATCTCACCCGACCACTGACTTCAGCGAAAATCACAATGCGTCCCAATGAATAATCCCATGGCCCAAGTATACAAAACACTCATTTTTTTAACTTGATAGGCATTCCGACGATTTTTATTTCAAGGAACCTCGTTATTCAGAAATATTTTTAGCGGAAACGTGCTACCTCTATCGTAGAACGTGTCATGGTTCGAACAAAGGCACTCCGAATAGACGCGAGCTACGTTAGTAGGAAAAGATTCTTGCTTCTATGAGGTCTATTCACTCGGAGGAGCTCTATGTCGCCCCCCAGCAGACGCGCTACGACATAAGGAGAACATTTCGAAGAAAACGTTTCCTGCCTGCCGAGGGTCCTTGACCCTATACTTCGAAGTATTGTTTTAATCTCGTCTGTAGTTTCTGTAATGTCCGTTTCATTCGGCTAAGCGTTCTTTTTTCTCTCTCTCCAAACAAGCCCGTTTTTGGACGGTTTATGGAGCTCTCCAAGCGAGTAGTAGAGCCTCATAAAGAATATTAGGTTAAGCTCTGCTGCAGCATGCATCGACGATCGACACTAACACCCACTCTGCGCAAAGCCTGACATGCAATCCCATGTGCTGGATGTCTAGCGAATGCTCCGCTCAAAACCTCGAGCGACAACGTGGCTACTCCAAGAATTGCTGGTGCCCCACTTGCCCCCGCCGCCTCCGCCTCAACGGGAATTTTGCTCGTGGCCCTTTCGCTGGTGACGAGACATGCTCTCTCTATCCAATCGCGAAAGTAGTAACCGCTCGAGATAGGCTGCCTGCTAGTGGGACTCGGTTAAACAAGCAGAACCGTATGCCACCCCTAGCAAGGCATGTGTGAGTAGCAATGAAACCCAGGCACGGCACCCTCGCGCAGCAGGCACCAACATTAACTGCCGTATCAGCCCGCTTCCTCGAAAGAGTTTATACTCACCGCCGCGATACCCAGTGTGTCTCCATGCCTACATACGGCAAGTATGTCCCTCGCTTCCTCGTCTTCGTCCTCGTCTTCTTGCCTTCCCATATCTTTCTCCGGAGAACAGCTGGCGCCCCCCTCATCTCTCCCGTACCCTCCTTGGCCCGAAGGCCCTCTGCGAGACTGCTCATAACCTTTTCCTTTTGATGTGGCGGTATCCCCGAAAGCATCCGGTCGTTGTTGCGACGACGCTGCGCTGGCCCCAGAAACATCAAGGTCTGACCACAGCAGTCTCGGCTCGGCCGCGGACCGGCGGTCGACAGAGGCCCCGCTACTAGCAGTGCCTGCGCCTTTCTGAAGAGGCCGACGCCCAGACAAGTCCGAGATAACACTCCCCACTGATCGCGAACCTCGATGTTGCACCTGTGACGTGTTGCTATCTGTGCTTCCCAACGGGGATGCACTGAAGGCGCCGCCCAAGCACCTCTGGCTGGTACCCATGAAGCTAGTGGGGGTGGTATGCTGTTCTCCCATAGCTACGGGGTTAGCGGGAGAATGAAACGTAGAGTGGAGGCCACTGCTGCTGCTACCCCCTGTTCCGCCGTATGGGGCTGCTCTGACTGCGGCAGGAGTTAGAGTCATGTCGATACTGGCGCAGGCCGGAGAATAGACTACAGCCTCTCCCGACTGGTCGGAGTCGAGGAGGTGGTAGCGTCTCTCTGCTCGGCTGTGCGGCTCGCCACCCTGTCCCTTCATGCCATGGCGAGTTGGTAAGTGCGTAAGGGCCAGGGGGGGGGTTGCCATCGCATACGGAATTAACTACAGTTTTACCAAGTGCAGCTTTGGCCAGACGAAGAAGCGTGTACTACAGTACGTGCACCCCCCTCTCCCTGTCTCACGCAGATATCGCGCATAGCAAATGCGAATACAGTACGTGCACGAGTGCTCGACTGCTTGACTAAAGCATGTCAAACTACCTCCAAGTTACTTGAGGGTCCACTTATTATCAACGACAAGTCTACAAACCGAAACAAACAACCTCACCTGCGACTCCTCTTGCCCGGACGGTTCGTTGAACATCGCCACTACGAAGCTTCTCCTCTGCAAAAGGATCGATATAAAAGAACATTAGCAAGCTTTGTATATAGGTCCTCGCTCTCCGAATCGCCCATTGATGGTAACGATCAACAGCATACACCCTAGATTTTACCCAACCTTAACCAAAGCTGGTGTAGCCCGCACGACAGGGCGGCCGTTGTTGTCACACGGCAAAGGGGTGGCTTGGGGCATTGACAAAGCCGCCAGACCTCCTTGTGAGAGGTCTTTGACAATACAGTAGGGAGGGGGGGGGGACTCTGTCGCAGGCCGCGTGCTACGATAAAGGCGGCAGTTTTAAGCTAAAATATTCAGGGTTGACAGGATCCACAACTGAGGAGGAACTGCCCAAGATCGCTAGAATAACATTTGTGTTTCACGCTGCTGTATCTCGCACCTCGGACAGAGAGATCAGACAGATCATGATCGAAACATCTAGTTCCTCGTCTGCCGTTGAGAGAGGTTGTGCAGGATCTTCTTAGTACAGATCCAACCGGGGAGCAATGTGGTACTTGTATATCATGCTTATTATTTGGTTCCCGCTCATCGACATGAGCTAGATCATGCAAGCTCGGGAATAGACGAGCAACCTACCCGGAATGATCAGACCATGAACTGCGGGAATCGATTATCTGTTCAAGGTGTACATTAATTCTCTATACAGATCTGGGTCCTGGCATTGTCCACCGGGCTACATTTCATTTTCCCCAAAATCCGAGTTTTGGGTGGGGGCTGTGGAGCCCACCTCCCATCAAGTGAGGAAAGCCTCAGAAAGTTTTAGGTACAACTCCATCGTAGCATGCAGCTCATACAACCGTGCCTGACGCGGCCCAGGGACGTGTGATAGAAACTGGTGCTTTGGGCCCCAATGTGCGCATTGTTTTCGGGTAGGAGGAGTTAGGGGCTATAACGCCGGTGCTTTCGGAAGAACAATGCTACGGCGCGCCTTGTTGTCTGAGCTACTTACTAGATGGGTTTATTACCCTCATCGGAAACATGCCTTCCAAGAAGTTTGCTCGCCCATCGCGACCAATAGATAAATATGCCATATGCGCTAGTTCTCAAGATATGTACTCCTTACGAAATATCGCACTAACCGGCACTACTGTATGTAGTTGCTCGTTCGCTTTAGGATCCCGGCCGGTCAGACGACAATGAAAGAGGTTTATAATAGATTTTCACTCACACAGATGGCAGAACCACGTTACCCCCTGCCTTGCGTAACGATCATCCCTACCAGCCTAATATTCTCGCAGCGCGATCGCCACGACTCTGCTGTGGTAAACTCTCCTAGTTTGACCTTGACGTCTTTTTTCGCGACATGCCGTGGCATGCCGTGGTCCCATCTGCGACAAAACCACGGCATCTTCCACGGCATACCACCGAATCTTCCACGAACCTGCACGGCATACTATGGAATCCTAACCATCACCCTAACCTTAACCCTAGGTGCCGTGGACTTTGGGGTGCCGTGGAGGTAGCCATGACATGCCGTGAGGTTGCTATGGAGTGCCGTGGCAGGTGCAGCAGAGGAGGCTATGGTACCACCCGTGGCATACTACGCCCCCCCCCACGGCGCCATGGAATCCTATGCTACGCCATGGGATGCAGTGGGGATGCCATGGTACACCATGGGTGGTACGAGGGCCATGCCATGAAAAAGTCAAATAGTGCAAAACCCAGACCACACCACCAGTCGTTTCAACGAGACCATAACAATGTGACTGATGTTTCTTTCTTGAACTGGCTATATTCATGCGCACGTGCGATCGGCGCGGCATGACAGGCCGGATCATTGGCTTCTCATTTCCCGTACACGCCCCTCAATATCCGATGGCACAGCAGTAGTGACACGATGAACAATTGGTGGGACCCCGGCGGGCGTTCCTAATAATAGGCGTTTGTTCAATTCCACGAATGGGATGCACTTCTTTTTTCCTTGCTCCCCAAGTCGACAACTCAGAATTGCTGTATTACAGAGGACACTGGTAAATAGGACCAAATATTGTTGGTGACAATATGGAAATATATAGTTTTTTGTGTGCACCGTAGATCCTATTTAGTATGATCCCCCGTAATAGTATATTCCAGGTACACGTATCTGAAAAATGTCGATGCGGCCAGCACTGCGAAAGACGCAGGCACTGACTGTGGTGATCTCTTGCCCTCTTTGGCGACGAAGGAAGCATGCGAGGCAGCAGCGTCCTAGGATTCGAGGACTCTCACGATTGCGGCGAATAACGCCCGAATCCCCGTGGCTCACAGCCCAATTACTCACAGCGAGGGTCACGTGCCCCGACTCAGTAAGTAAGTGGTACATACCAACTTGAAAATGTGCTCTTCGCAGGCCACCTACCTGTGATCCTCAGACAGCTCAAAGAATGGGTACCATCTTATGGGAAGGCGTACTGAAGAGCTTCATTGTTCCCTATTGCGGTCGGGTATGGCGATGTGCTACAGCAGTAACATCGAAATAGCCTCACGACCAATATATATAATATAAGACATAAACAGGGGACCAAGGCATGCTGCAGAGTGTCTATTTTTTGCGCGTATGACTCAAGAGATGGCGGAGACGCGAGAATCGTGTCATCTTTTCAAGTAGGTTTTGTCGGGTTTCGAGAGCTCTTCCTTCAGTTTTATAGAGTCAGCCTCGAGGGAAGCTACAGAGGTGTGTGTGCAACCGACAGCGTTCTGCACTACAGTAACTGGGATTTGCCTGCTGAATTTGACCCCTCTGGAGTTGGCCCTTGGTCGCTCGATACTATGCCGATACAAAATGCACGGTCTAAGGGGTCACGAGGGAAGCGATAATCGTGGCAGGTTTTACCAGGTATGTGTCATTTGCTTCGAGAGGTCTTCCTTCAGCTTTGAAGAGCCAGCCTCGAGGAACGCTATCGAAGGTGGGTGTGAAACACGAGGTCTCCTGCATTGGTTGGAATTCGCCTACTGAGGCCGAGCCCTGTGGAGTTGGCCCATGGTCGCTCAATGTCATGCTTCTACGCTTGCGTACCTGGTGTGGCCTACAGATCACGCAGGCGCGGCAGTCGTGGGATGTTATATAGCCGCAAGCTTCGAGAGCTCTTCGATCAATTTTGAAGAACCGGCCTCGAGTAAGGGTTGCGAAATGTGCAGCAGACAAATCTCCCGCACTACAGTTGCTTGGCTTTGGCTACTGAATCTGAGCCCTGTGGACTTGGCCCTTGTCCGCTAGATACCATACTGGCAGTAGATCTTCTCAATCTACTGCTGCTGCTGGATACATGCACAGCAAACATGCTCGAGGGGTAAACACTCGCAACAATCATCGAGGGTCGAGCGGAGGATACCCCATGGAGTGCATGGTCGCGCAAGTATGTATCTGCCCCAAGTGTGCAGAGCGGTAATATCCGGTGGTCTGGCATCACCCTGTGCATCGCTGCTAGCTCACCTTTGTCTCAATGCGGCAACGCTGGGTCGTCTTTTGACTGCGAACACAAAGCACAATACCCACTGCAGTTCCCGTACAATATTCGGGTTTTGCAATCCTTGTTATGGGATGTTTCGTTTTTTTTTAACAAGCGAGGCCGGTAAAATTGTAAATTTGCCGCCATTTTGTGCTTGCCGAAAAATGGGAGGCGAAGCTTCCCCTGCTGATCATGCTCTGAGATGAGCTGTCTGTGGCAATCAGAATTAGGAACGCGCGTGTTCGACACAAAAACGTCTATACTTCTTTCAAGTGGACGCGGTGGTCGTATCAATCTCGGATGGGCGCTTTCTCAAGTGCTAGATCTACTCTCCCCGGTTGTTGCCCTTCGGCGTTCCCTATACAATTGGTTCCCCCCGCTATCCAAGCGCTCCTCCTCAAGGGCCTCCACTCGTCGCGCTAGCTCCTGGTTATCTCGCACTAGCAGGTCATTTTCCTGCGGGTAGATGGCAAGCCGTTGACGTAGTACAATATGCGTCGGATATCAGCATTCAGGAACACACAATCGTACTTAAGAGATATCCAAGCATCGCCATCGTACACTCACAGGGGGGATTTAAGTGGGCGCTCGGTCGTGTGCAGTTTTCCAGCCTCTCAATTCGAATCGGACCTTGTGGGTGTCATAGAGCAGCACACAGCACATGTCACCGCACGGGGAGCGTCGACATCGTGGCAACGCCAACGCGCTGGGTGGCATGTACTCTCGGTAGTAGGTGCTTGCGAAGAATTTGGGTGGGTGGGTTTCTGCTCGTATTTTTCTCATCATCAGTCTATCCCGAAAACAAAATGACCGTTTGTAGATCAATATTGAATCTAGATGGTCCTTATTTTCGAGACAGATTATGAATAGTACATACTAGCACATCCCAACCCACAAGGCATGATTTGATGCGGGAAAAAGTGACACAAATGACGTGTTTCACAGTACTCTATTTACAGTTAGTATGGGCCGCCATCAACTAACAGACGCGTTTTACGATAGAGGTAGCACACTTCCGCTAGGCTGTTTTCTGAATGACGGGGTTGCTTCACCCAAAATCGTCGGAATGCCGCTCGTGTCTAAAATAATCACGTTTTTTATACTTGGGCCATGGGGCTATTCATCGGGATACATTTTTTATTCTTGCTGACGTCAGTTTTCGGGTGAGGTATGAAGCCTTAAGTGAGGAGCCTCAGAAAATTAAGGGTGAACCTTTTTCATAAAACGCCTCAACACCTAATCTGAGAGCTTGCCGGGGAATCTGAACGAGAAGCCATCCTACTGCTGTACTTCAAGCTTGAGCTTTGACTATCATGGATTTGGTGCAGCGCTCGCCGTCGAGCACATTTTCTGCGCGCAGTTGTCTTAGCGCCCGTAAAACAAGTGAGCATACTGTAATGTTCTTACTATTACAGTAGGCTTTTTCTTGTTCGTGGGCCTATACTCTACTACAGCAGTACGTACAGATGGCACTACTACACTACAGGAAAGCACTATTTTTTGTTTTTCTTCATCACATGTATTATCTTCTCCCTTGTTTTCTCTCTCCTGCTAATAGTCGAAATTCAGATCCGGGGTCACATAGCAGGCTCTCCTCCCCCCTCCCCACTGCGGTTCGCGTCTTGGGTTTTCGTCGCTAGCAGACTTCAGCCCCTTTGTTCCCTCGTCGACTAGCGTCGAGTAGCGCCGAACCACGCTACGCGCTCTCGGCAGTTGAACATGTATCTTCTATATTTCACAAATAAACAAGAACTCGCGATGTCTACGTTAGCAGTAATCGAGGGTACCACTCTTGTAGACCACCGGGGCGACCGTGTGTCGTACTGGCGAGTACAGTATAGGCCCACAAAAAAGACAGTGTCCCATAAGAACATGATGCTCACTTTTTGGAGAACGCTAAGAAAATTGAGCTAAAGAAAAACGGCTCAGTGGTGATTTCGGCTCTAAATCCTACCAGATACCTGGTATATAATAACCTATGCTCAAGGTTGTTTCAAGATAGCGCCCTCATGAGAATCTCAGGCTCGTCCGGATTAGCTGTTTCTTGTTGGCGGGCCCATACTGTGTAGCCTACCAGTACAGCAGAAGAACAGCCCTGTCTCTATGCCTTGTCCACAGGTATGCAGACCTATCCTATTGCGTCGTCATAGCGGTGGCTGGCACCCTCTTGCGTTGTCCTCCGTTCTAAACCTACCGTTGATAACGGCAGTGCTCGCGACAAACACTACATTCAGCATATATTACCGTCCAGCTTTGCTGGGTTAGTCGTGCGTCAGCGTTGTTACAGTTTTTGGGTCAAGTACTGCAACTGAAAACCCCGAGTTTATATTCATAGGGCCAAGCCCCACCGCCAGTCATGGGCCTGTACATCTATAGTAGGCACTGTGTCTGGGGAATGCAGCAAATAAATCCTACTCTCATGACACTCATGGCCGTAGATTTTGTCACCTCTCGAAGTTGTGCGATCTGCTCCGCCTCGGCTGTCAGCGTGTTGACCTTGTCGGAAAGATTTCCAGCAAGGGTCACCCATTCTTGCGCCTCGTCCGCAAAATCTTGGCCCAGGGTTCGCTCCTCCTCACACCTTTCCTGAAGGCCTTGGGATTCCTGGAGTCGTGCGAGCAACGCCACCGCGCGCTGTGCTTCAGGTTCGATGTATCGGTGGATATGGGGGGTTATAACTATTCTAACTCCAGTAGAAATCACTGTAAATCAAACAGCAATGCATGGAGAAATCACATGCGCGTATTCGTTGCACCATGCCTGGCGCTGCCTTATGCCACCCCTGATTGTCATACCCCGGGGTTTTCCCCCCTTGTGTGTGTACTACAGTAGTACCCGCTACCGATATACTGCTGTACCGCTACGACGTTTGCAAGTCAAGCAAGCAGATGTCCAGTTCGCTCATACGGCTACCAGTGAACTGTTTGCCCTATGGCGGCTGTTGACCCTCTGGCGAACGTGGGTCGGTAATTTGCCACGAGGAAATATAATACCCATGAAGCACGAGCCTAATTTGGAGTTATAGTGTAATGACGATGGACTCGCGAGAGCGCTTGAGCGTCGATACTCTGCGGCAGAGCTTATCCAGGACGCACACCCGCACAGACGTGCAAGCACGATTTCCCGAAAAACAATATCACGAGAATAGCTCACCTGCATAGCCACCCACAGCATGTGATCCTTCACGCCCAGCGCGTGTTCGTAACGGTCTGCTCTCCGAAGGACCTCCAGCCTCTCCGCCGTCTCGTGCTATCGCGCGCGTAACAGGGAGGCAGTAACTGTGGTCAGATGCTTGCGACGGCCAAACCTGCTGTCTCATGACATCTTTGTTCTTGACGGACGCGTAAAGAGTCGAAGTAACCCTACAACTAGTGGGTTCGGGGTCGGAGGCCCCTTGTATACCGACGTCTATTTGGCACAGTTGGTACCGGTCCCTTACAGAGTGCAGATGGCCGGAGATGGTACACTTTCATAAGCACCGCGACAGTACTGCTGTAGTGACGCAAGTGTCTCTCCTCCACTCGAAGAAAGGACTCGGGGGGGCGACTACTGTATGCACTTTTATTCAGGACTTTTCCTCTCAGCGGCACCTTGCCCGGCGCGAGTATTCACGTGTCCCTGTTTCCACGGATGTGCTATAAACCGGGTCCCTACGGTACGTGCCTACAACTGCCATTCCGAGCTCGGCACATGTATATCACTATTTAAGGCACAATATGTCGACCCTCACCGGAAAGTCGTCGGCTCGAACGCCGATGCTTGCTTCGAAAGGTCTGTTTGCCACGCGATCGATAGAATTGCACAGCTCCGGGTAGGACTGGATGAGCTCCACCATCTTCTCCGTGCCGTCCAAGTTGTGGGGATACCTGAAGGACAACGGGCATATCCACGTGAAAGAGTGTAACACGGTCACATCAGTTCAGTCAAGGGTCGGTCTCTCGGGTGCGCGGGATTGGGCCAGCAGGTTTAGCGCAAGACAACGAGCAGCCATGCTCCGCATAGAAGCGCCTCGAAGATGAGAAACTACCGTCCATAAACAACTCCCGTAGCGCGTTGTCTCCTGGTGCGCCTAGGTGCTGTATATCTATGGGGCTACAGGACATTAATTTTATGTCCCTCCGTGTCTACTGTAGTTCCGCGCCACATTAGAGCCCGTCTGCAATCCACTACGAGCAGCATATAGAGAGCAAGATTCACTTTCGAAAATCGATCACAGGGATATGTAGACAAGCTACAGCACATGATGCCTCCATCAATAGCCAGTGTAGGCAGTATTGTTCCTCATACAGTATCACTTGATATATTATGGAGCACGAGGCACGTAACTTCAGACCTGCGTCGTGCGCGTGATCCACTGAGGCCTTACATACCAGCTGCTGATCGACAGTGCCTCGATAGGGGGTGTCAACGTCATAAATCGGAGACGCTTGCGATCCCACCCCTAGACGTATCGGGTACAACATATGTTGTCGTCCTTTGTCGACGAATGATGCTACAAACACTACCCCTAATATGGTTGAAATTGTGGTGAACCTGTGCCAAGGTCAAGCCCCCCTCGCTTCTTTCTAATTAGCACCTAGCTGGTACAGTAGTAGCCGCTGTGCTGTGAATGTTATACTCGGGAAATTGTACAGGTCGCAAGACAGAGGCAATGTGCACACGAACTTGGGAGCTGGAGTTACGGCTCTCTTGTCAGAGACCTACTACTTGACGACAAATAATCCCGGTGGAATAACCGACGCATGCAAGAAAGCTACAGGCAAAACGTCTTTGGGGCAATCCGGACGAAACCGGCCGTCCGTGTCGGTGTACGATTTATCCCGGCATGCTCACGGTGATTTCGCAATCCGATGTGGTACGTTCGAGCGCGGCATGGCCAATAATCCACAGGTAAACGACTGATCCACCGTGCATACGTTTGTAGTTCTGACCTGGAGGCTGTACGTAGAAATACTGATAATATTATACTAATATTGTCAGCTGTGAGTTCGACCGAATGAGTGGTTGATACGCAGTTTATCAAGTTACGCGATATATCGGGCGTGCTTGTTTTATAATCCAGTACAATAAAGTGTTAGTTTATTACACACAGAGCCCAAAGCGTCTGCTGCACAATAAACAATCTCAATACGCCCCCTCGATGGAGGCCTATTCGTGACCCTTTGAAAAAGACTTTCAGCCCCGTTTTTGGGGGGAGCCACTTAAACTCTGAGTAGTTTGTAGCCACTCAAACTCTGAGTAGTTTGTCCCCGAAACGGGACTGCAGTACTAAACGGGATACTAGTTACTTCAGCACCAAAAAGGATAATAGCTTCTTCAGCACGGCGAGGAGATCGGCTTGTCGAGCGACGGCGTTGCACGGAAGAGGTGGCAAGAAACGCTCCACTACATCTTCAATGTATTCTTCAGCAGCATCTCCCTGAGTTCCACCGGTAGCTCCGACACATGCTACACGCCTAAGTGAGGCTAGCATCTTAACCGGGGGATTCCTTGCGATCAACTGGACGAGCAGAAATAGCTACGAGGTGTGACAAACGATCACGAAACTCTGCGATGATACAATGGCTTCCTTTTACCTACGAAAGTATTTGTGGGCCAGCAGTGTCTCCCAACGCCTGGCACGAAGTGCAGCGTGATGTCGCAATGTTTCGTCAAGATGCCACGAAGTGTTTTTTGTATATTGGGAAGGTTCTATTGACGCGAGTTTCGTGGTGCCCGTCAACTGCGCAGGTAGAAGCACTACAGTTATGGTGCTCAACACACATTTTGAACTCACCCTGCTGAGGGAGGCGCAAAAGCTGAGGTCGGGGATGTAGAGACTCCAATCACCTACGGGTTACCAAAAATACGACGAGGGTGACAACGCATCAGACACGGGAGAAATGCATGGACATTTCGGAGAAAGCTAGGCAGTCTAGGACACTGGATTGACGCGGCACAGCCCTTTTTCTGGAAAGTTACAGGTATCCGCGTAACTCCACGCTACCAGCAGCGTATGATTCGATAGCTCCAATCTACTAAAGTTGGCACGCCCCCAGACTAATGGAATGGCGCTCACACGACAATGAAAATCAGCAACACGTACGTGTTGACGACATCTGCAAATAAAAAAACGCATCAAGTGGATTTAATTATGCTTGGAAACTAAATACATTTCGAGCACCTATTATTGAAGCGTTGGAAAATCCGACGTTGGATAAACCAAAAGCACCCAAAGCACCCAAAGATTCGCTTTCGGTAGTCGCAACCTGTACCGTATACAGTTCGCCAGAGAGTGGTGCAAGAGTGACACACAAGGGGCTGATGCTGATGTACTCATTTTCACAAACTGTTGATGCAAGGATGACGCAGATACACAGGTGTCGATTACAACCATGGTTCACTGCCTTTCCCCTTCGTCACCTGCTCAGCTATTTTCTCAACCCCCTGCAGTTCGGCGGTTATGCTGTTCATCCCCTGGGCCAGAGTCGCCTGTGCCAACGTCGACATCCAAAACCAAGCGGGTTGCGCCGGAACGGGGACGGGTTGAGCTAATGGTAAAACATTGTCTGGGGAGAGATCCAACGACCGCTCTAACCGATGCATAGTTAACCCCTTCCAGTATGCCTCACGAGACAGCAGGAAATATTTTTCTCGATCCACTGCGAGTGCAAGTACATATATACGTGACGTGATGAGCAAGGTAGGTGGCCTGCCGTAGCTGAAGAGTACAAGACGGAGACGCGGATGCATAAACATTGAGGAGAATCTGTGTTGCGGGAAAATGCATATTATAGCAGAGGCCGGGTGGTCATTCACAGCAGTGCTGAGGTGTGTGATGCTTTACACCCACAAAGGTGAAGGTTCAAACCAAGTGGAAGTCGGAGACGTGGTTTCCTTGCCCCCCACCCCGAACCCAACGCACGCACTCACTTCTCGACAGCTAAAACAAGGCAAGACACAAATACAGAATAGGTATGAACGTGTTGCACGACCAACCTCGACCAAGGAAGCAGGGGTTGGATTCCCCGTGTCTAACTGCTCGGCGAAAATCCGACGTGCTCCGTCCCAGCATTCGAGGGATACGAGGGACTATGTTCATGCGACTACAGCCTTGGATGACAATGAATACACTCCCCCCCCCCCCACCTCCCTTCGTTTCCCCTCCACGCGTGTACCCGCCTCTTGACGCAAAAAATCAAAGGTATGACGGACATATCTAAGAGGGCTGTGGTGCGGCATCGTCCCCGCCGTATGATACCTGCTTGAGCGCCTCCACCGACCGCAGCCTTTCCACGATGGCGCCGGCATCGGCCAGCGTTTCCCTTTCCACCGCCGCCTTCGCCGCCTTGACCTCATCGGCTCGACTGTGAAACCGCCGCCTCAGCTGCAACAGCTGCTCCCGCACGGGCATCAGCCTGCTCGATGCCAGGGTCTGACAGAATGATGCACCCCCGTCGCCGGAGTCGAAGCCGGAAATATTATCGTCGTGTGGGGTGTGAGAGAGGGCAAACGCGGGGAAATCGGCTGGATGGGTGGATGGGTGGATGGGTGGCGAGGTAGCCGGGTGGCGGGGTGGGTGGATGAGTGGGTGGTTGGGTGGTTGGGTGGTCGTGGGTGGGTGGGTTCGTAGGTTGGGCAAGTCATTGCGTAGGCGGGTGGATGGGTGGGTTATTCATAGTAGGTGCATAGATGGGCGGTTGGATGGGGATTTGCCCAAAACTAAACATGCGACACAAAATAATAATTTCCCCTTTAGGTCAATGGTTCGTCCACGTGCTGGCGTCGGACAGGACCACGTAAGAACCGAGGAAATAAACGGCACGGATCGGGATAAGGCTGCAGTCGAACACGGACTACAAGGACAAAAATATTCGTTCGGTGTGGATCTCAACCCAATAATCATGCTGCCGGCGTGGTATACGTTGGAGAAAAAACAGGCAGTCGGTTGCGCCATTTTCACTGACAGTACCTGGAGTCGCGACAGTCGTCTGGTGTACGCCTCGCTCAGTGGCACCACCGTGTGCCCCAGGGACTGCTGCGATGCCACCGCTTCGCGAGTCAGCGGAACGCCCGTCGTCTCATCGTAGTGCGTGATCGAAGGCCCGCCTGATGCCGACGGTGGTGGCGGAAAGTCTCTTAAGGTCGTCTGAGCTGCCTCCTTTGTCAGAGCCGGCGAGCGTTCCTGGGAATATATTGTTTTAAATGGGGTCCCGGCGGCAAGAGTACCAAACGGTCACTGGGAGAACAGCAGCACTCGCGTGCCCCCAATAACATGTTAGCAACGGGCAGGAAAGAGCTTACTGTTCCTTGCTCGGTAGATGCCACGTCCTCTGTCGGGTTAAGATCAACTTTCCCCCACCAAATCGCCGACATTTTTGCGACGGACTAGAGAGCAACCTAGCCAGCAAATATTATGGATGCGAGATGGACACCCTCCCACCACGTGCGCTCCCCTATACTAAGGATCGCAACGAGGATATTGAGAAAAAAGGGCCCACTCCGACCGGCGGCCTCATGGTACCCGAAGCCGTTTGATGTATAATCGTCTCTGAACCATCTAAATTCAATATTTAACGTCCGTCTGATCGTATGGTCCTGCCGCCAAGAGGGCATGTGCGAAACATCGAATGATTCCGCTGGATGGCTAGATCTCGATCACTCGACAATTTTTCTCGGTGCATTGCCTCGCCCCGCCTCGCTAGCATTTGCGATACGGAGAAATGAACCGGTCGCGGCAAAAAAGGGAGGCACGGGCTCGTACCTTAGTTGAGGCCTCAAAGCCGCGGTGGCACAAAAAATATCAGAAACGCGGGGGAGAGGGGGTATCCTCCCCGACAATTCGCCCGCGGGCATGATCGTACACTGTAGGGGATACTTAATGTCGATCATTGAATGGGACCCGGTCACTCGAGCTGGGCAGGAAGCACGTAAAAGCGCTACATCGTCCTACTCGCATGCAACACGAGTGGCGACGACGGCAGAGGGGAAACGAACAGAAAAACCTCGCACCAAACAAATCGGAGCCGGCGGTGAGAGTTCAGGCTAAGTTCAGTGATCAAAAGGAAGGGGGCAGCGGATTTTCCGAATACGCGGCGCGATGCCATCAAACTCGACCATATGGGATCGTTCGATGTTTTCTTCTTCTTTGTACGCAAGCGTCATCGGTCGGTCGAGCTTCAGGCGTAATCGCTTCGTTCAAATAGAAAGGATGGAGTCCAAGACACTAGAACGGGGACGTTTCAGCCTCAACCGCGAACACACACTAAACCCGAAAACACAGCAATGCCACACGCCGAAGTAAGAACAAAGATGTGTGGCATACACTGCAGTAGCAACGGAGGGAACCACCCCTGCGGAAGATAAAACCCCAAGGTCTTTGCCGGGCGCGTCCGGCACAGCCGCAGCTCCGCCAACTGTACATCGGGCTCTCACCTCTGACGTAGCGTCACCAGTCCAGCAAGACCTAGTTCCTCGAGCCACCGCTGCCTCCCTGCTGCTCCCGCCACCACCGTTTTCGGCCCGCAGCCCCTCCAACATGCTTCTCATAATCCGGTCGAAATCTGCGCGACCAAGCCTTCCATCCCCGCCCGTGTCGCACTTCTGGAATAACTGCCCGAACTGCAAATGGCGAAGGCACAAACCAGTTCGGTGTTTATTCGAGGTGACGCGTGGTTCCAGGTGAGGGGGGAAGCGGTAAATCTCAGGGGCTAGCGGTGGCTGTTCTTCGCTGCGGCGCTTTCGAGTTTAAAATACAATATGTTTCGACATGGGAAAGGCTATTGAGAGTGAGACAGCCTACAGTACTATTCGCGCTCGAATTCGTCCGCCAGTTTTCTCGGAGGACGTCAAGGGGGTCGTCCAGTCAGTTGCTCATGCCCTGTCAGGTTACTGTTGAACACACAGCGCGGATGCCCAATGCCCAAGAGAGAACGGGGGGGAAGCGATACTTCTAGCGCAGTTTCGGCCGCAGGGAAAGCCTAGTATTGCAAACCCTAGTTGGTGGGAGTACCGCCAGACAAGCCGAAGCGAGCTGGCGGTCCTGTGGCTCATCTATCGAGGATGGAAACGACCTGTCAGCTTTTCGAAGTTGCGGGGGGCTTCATACGTCGGGGCGATCTCCACCTTTGCTCTTTTCCGCGGATGTCAGAGAGCTGACGTAGCCGAAAAGAGTGACCTAAAAATCGCCAGCAATCACATTTTTAAGGGGACGCGCCGGAACCACGAGACCGATTTCCATACGGTGGAATTTACCCCCCTAGACGAAGGCGCCGACAGCCAAAGTCTTGAAGGTAAGGGGTGGACTTTTGTGCCCCAAAGAATCTGACCGACGGAGGTCCTGATTTGATGGACTACACCGATATACGAGTATTCGCAAACCCATTGATTGGCAATTTTCGAATGATATCGTTGGGCCATGTGCGTAAGCTTGTTCATATTGGGCTCTTCAAGTCGGTTTTGAGTGGAGGAAAAAAAGACTCCTCTTGCCATATAGGAACACGAGGAAAACAAAGGGTACTCCCTCTACTGTGTTCTTGCCGGCTGTTGACATCGCCTCGGGTCGTTTGAAACAAGCAAGGCAAACTTTCCGAACGAAACCAACCGCGAATTGTGTTCCGTGGATCGCCAGAATAAACACCGAAACGTTTAGCGGCACGGCAAAGGTCATTGTTGCACGAGCCCAAAACACTGCATCGGGGTACGTATTGCATTCGAAAATACCTCGAAAACCTTGTCGCTCCCTATTCGTCCCTCGGCGGCGTCTCCCCGTGACCCCTGTGGCCCTTCGTGCTCTCTCCCGCCTTCCGCTTCGAGGGGGGTGCTGTCTCTGTACGGCGTTGTGCTGGCCGGCGCCTTCTCCATCTCTCTCCACATGCGCTGGAAATCTTTCGCGTCAACCCCACCGTTGCGCGCAAACCTTGCCGCCGGGAGAGAACGACAGTATTCGAGACGAGGAATTATGGGAAACCAAAAAGTGACCACGACAGGTAGATCACGTATTCGTGTGGTTGTGTTGAGAATGGGGGGCTCGATCCGATGTGGTCGCCTCGCGTCTCGTGCAAGGTACGCTAGCTCTCTCCACACGCGCTGGAAATGTTTCACGTCAACCCCATCGTTGCGCGCAAACTCTGCCGCTGGGGGGGACGAGATTTACCCGAACGAGACAGTACGTCGGAAACAAAGCATTGGCCTCGATATTGGGCACGTTTTCGCGCGGGTGAGTTGAGGTGTGGGGGTTTCGATTTGGCCGTTTGGCCGTCTCGCGCAAGGTACGCCCTGAAGCGGCTTGCTTTTGTTTCTTTTTGGTGATCTTCCGACGCTACGCACACAGGTGTACTCCACTTGACCACTTTTTTTTTCGCGGCGTGATGCCGTTATAAAGTCCGTTTGTGCTTGCATTGGCCCCTTTTTAAACGATAGGGCCATAAGCCGTTTGAGCGAATGTACCAACATTCGATGACCTAAATTCCTCGCTAAAAGGTTGAGCGGTTGCTCTGTTGGGCGTCTGCAGTTTAGTGTTTCCACCTCATCTCATGCACTCTTCACACATCCGCCATGTTCGTGTCCGGGAAGACAAATTGATTTCCTCGCTGCGCAACCACTCGGGCGTTCGGTCGTGCGTCGAGATTGGATGGTTTTCCCCTGGTCGTCTTTCGTTCGTAAATATACTTGCATCATGCGGTAAGGCTTTGTTGTACGCCCTGCTAAAAAAAAAAGTACGACGCACCTACGCAATGCACCAGGTATCGACCACTATTTCACCGCTTCTGGGACGTAGACTCTCTACGCCGGAGAAAACCTCCAGACGAGCACGCGACTTTTCCCGGCCGTTTGCGCGGTGCTCACGGCGTGGCTAATGCTTGACATCTGAGCTGTTGCGGCGACCCGGGCTCATATATCATATCCCCGCGCTCCGCCTTCTTTTTGAGTGACCCCATTAATAGCTGTGTATCGCATCGTTCCTCCGGTCTAAGGCTATCACGATCGTCACCTGCCAGTTGGAAGGTACATGCTACGTACTTCAAACAACAAAAAACACTTCGTAGTATAGGCGAGGGACCAACAGAAAAACTCTGCAGCGGTGGAGCTCTCTCACACAGCAGCTGGCAACGCGAGCGTAGTTTTTTTGGCGTTAAATGCATTCAATATTCTGCGTTGCCGTACCGTACTGCAGTGCACATAATGCCCCCGTATTTTCCTGTATGTATTTGCCGTGGTTCATCAACATGAACGGGCATACTGTACCGGTACAGTACAGTGTGCGGAACAAGGACAATGCTTGAGGTCAATAATATTTCGCTGTTTGGGATTTTCTCTTGACAAAAAAACTTAACAGTAAACTCTTAGACCTATGCCAATGGAAACGCGAAGTTGAAAAGTTTTTTTTCAAATATATGGCTTTAAAAAAACAGCCGGAAATTTTCTCGTACCGCCGCTGTGGGAAAAAAAGAGAAAAATATTTGATTTTTTTTTTTTTTTTCCCCAACGGCTGCAGGCGGCGCAATTTGTGTTTTTCTGGTCGCAAATTGTCAACACGGTGATCGAAACCAGCTCGTGCGACGATCGACCCTCGATCTCGACATAGACTCAGCCCACGGCCAACCCACTCGGTATCTGGCAAGGCCAACGAGTATAGATGACGGCCTCGAAGATATCAGGCGGATCCATGGTCTAGGGGGCGAGAGCTTGCCGGCGGCGTCGTACGGTATCCTCCCAAACCTGAAAAAAATATTTTTTGCCATTCGAGACGGATGGAGAAGTTTTGTCTTCTGTTTTGTGCAAACCAGCGGCCAAATGTTTTTTTATCACACGCCTGGTCAGCTCCCGCCACATGACACCGGCCATGGTGTGAAGACGGTGACCCTAGGGTGGGTCGGAGCCCCTAACGAGCGCACTCCGTTCAGAATTCGTGACGCAATCGTTGGTTTTGTTGATCGATGTCTGTCGAGGACTCGGAATCTCGCCGCTTCGAACCAAAGATCGGCCTGAGTTTTCCTCAAACCGATGTTGGCCCAACATCGGCCCCAGATTTGCTTTTTTCGGGCTTTTCCAAAAGTTAGGAACTTTTTTTTTTTTTAGGTGGCCCATAGGAAGCGTGTTCTGAATTTTTTTGGCGGGTATCTTTGAAATTCAAACTTTTTATTGCAACTTCGCTGTACCATTGGCATAGGTCTTACCAGGTCTCAGGTGCGAAATACCAGGTACCTGGTACCTGGTATTCGGGGAGCCCCGATGTGGTTCTCGTGAAGTTGATGTAGAATTCGCCCTTCCGCAAATTATTAATCCAGCCTCGGGACCATCTTGTTTCTTCCTATATGACTCTTGATATGTATACGTGCTTGTAAGTGCTGGGTTATGGAGTACTTGTAAGTACTATGGTTAGACGTCCTGTAATACTTCAAGGCTACGAGTACCTCCTGAGTTAGAAGCTCTAACTCAGCAGTACTGACTGTATAATATATCATACCTCTGAAACAGGAGACCGGCCTCGAAATCTGAGCTAGCCTTGGGGTCGTGATCAGACGGCAACGGCGGGCGTGCTTCTGGCGTTAGGGCCCTCGGGCTGGCCGGTTCTTCTTGGACGGTACTCCTCTTCGCCCTTCTCGGGCTTTTGCTCCTGTGTTCACGCTTGCTGCTACCGCTGCTCGAGCTCTTTTTCTTCTTCGGCTTACTCGAGGACGCCTCTTTTTTGGGAGACGACGGTTCCGTCTTGCTCGTCTTTTTCCTTTCTTTCGTCGGCATCACTACGAGCTGCAAAAAACTATTTTCTTACACTAATTCCGAGTAGTTTGTCTCCCCAAGAGGTGAATGCAGCTTTGATGCGGCCCAGTTGGTGCCTTGGGCGCAGTTCGCACTTATGTGTAGCTCTGCGTACAAATCTTCCGAGTACGCCAGGGTAGCAACAATAGCAGCAGCGGCAGCTGCAGCTAAGCAGCTGCCACGACAGCGGCAGCACCCCAGAGATCTCGTCAATTCCAGCCGTTTCTCTTACCCGTAAGATACCAGAACTAGGTATCCCGTATATTGCCTGGCTTGCACCTTGCGTTGTACAACCTAACCCGACCACTCGGGAACCACTATGCAGGTGCTGATGTGGAGCTTTCGAATGCAGATATGTAGTCTCTCTTCTGTCGCTCTTCTGATTTAGCCCTGCTACTTGTGCCGGCGTCGTGGTTTGGGCCGTGGGTTCGTACCGAAAGCCCCCTGTCTCGTAGTAACGCCGCCCATGAGTGCGGAAACCCCGCATATGCTGTTTGCTGAGGAAGCTCCAGAACATCATCATAACAAAATGGATCGCCCGGTCGTGGCGAGGGCCACCTCTAGCGATGACTCTCCGACGCCGGGGTACCTCTACGGGGATATCGCGCAGATGACGCACGCGAACTTCGAGGGCTGTCGACAGCTGACCGTCTACCTTCTCGAGAGAATCAAGAAGCCCAATCACAACATAAAGTTCAAATGCCTCCAGATAATCAAGGTGATTCATTCTCCCTCTGCGGTTAGCACGAGACTGGGGTCGGAGTTGCAGAACATTCACTTACGGCGGAGGGGAGTGAGTAGGCATGCCCGGCAGTGCGTGCGGAGTAGGGCGAGGTTCCGTGGGAGTCAGGGCGAGGCACGGCTTGTGCGAACCATGGAAGAGTGTGTTGTTTTGTTGCGGAGGAATGGAAGCAGGCGCCCCACTCGCATGGCTCCAAGCATTGCAGACGTACAGAGTGCTGTACATACGGGGTGCATACACCTGGCAAACCAATCGAAAAGCGAGCCGGTAAGCAACCAGACTGTGAGCACACCTTCTCGGGTTTCTGCTGTATTCTCCGTGGACTGCGATATAGTCCTTTAGTACACGTACGTACCACTCCTCGTAGCCTATTGTACGGAGTCTGCTGCTGCTCCTGTGTACTCTCGAACTTCTGTGTACCCGTACAGCAGCACCGCATTCTGCGTTTTCCTGTTGCTTTTCGATTTTCTTCAGCTCCAAAGGAGGAGGAAGAGGGCGATGTTCGTAAAGCGTGCAAGGATGCACAGGGCCGGCTCGAGAGGCGAGACGTACGCAGAATTTTCGCCCCTCTTGTCTCACGTGTCGTGCTGACGTACTACCGCTTGTAGGTGTGCAGGTGTGGCCTGTTCTCGTACCGGGTGTGCTTCACTCCGAATACTGCTCAATTCTGCAAATCGTACTGATACCGTACGGGCACGTGGTACGAGTATTAGTTTATGACTTACCTGGTATGACACGGCCCATCGAGTATTTCGCAGATGCACAGCTGCATTGATACTGGCGCTGGTCTGTTACGTTTCTTGCTGAGGCAGTGCAGCCAGGAAGCCCACAGCCCACAGCCCCCTGGGTACGCATATGCCTCAGCATCGTATGTACCCCAGCATGTTACCGTACATTTGTTGCCCTGCCCACATGCACAGCAGTACTTTACGTACGAGTACCGTACTCGCGTGCCCGTACGTATGATATGACAGCAGCGCATTACACACCCTATTACAGTACCATGGTATTTCGTACCAGGCACTGGTCATATGGGTTTTGGATTTATATCACCCTAGGTATTATAGTATACTGCCGTGGGGGTGCGGTGTACAGCAGTACTCCCGGCGATTAAGTGGGTACCGGTACCTCGTAGTCGACAGGCATTTCAGACTAGTCACCACCCCCGGGTGGTATATTGTAGGGGTGTGATACCAAGGGGGGGTGATAGCAGTGGTTCCAAACGATATTCAACATTCAAAGACAACAGCAGTATTGACGATGAGACAAAACCAACTACTCCCGCCATCTATCAACTTGACCCTTTGAGGACTGCAGTCTCGTTTTGTGGGCAAACTACCTAGAGTTAGACTGTTCTGTCCCCGAAACGGGACTGCGATTTTAAAGGGGTCAAGATACGGCGATGACACCAATACATCTGTTTTTGTTTTTACACATGCGAACCTCCTCCCCCCGCCGCCCCTTCGGAAATACGCCTGCGCACACACGTTGACGGCAGTCACAAACATCCTGCTGTGCGAGTTCCCGGTAGCAACTACTCCGGTATTTAAAATATCTGCAGTATTAATAGTAGCTTCTTAGGCGTCCGGAACGGACAATCTGCGGCGCGGCGACTGTTTACAACCCGTGCTTGACATGGCGACGTATTCTGAGTTGCCGAATTGTTCGAGGATGCCCCCCATGTAAACACGAGTTGATTTGAGTGGAAAACTGGTCTGGGATGGGATTATTTGCAAAACACACACCACACCGGCGCCGATAGACTATACTCACAGGAACCGGCCCGTCGGGTGATTATGAGGCATTACCTCTGGGGGTGTGGTTTACACCGTACTCCGGGCGATAACTCGGGTCGTCGTCTAGAACTTGAGGAGCATGACCACCCGGGTGGTATACTGTTTAACGGGGGGGTGGTATACAAGATGGGGTGTCTAAAGTGCTGTATACCTGGCACGTGTCTTATGTATGATATGACACGCCCTTGTTCTCGCCGCAGGAACAGTATTGGTCTATGCGCAGGCGGAGCACGACGGTGGTTCGACACATGCCTGATACAGCAGCAGCAGCAGTAACAGCGTCTGAACTTCAAACCGCGAACCAGGCGCTGCTGTACCATACGAGTATTGTTGTCTTCAAGATACCTTGTATTTATAGCATGCGTGCACACAGACATACCTGCTGATTCAACTTGGACGTGACTGAGTCCGCGGCAAGTCAACGAGGTGTGTGCCTGGGGAGGACATAAAACCATCCACGTACGAGAGATAACAGGAGCGGCACGCTATCATATACCTGGTACAGCTGGCGACGATATGGCGACATTTTTTTTTGTTTTTGTGTTGATAGCTTCGACGAATACCGCCAATATGAAAAGTAAAACAAACACACGCGCCTAACCCTTTACGGACCGCAGTCTCGTTCTGGGAGACAATATGCTTGGAATTTGAGTGGTATGTCCCCGTAGACGGGACTGCAATCCTAAGAGGGGTTAAACTTCTCGTACGCGTACTGCGGCCAAGTCTACAGGCAGCGGCACTACCAGTACTATTGTACTGCTTTTACCTGGTAACAGCGCAGTCCTGCAGGCTTGAACGTGTGCGGTGTACCCCTGCCCCAATAATCACGCGTGCACAAGCATGAGGCGTATGCCATATGTAAAACCAGAGGCGGGCACCACACGCCAGCCAGTTACACCAGCACTGCTTTGTGCCACCCATGGGTGTATGAACACTAGCATCACTGCTGTGGTTGCCTGCTACTGCTGCTGCTGCTGCTGCTGCTGCTGCTGCTGGTCTGTATTGTGCGTATCACACTGCTGCTGTGTAGTGAGGAGGCTCGTGAGTTCGGCCCCAAGAAGTGTTTTTGTACCCCATGCTGTACACCGTACCGCCCTGTTGGCAGGTGTTGAGATTCGATCGCTTTGGTGTAGAGAGCACTATCCGATCGTTGCTTCCGTTCCCGCACGAAGAAGACGTGCCCATTACCTGCCGGCGGATCGGCTTGTTCCATCGCGCTTGCTTTGCTTGGGGTTTCTACCTACAATGCCTCTGCTGCGACGCGGTTTGTTTTTGGCGCATGGGAGTTAAGAAGCGACGAAACAGCTCGTACGAGTATGAGGGGTTTTTTTTTTGTCTGTCCGTTCCATTTATATATTTCGCTACTGGCCGTGCCTTTATCTCACATCCGGGGACACATAGCAGCACCCCCCCCCTCCCCCCCTGCCCACTACGGTGCGTGCCTTTTGTTTTTAACCGCGAGAGGACTTCGGCCCTTCGTTCCCTCGTCGAATCACGTTCGACTTGGGGTTAACCCTTTAGGGGCAAGCTGCTTATGTGCAGTCCCGCTGTGGGGACAAAACACTCAAATTATAAGTAGTTTGTCCCCAAAACGGGACTGCAGGACTAAAAGGGTTGACCCCAATTTGAACCCTTTTATTCCGGGGAGTCATGGTAAATAGGACCTACGTTGCACACGAAAACCCATACATTCACCTATTTTTTTCTTACAATAGTTGGTCTTATTTACTATGGCCCCCCGCAATAGTGTTGCAGTGTACACGCACCTAAACTTTGCTTTTAATTCCGAGTGTTTTGTCCTCACGATGGGAGCGCGGTCTTAAACGGGTTGAAACTACAGCGGTACCGGCCGAGCAAAGCACCCGGGCTGCCGCGTGCTGCGTTCTGCAAGGGGTGGTTTTGACTTTCCAATTGAATTTGAGCCTGCGGCCCCGTCGTGTGAACGAAGCACTTGAAGTTTGAGTCGAATTCAGGTACATGTGCACCGTGGTGCAGTCGAAGAAGGGTAACTGCGGTGTCCGTATTTTGGTGCCTCTGTTACAGCATCAAGAAGTACGTTGTGCCACGAAATCGACCAAATCGGACATGGCAGATCTCCATTCCGTGCTCCAGATTTTTCACGACAACGCGCTGCTCGCACCTAAACGCAATGGTTGATGGTGGCTGGTGTTGGTGTGGTGGTCGAGGGTTTACAGGCGGGGTCAGGATCGAGGAAACCGGAAACGCTGAGAACTGCCCGTATGTATGATAGGTGTTTTTGTCGTCGTCAAAGCTTGCGAAAGGACTGAAAAATCGTGGCACACGTACGTACGTATGTACCGTTCCGTGGTGGTTTTCTTTCCGCCTTATCGTCTGTTGTGTCTTTTACCGCAGCGCTGCTGCTCCTGCTGATGCTGTCTACGACTATTATTATTTTTTGGGTCAGCTGTGAATGTTCTGGTCTCATTAGGGCACCCCCCCCTCCCCTCCCCCCCACGTCACTCCACCCCACCAAAACCCCAACCCCCAACCCCACCCCGGCGTTCCGACTACCCTCTCCCTCTTCCCTCCCCTGCCGGGTCGGTGAAAAACCCGACGTCTTCCGTCCCAGCATTGTATGGATGCGAGGGTGTATGGCCGTACGACTACGGCCATGCATGACATGTGTAGCCCCCCCCCCCCTCGCCGCCGCCCCAACAGTCACACCAGCCCCCCCCCCCCCCAACCCCCACCCCCTGCCCGTATCCGTACCCCTGCCGCCATGTTACATCTCCAGCACGTGTGCATGAAGGGCCGGGCTGAGTTTAAGTTATCAATGCAGCGGGAGGCTCAGTGTATCAAGGACTGCCTCACCTTCTCCGGCCCTCCCGATCCCTTGAGAGGGGAGGAGATTTATCGCAAGTGAGTTCGCCTTTTCCCGCTGATGTTGCTGCTGCTGCTGCTGCTGCTGCTTCTGCTGCTGCTGTTGCTGCCGCCGCTGCCGTCTTTCATCTGGGAAGGGTGTGCTGGTATCGTTTTTGTTGTAGCTTCCCCCCTCTCCCCTCTGATGGTATTTTCATGTGGGTGGGATAGCGTGGTGTGGGGTTGCGTTGGTTTAGGTTGGGTTGGGGTGGTGTGGTGGTGTGAGGGCGTGGGGGTGATCGTGGGGTCGGCTAGGGTTGGGTGGGAGGTGGGGTGGGGTGGGATAGGGTGGGGTGGGGTGGGGTGGGGTGGGGTGGGGTGGGGTGGGGTGATTATGTGGTGCTTTGGCGATGTGTTTTTGTGGTGTTGTCGGCTATCGGCAATGGACGGTCCTGTACTAGTGTGGTTGGAGTTGGGAAATCAAACTGATGCGAAAGGTTGGTGTTGAGGTGGTGGTTGTGGTGGTGGTGAGTCGTGGTTGTGTGGTCTTCATCGCTGTCGCGTTATCTAGTACAGTTTCCCTCAACAAGTATGGTATAGAGCTCCCACAAGAGCTGATGGTGGAATCGCACCGAGACCCCCTTCCACCCCCCTCCTCCCCCGTAAAGAAGAACAGTAGACGTCTGTGGTACTCAGACGCTGTCCTTGGCGTACGGTAGGAAGACCCCCCACGACTCCGGCGGGTTCAGACGTTTTTCACCCGTCTTCCTCTACAAGCGCTGTATTTTTTAGGGGTCCACATGCGACGGGTGGGGCTTGACACGCAGTGGTTTAATGAGGCTCCAAAGTTTTCCCAGGTCGGACGGATTGATCATGATCTAGATGATGAACTGTGGACGTTCCTTTCCGGCCTTTTCATGAAAACTTGTGCAGGATATGGGGGGCACAGATCCACTCCATGAAACGTTTCCTAGATCATGCAGGTTATACACGATGCAGGTTGTCTACCGTGTGGGATGATCCTTGCCCGCCTTTTGTAAGGAGCTGTGCAGGATCTATCTGTGTCGTACTGATCATTGCCCCACAGAACGTGTCCTGCTGTAGAGCATGCGGGTTGCACGGCACCCACCTAGAAACGTGAGCGACATCATACCGGTACAGACCAGGGATACACAGATATCTACCTGGTAGCTCTGAATGTTGATATAGATCATTCAGCAGGAACCGGTGGAAATGCCTGAGACGCGAACAGTGGTGAGTGCGGGGTGTCGGTGTCGCCATGACTTGTTCACCATCGATGGGCGGAGTGCGGAGGAGCATGAGGAATTCATCCCCCGGAGCCTCGATGGACTACTGTAATGTGTCTTTTGCCTGCCGTCCATCCTCACCGTAACTGACGGGGTTTGGCGGCAATTTTGCGCGGCGTGCAGGGTGCGAGAGGCGGCGAAGGATACCCT
Organism: Nereocystis luetkeana; assembly: GCA_031213475.1. NCBI lineage: Eukaryota > Phaeophyceae > Laminariales > Laminariaceae > Nereocystis > Nereocystis luetkeana. The sequence continues at coordinate 6,498,207 of JARUPZ010000014.1, read as the reverse complement.
GGAAGCTGTCTTCGCCGAGGGGCCCCCGGCTGGGGGGAACGCTCAGCCGCGGTAAGTGGTCGTACGCGTGTTGGTACAGCAGTAAGGGCCAATGTATAGTGCCGGTTGAGTAATTGCCGGTGCCCGACAGAACGCTTGTGAAATTGTTCGGGACATACGGGATTAACTAGTGTGGCAGTGTTCCGAATAAGGCCGGTACTCGATATAGGGCCGGCGCCCTCGTTGGCCTGGCACGTACCGGCATAATGGAAGGGGTTGCCGCTGTCCACAAGAGAGACGGGCAGGGAGCAAGGTGCAGAGAGGAGTGCCTTAGTTGTTGTCGCTGGCGTTGTTGATGGTGTACGTAGTGGTGGTGGTGGTGGTGGTGGTGTTTTGAGGGTCGGTGGTGGCTGTGGGGATGGTGGTTTTGTTCTTGATATGGCGTGATGTTTTTCACTCCCTTCTGTGCCGTTTCTGTCTCCCCCGTCTTTTCTCTGACTTTTCGCGCGCGCGTGTGTGTTTTCGTTGTTTTCCTTTTTCGTTTTCTGCTCGCCGTGAACATCGTCACGTCGCTCCCCGCCTCTCCCCCCGCCAACATTCGGCGATCACCTCCTCCCCCCACCTAAATACCCCGCCCAACCCAACGTCTACAGGTCGATAAAACCCGATGTGCCCCGTCCCGGCGTTGTAGAGATGTGAGGTTCGATGGGCATACGACTACAGCCAAGCATGACATGATTACCCTCCCTACCCCCCCCCCCCCCCCCACCCCACCCCACATCTACTCGGTTGCCCATTGCCATCTATCTCCCCCCCTCCTCCCCCTTCCCCTTTCCCTACCTGATCTACTAGGCTTCTTCATAACCCTCTCTACCCCCCCCCCCCCCCCCCCCTCCCCCCGATCCCCGCACAGATACGCCTCCGGAAACCGCATTGAAGGTTTCGGGTCCGTGGCGCCGGGTGGGGGGCCAACAGACGGTTACAACAGTAGCAATAACGGCTCAGGATATCCTTACGGAGGCTCCGGCGATGGCGGTTACGGCGGCTATGATGGCGGTTACGGAGGCGGTGGGGGCGGGGCGGCGGGGACGGCAAGCAGGTCCATGGGCGCGGTGGGATTGGCGGTGGGAGCAGCCGTAGGAAAGGCCATAGGCACGCTGAGGGGCCGGGGAGGAGGAGACGGAGGACTCGCAAGCACGGGCGGGGGGTACGGGGGAGGGGGTGGCGGAGGGTATGCAGGCGGTGGTGGTGGTGGTGGTGGGGGGAGTTATGGAGGCCCCGGCGGCGGTGGGGGGGGCGGGGGTGGGTCCGGCATGCAGGGGTTGGGAAACTACGATCCGTCGAAGGTGCGACCTACGTACGATTCCACGCTTTCCGTTAATTTTGATATTTTGTTTTAGTCTTATATAGGGAGAAAGTGACGAACGAAAAAAAGACGGTGACGGCATCGACCGCACGTAATCAGGGTAGCGGGTAATGCTTTCCGTGTTGGCCCTCCACGCAACAAGGGTGTGTTAGAGAGCTGCGTAGCAACATGAGCCGTCTTATATTGTGATGCTGCAATGCTGCGGGCTCGCACGATGAAAAAAGAGACAAAAAAAACGGATCACAACAAGACCGAACTTGTTATGTGAGGTAAAATGAAGAAGAAAGTCAGGGCCTTTTCATGGCGCGGTAGAAAAAAAGAAAAAAACGCAGTATAGCAGTGCGATGCGGCTTTCATTAGCGTGAAAAAACGTGGGGTGTGGCTATATTGTTTTCAAGCAGGAAGGGCCGACTTTTATCGCTATACTATGTTCAAGACAAAGTGGTTGACCTTTTTAGTTACGGCCACCACGGCGGCCTCCTCCGCGGCCGCCGCGGAAAGGCGCGTAAGGGGGACTTGAGAAACCAGAGCCCTGGCAATCCTTGTTGTTTTTGTTGTTGTAGTTAGGTTCGCTGGTTCGGGAGAGGTTGGGGCGTGTGGGTGGAGGAGGGGGGACTTTCTGTCGAGTCTGAGGAACCGGAGTGCGATACACCTGTGTCCTTGATATATCTGGCGACGTGTTTTTTTTGTTTTCTTCCGAATCGTATGGTACGGTATTTTGTAACTGAGCAACGAAACCACCGGTTTTACCGAACGGAAACGGGCTGAACCGAGCCCAGCCCATCCCGCACCAAACACCAAACACACCAACAAAACCAGATCCAACTCAACTCAGCTCAACCCAACCCAATCCAACCCAGCCCGGCCCAGCCCAGCCCAGCCCAGCCCAGCCCATACCGAACCAGTCCAATCAAAGGTAAACCTTACAGAACACAACTTAAGCTGGCTAAAGCAAACTAAACCAAACCAAACCAAACCCAATCCCGCCGCAATTTTCCATCGACCGATCAATGATTAGGACAAGACCTGGCTGGAGCGGACGAGCGAAACCGTGAAGGGCTCCGTGGGCACGGGGATCGGGGCCGTACAGCGGCGCCTTGGAGGGGGGGGCGGCGGGGTCGACTCCGGGTACATGTCGCACAACGGGGGGGACAATAGGGTGAGTGGATGTGGGCGAGAACGGGAGAGGAGGGGTTTCCATTTTTTGGGAAAGGGAGTCTAGGGGGGGGAGGGTGGGGAGGTGGAAGGGGTGTATTGATGCTGTGCATGACCATCGTTGTATGACCGTAGTCCCTCGCATCCCTACAATGCCAGCGGGACGGAGCACATCGGGTTTTTATCGACAAGGCCAGACGTTCCTTGCGACAAGCGCGAAGCGACGTGTGTGGCGTGTGGCGTGTGGGGGCGGGGGCCGGGGGGGGGGGGGTGGGCGTAGCAGGGTGGGACCGACTCGGGGTGGGCGTGGGATATATGGGCTTGTTATTTTTTGTTCTCGGAAAGGGAGCCCGGTGGGGTAGAGGAGGGTACACGTGACGCAACGAAGGAGATAGCAACGTCAGTGGATGTGGGATGTGGGGGACGGCAGAGAAGAGGGGTTGGCCTTCGTTTGCGGAATACGTATGCTACGATTACATAACGCCCAACGAAAGGGGGCCACAGCACGAGTGGGGTTGATGCAAATGTGTGTCGGAGCATGAGGGGGTTCCATTGGTTTTGGAGGGGATACGCAGGCGGGATGGGGGGGGGGGGGGGGGGGGGCGGGCTACGGGTACATAACGCCCAACGTGTGGGGTTGATGAAAATGTGTGTCGGAGCATGAGGGGTTTCTACTTTTTTTTGAGGGGATACGGAGGAGGGGAAGGGAAAGGGGCGGGTGGGGTCGACTCGGGATACATTCGTGGTGCATAGCAGGGGGGACAGCAGCGCGAGTAGGTGGGGCCGTGTGGGTGGAAATAAGACGTTCTGTTTGTTTTGGAAGGGAAGGGAGGGTGTGGTCATCACCATGCATGGCCGTAGTCGTATGACCATAGACACTCGCATCCTTACAACACCGGGACGGATTGCACGTCGGGTTTTTCACCGACCAGGCAGACATTGTTTGCACCAAGTGCGAAGCGCCATGAGGTGTTGGGCAAAGTCGCATGAAGGGTGAGCTGCATCCTATACTAAGAACTGGTATGAGGCGAATATGCTTGCATATGGAGGACAGCGTCAATGACGTGATTTATTTTCTGATGTGTCCACTTCTAGAGACGGCAATGGGGTTACTGTGTACCTGCCTCCTATAATAGGTGCCTTACCATAATGTGATACGATCATCTTATCCCCCTTGTGGGAGTTGAGCTTCTCGCACAAAACGATCTATAACTCGATCGCCAGCCGTGGTGACAAAAAAAGAAGAATGGTACCCTTGGTTGTCTGGCTCACGCAACGAGAGGCGTTCTTTACAGCGTCGTCGCCAACCGACGCTAACTCAACGCATGTAAAATATATAGGGGAGGAAGGGGGGGGGGGGTGGTCGTTGACTCTGCTCTCATGTCAAACAACGGAGAATCAAGAGCATGGGGGGGGGGTATTGATGTGTTAACGGGAGATGCAGGTTTCCCGTGTCTTTTTAACGGAGTACGGGAGGAAGGTGCGGATACGGGGAGGGGGGTGGGGGGTTCACTGTCATGCATGGCTGCCGTCACAGGACCATAGACCGGGGGGAGGGTAAGGTGGGATCATGCCGTACCGGAGGGGAAACGCGTAAGGCAACCGTTTTTTTTTTTTTTTTTTCCCATGGCTAGACTTGGCTGTTTTTTTAGGGGGCATCAGAGGCCTCTTCTGGCTCTTTCTACTTGAACCTTTTAGAACTCCAGTCCCGTTTTGGGGGCACACCAGTCAAATTCCAAGCAGTTTGTCCTCAATTGTCCCCAAAACGAGACTGCGGTCCTAAAAGGGTTATAACCCTCTTCGTACTGGAGTCCCGTCTTAGGGAAAAATCACTCGGTATTGGAGTGGATTGTCCCCAAAACGGAACTGCAGCTCCAAAAGGGTTAAGACGACTGGACGGTAATATAAGGACCGCTTAGTCTTGGTATTGATGCATGAACGCCCCTTCTATTTCCGCCTAGGGTGGTGCTGGTTTTGGAGTCGGTGGGGCGGTCAGCAGAGAGAGGGGGTCATACCGCGGTCTTCAGGCATCTTTGGGGTGGCGTGTGGGTGTTTGGTATATGCGGGAGAGAAGGGGGTTTCCATTGTTTTAAGGGGGAACAAGGGAGGGGGCGGGATGGGATGGGACGGGTGGGAGGGTGGGGGTATGATTCGGGGCATATATCGTACAAGGCGCAGGGGGAGGAGGGGGCTGGTGTGAGTGGGGTGTTCGTGGGAAAGGGAAAGCATTTTATTTTTTTCTGTTCCGAGTCGGCTGTGTTTGTCGAGAAATTAATAGGGAGGTAGCCACCCCCCGCAAACTTATGGGGTTGCAAGAGTTGTGTTACGCAGATCCTATCTGACAAGCGTGAGAATGTCGTACATATGTAATAATCAGGGGTATACCTCCCCCCCCCCCCCCTCCCCTCCCCCCGAAACGTCAAGGTCGTCAACTAGGGATCTCACGTGTCGGTTGAATACGCACACACTTTTTTTGTTTTTTGTTTTGGTTTTCGTCTATTAACCCCTTTAGAACCGCAGTCCCGTTTTGGGGACAAACTACTCGGAATTTTTCTGGTTTGTCCCCACAACGGGACTGCGGTTCTGAAAGGATTAAAGAGGGTCCACTGCTGTATTTTCTGTCCAAGCGGCTGGGTGCACCAACCCATCCCCGGCTGAGCGCTCGTTCGTTCCTCCCCCTCGTGTGTCTGTCTGCCCGTCTGTCTGCCCGTCTGTATACCCGTCTGTCTGCCCGTCCGTTTTTTTTTTTTTCGTGTGTGTGCCGTCGGTGACAGGGTTTTGCACCATCGTCGTCGTACGTAAGCAACAGAGGCCCAAACGCGTACGCTGGAGGCGGGAGCGACGGGGCGGGGTACCGATCGGAGGTAAAACGGATTCTTGACGAGTTTTCGCGAGGGTGGCTCAAAATAATTTGTTCGAGAAGATGGTTGGCACACCCTGCCTATGTACGAGACGAACAGAATGAACCCTTCACCCCGACTGTAACCGTTTTTGGAGCGCTCGAGTTTTTTTTTTTTTTCCGGAGAACAGGAGGGTTAATTTCGGTGCGCCAACACCGAACAAAACGTGTCTTGGGAAGATGCTCGTCGAGAGAGAGCCTTCCGAAAAACGTTTCGTTCGACTTTCTGACACTTAGTTTTTTACCGTTGTCGGGTATACGAGCGGTAAAAAACGATCGCACTTATCCTTGTGCAACTCAACGGCTATATATATATATATATATATATATTCGGTAGTTGACCGAATAGTTTAAGCCGTCCGCACACGGTAGTATTAATTGTGCGTGTCGACCATTTTTTCTCGATTGTGTGGTAAAAAGCTCTAAGCTCTACCGCTCTATTTTTTGCCGATTTGGTCCATCAGATGCGTGTGCACGAGTTACAGTACGCGACGCCGCTGAATAACGCGAAAACCTCCAAGAACACGCGACACCGTGTGAGAATCTCGTATTCTGGGCCGGGCTTGAATTATTGCGCTCGTGGAAGAGACGGACCATATACAAATCATTGATGATCTAGATCATTCAGGGCAGATAGGTAGATTCATGATATGTATGACCTGTACTGTTCGGTATGATCTAGCTCATGTTGCCCGACGGGAGCCGTATCAATATGGGGCATGCACCTTACGTAGCACGTGTGTGGTGGGTTGTGTCTGCACTATCATATACTCGTACGGGTTCCTGCACAATATTCTATCATTTTGTGCCCCAAAATGCAAGGGATCGTTTAGGTCATACCTGCTAGATGTTATTACGGGGAACCATAGTAAATAGGACCAAATATTTTTGGTAAAACTAGGGAAATACATAGGTTTTCGTGTGCACCGCAGGTCCTATTTACTAGGGTCCCGCGTACTACTAGGAACCAGAGGGGGGATCTCCTATCGGCAGGGTGGGATCTCCTATCTCCGGGGTGGGATGTACAGGAGGTGGTTTGCCTGTCCTGTCGGGCGTGTGTAAGTATTCCTTCGGAACAGGACCCCCCCACCCCCCCCCCCCCCCTTTGTACCTCATTAGGCGTATAAAGGTGCTACGCCTCGAAAGAGGTGCGTGGTCCAATGGTCTAATAACGAAGGCAAGCAGCCAATGACTATACCCCCCCCCCCTCCGCCGCGCCTCACTGTTCGGTAGCGGTTCTTTATGCGACTCGTCAAGCACCTCACGGTTCTTCGCGCTTGGTGCGATCGATGTTTGCCTGGTCGGTGA